>JACSYO010000368.1:390000-770000 GCA_016806645.1 Ophiodon elongatus | reverse complement strand
CGTAGGTGTTTGAGTTTGGTTCATGGTGACCTCAGATTTGTTTTCCTTCTCTTGGATTATGTCTGCTGTATCTTTCTCGGATACGGTACTTTGTGGTACTTCTTCCATCTTGTATACGATACGTACTTCAGTGGTCCTCAGTAGAATGTGCAGTGAGGTCTGATCGTAAACGTGATCTATGTGCCTTTTATGCTCATCACATTCTAGTATCAAATAAGTCTAAAATGTAATCACACACACCACACACACACACACAAACACAAACCACTCAGTTGGTCGGCAAGGTTTGAGCTCCTGCCATACCTGTGTGTGTGTGTGTGTGTGTGTGTGTGTGTGTGTGTGTATCTTGTGGTTTTGTGGTTTGTTGACTTAGCCTAGCAGGCAGCCCTCTCATTGAGAGGCTTTACTATTAAATGAAATATTGCTTTGTGTGGACATATACAGACGGTGTATTGATTGAGAAAAGCTTACAGGCTTGTTATTGATAGAGGCTTATATGTGTGTGGCAGACACATACTATATTCACTCTCTTTTTCTTGCTAACAGGCTCTCATTACATTATGAGCATTAAAGCCACCAAGGAGGCTGACCACCACACACACACAGATCTAGATCTACAGTTCGGTAGACGTCTGGGAGAAAATAAAAATGTGTGAAGCTGTTTTTTCAGAAGAAGTCAAAGAATCACTTGATTATATAAAACAAGAAAGTTGCCTGTTCAGTCACTCATATCAACATGTCCCAGCTCTGTTTTTCTGTCTCCCCTGTCAATCATCTGTCTCTCTCTCTAAATGTCTGATTATCTAAATCTACTGAGAGATAACCCGTGTCCATCACATGCCTATTGATCAGACGTGCATACACATGCTTCATCTCTATAACTCATGTATTGATTAAGCTTCACTAAACAAAGAGTGCCTTCCCATCCCTTTGATTAATACCGTACATGCACAGCCTCTTTCCTGGCACCATGCACTAATATTCAAATAAAAGCCCCAGTATGTTGAACAACTGGCTGGAGTGATGCATTTACTGTTCTGCTAGTATAGATGGACATAATTGGTGATTGTTTTTATCCTATTATTCTGACACAACAGCATACGTTAACGGTTTAAGTGTTGTGTTTTTTTGTTGTTGTTTAATTCATCAAATTGAAAATGCAGCTGCAAATGTTGAATATTTTCAAGGATAACTTTTTTTGAGAAGATGGTGAATGTAATGGCTCTGTTTTTGAGATGCAGAAGCACTTGGTAGTAGCGGTCATTCAAGAGAAAGCAGTTTCAGAAAACAATTTCATGTAATACAGAGGAATGTTCAAAGAACAGCGTAAATTGATAGAAAAGTGACACTTTTTAGTCTCGTGGAGACTGTCTTTACTGTCTAACCCAAGTTAAAATAGCATGAAATGATTTTTACATGTAACCATACACTAAGTTTGCTGTATCTATCATTTCTGCAGAAAAGAGCAAGGGCCTACACAGATACCTTAGCATTAGTGTTACAGAAGAGTAGGCTGGTCGAAAGCAGGAAGATAATTACAGTTATCAAGTGAGTTGGCACCATCTACCACAGATGTTTTGATGAAGTATAGAGCTCCTAAGCAGACCCACGCTCGCTGATAATACCTTAACGCTACACCTACTGACAATTAGCCCACAACGTCATTTAAATCCCACCGTGAGTCTCAAGGGCCTCGAGTAAAGTCTGACTTTTATAAGGAAAAACTATTTCTTTTTAACAACCTTTTGTTAAATAAAGTGCTTAATGCCTTGTGGAAAAAACTGAGAAAATATGTTCAACAGGGTCAAATGAGCTTTAGACACAGATGTGTATCAGGGTGTGTTCGTGGGTTTTGCTTGTTAACTTTGATATTTAGACCAGAGGGTCGTGGCAGGAGATTTAGAGCAGCTTTGCTCCGTGCGAGTGGCTCCAATTAGCTTGGAAAAACACAGGCACATGTACACGCATAACACATACCTGTACACACACACGCATTCATGCGTACAGGCACAGATAACAGCGCAAACAAATTGGACAAATTTCAGAATTTCCGCACACAATAAAGTGCAGTGATTGCTCACACACACGCATACACACAACTTCACCAGCCAAACACTGACAGAGAGACGGAGGGAAGCACTCAGTGGACAAGGAGAGAAAAGAGAGAGAATTATACACTATGTATTTCTTTTTGTAATTTTTTTTTCTGTTTAGATATGTTATACAAATGAAAGAGAAGATTGATGTGTGGTCTGTGTCACACTTTTAAAAAATTATTTCAAAGACTTTCTTGAACGTTGATATTTGACCATTCATGGGAAGCAGTTAGTGTGTACTCACCAGAAAAGGGGAATTTGCTTAGTTAAGTTAAGTTAAAGTCTCCCACATTCACATATGTGCATACTCACTGCAGCTTCATATTGGCCGTTGTGTTAAAAGTCCATCCCGGTAGAGGCACACATATGTAAAGGTGGTGAAAGTGGACCAGTTGTAGTTGTGGGAGTGTTTAGAAGCTTTTTGAGCCTTAAAAGAGATGAACATGAAATCTTGAAGAAGAAAAGCAATACATCAGAAAGGTTGGCACTTCCTACACACTGTGACCAATCTTATAATACTACAAATCACTTACACATGATCTTACATTTTGGGCAGCCCCTGTAGTCCATTACTTTGGACAGTTGGCCTGTGCATGTAAGGGGCCCTATTTCTGATCGTTTGTTTTTTTTCCAGACCAGGAAATTCATTCAGAACTGTTGTCAGAGCAACAAGCTCTTAAGCTTAAACTTGCAAAAAGTGCAGCTTATCAACAGTTATCTGAATCAGGACCAAGTCGTTTTGGGGCGAACCTCATACATGTATAATTTTGAAATATAAAGGCTCACTTTCTTAGATTTATGATAAAAGAGTGATTTTAGGAATATGATTTTAGATGAGGACATGCAGGTTATTGAGAAATCATGATGATTGGTTGGTGTTATTATAACAACTATTTTATAATGAAGAGTTATATATAATAATATATGTAAAAAAAAATGCAAAACAACATTATAGTTTGAGATACTGTGAGTAAATATAAATAAACTCAACTAAAAGGATTTTAGGAATGGAGCCAGAACACATGGTGATTAATTAGACAAAATGTATTGAATTATTATCTGAAGAACTCACTTTGCCAAAAAAATGTCATGCAATTAAATTACCTTTTTAAAAGGCACGGTTGGTAATCTTCTTCAAAAAAATGGTTTATATATTTTTTGAAATTCTCATTACAGTAGTTTTTATTGCCATTTTATGGGAAATTAATTAGATTTTGCTAGAAATTGATGGCCAAGCAATTAATTAATTATTCTTGTATGAAGAATTTTCAGTATTTATTGCACCAAGAGGTTTTACAGATGATTAAAAGGTCACATCATGCACTAATCTCACACAATATCAGGCTGTACTGTAGAAAAATGCTGAGAAGGTAAGAAGGGAGAGGAATAGAAAGTGTGTGTTCGTGTGTGTGCATTTTTATGTGTGGACTTGCTTTTGCATGTCCTTCTCTGGGTGTGTGTGTGTGTGTGTGTGTGTGTGTCTCTCTACACATCTTCCCCCAGGCTATAAGGCAATGTTTCTTGGATTTTCTATAAATATTCATAGTCATGATTTGTTCAACATGCCTATCATTTCTTCTCTTCTACTCTCCTCTCAATTTTCTTACATACATCCTCCAGTGCAATTCAAAACATGCTGCTCTTGCTTCATTTTACTTTCATTCAATCACCCAGACATCAGTCTAAATCTTGGCTTTCTGTTTCTCTCCTTTCAGGATCCCTCCTTCTCTCTCCTCCTTCATGATAAGCTTCAGGTTCCCAACAGTTCTCGGCGGGCCTGGAACGAACGTGATAGTCGCTGTGATGTCTGTGCCACTCACCTCACGCAGCTCAAACAGGAAGCCGTGCGAATGGTCCTCACTCTCGACCAGTGGGATTTGTCTCCCCCCTCTTCGCCTCCGGCCCTCATTGGAAGATATGGATCTCAGGGACCTACGGGTCCAACGGGAGCATCTGGAGCACCAGGAGGTCCTGGTTCACGGGAGTGGATTCCTGCTTTTCTTCCTTCCTCTTCCTCTTCAGCTGTTGCTGCCGTTTCACACTCGTCCTCCCAGTCACCTTCCCCAAGTCCCAGCCAGACCCCAACGCCCAGCCCGAGCCACGGACCATCCACCCCCAGCCATGGGAGTCCCTCGGTGGGACAGAGCTGTGCTCCCACAAACCCACAACCTCAAGGCCCAGGTCACAGATCGGGGTCCAAGCCCAGTTCCCTGGGGCTTGGAGGTGGGGTGGACAGAAGGAATGGGTCCCCCAGTTCGGGAAAAGCTGTTGCCCAACCAGTGACTGGAGTAAACAGCCCTGGCAATAATAGTGGTAACGGAAGTGGAGCAGTACTGAGTACAACAGCTCTGCAGGCCCATCAGCACCTGAACCGAACTAATGGAGGAGTTACACTCTATCCGTACCAGGTAAGCTACCTGTAGAGGTGTGTGTGTGTGTGTGTGTGTGTGTGTGTGTGGTAATGTAAATAATTACATTTTTGGGTGAGGAGTTGGTTTACGGTTCGGTTAAGGGTTAAGATTAGGCTTAATTTAGGGTTGAGTTATAGGGTAAGGGTTAAGATTAGGTTTAATTTAAGATTGAGATTAAGATCAGGTTTAGTTGAAGGTTAAGGTTAAGGTAAGGGTTACAATTAGGCTTGGAGCAGGTATGGTTATGGTAAACTCTAGAAAATGTATGTTAGTCAATGTAATGTCCCCAAAAGTCATGAAAAAACAACTGTGTGTGTGACACACATAAAATCTGTATAGCTACTTCTCCCACGAGGACATTGCAAATATTACCATGGAAACTGAATATATTAATTCTGGTCGTATATGATTACAACAAATGGTAACATCTTACCAGCATGCAGATTCATTTATCTTTCGATATGCGTATGACAGGCAGGACAGGAACAACATTTACATTTTTCACCTTGTAGGTGCAGCTGCCTTCTGTAATGTGACCCTGTTAGCTATCAACCACTGACAATATCTGACTTCTGAAATAATATGTTCAACATAAACATACAGGCTCCTATCCTCTATTATAGTCTCCTGTAGACTAGTAGGGACTGCCATATAGTCTGTAGCGCTTTATATGTATATGTATGTATATATATGTTTATGTATGTATATATATTTATATGTATATATATGTATATTCCTCCCCAACAGTTGAAGTGCTCATTTAAGCGACTAAATAAAAAAAATAAAAAATTCTTTGTAGCTTGCAGAAATCAATTAAAATCTAAAACTGCAAAGAGACCATGTGAAGTTTGTTTGCCCCCAGAAGAATTCCCCATGAGGACACAATAATCAACTTAGAATTCTTGGATTTGATAAACATCTGTTATCGAGGGGGAAGCTCAATATCCTTTTCAACTGCAACGAGGTAGGACATGAAGTCCTGTTGCGTCAAAGTGACGCAAACAGCACAAGTGAGTCAAATTGAAAATGAAGATAAAAGAAGAGGTTTTTGGAAAAGACAGGAAGAGAGGGAGATTGGAGAGGGAGACAAGATAGGAAGATGGTAGGAGGGAGAAAAGCCTCAGGTGATGTGGTCTCGAGGTGTACGGAGTGAGGCAGGAGAGCTGAGACTGCAGGGGAGATCCAGAGGTGTGAGTGTGTGTGTGTGTGTGTGTGTGTGTGTGTGTGTGTGTGTGTGTGTGTGTGTGTGTGTGTGTGTGTGTGTGTGTGTGTGTGTGTGTGTGTGTTAACATATGTGTATGAACGTGTTCTACAGATGTAATAATTCATACAGTGATAATTAGAACTCTAGGGACTCTATGTCACACACCCCCAGTACCCCTTCACTCTTTCACTCTCATTCACTCTCTCTGTCTCATACGCATGCACGCATGTGCGTGCGCACACACACACACACACACGTTATTTCTTATGCCTCTTTCTTTTCCTCACCCCTATTATTTCTCCTGTCTTTCTTAGACTTTGTTTCATATTCGCCCCCTCCTCTATACTGTTTCCCAAACTCTCTTAATATTTGTATTCAGTGCATGACAGTCAGATGCAGAGATATGGAGTCGTAGGTGGAAATTACTTTGTACAATCTATTGAATTGTTTCATTATCTTGTCCTACTGGTCAGAAATAAATTAGGCAGAAGAGCCTTTATGTATTCTGTCCTGTCTTTGTAGGATTGACAGTGTTGTTTATTTAGAAATGCTGATGATTCCACTTCTTCTTTTATATGATTTTTTATTGTATTCCAATATTGTTAAATAGCCTCATGTTGTTGGTCAGCAACAATCATGAGAGTGTAGATTTTTTTCATGTTTCCTTTTATATTGCCTTTCATAATATCACATTGTTTAGATGACTTAACACAGTTAGCTAGCAAGAAAGAAAACAGATAAAATGTCTCACCCTTCGTTTTTTTCCTCAGCATGTACTTGTTTTGTTGTTCAGATTCATATATGTTTTAGAATGTATTTGAGTGTGAGTCTGTCTTGTCTTGTGTGTTAAAACAACTTGTAAGTCAGCATCTGTGTGCAAGTGTGTGACTACGACTGTGGTCGAATAGTCTTTTTTACTGAGGAAGGTTCCTAACTGAGTGAAATGACCAGGGAGGATGTAAGTAGCAGCCATGATAAGATGTTAGTTGAATTTTCTAAATACTAAGGAAAGGTGCTTCAATGCTTCCTTTTTTTAAATCTCTTTATTGACCACGTCAATTACGGTTGTCTTTTCCTAAGTGCTTATGAATTCTCCTTTGCATCTTTCTTTCACCTCATGACATTTTCCATGGAGGTCAAGGAAAAGTAGTTTGAAAAAGACACAGGACCTAATTTGTTGCTTGAGTTTTTGCGTACATTTACTTCTGTGTTCTGTATTTGAGTTAGTAACTGTGTTGGGTGGTGAAAAATGTTAGCAAATCTGAGTGTTTGTGCTGTGACTTTGACAGTAATGATGTTTCAGCAGGAAAGGAGAAACTGAGCACGATAATAAATCACCCTTGTTTAGACTCACCCATGAGAGAGGAAGAGAAGGGGGAGGAGCTGAGATGGGAGATTATAAAGAAATGGTTATGGAAAGCAGAAACGGAGAGAAAGAGAGAGAGAGAGGATGAAGAGAAGTTTAGAGGGATGGATTCAGAATAAGAGAGAATACGAATAAGAGACATTTTAAGACATCAGGGTAAATATACACATTTCTGAGATGACTAGCAAACCGCTACACTGTATTTCTTTTCTTGCAAGAGAATTGGATATTGTTGCTTTACCACTGCTTTCCTGTTGTACAGCACAAAACATCAAAGATGCTGTTCATGTTGGAGCATCAGTGGAGCTTTCAAAAGGTCTTCTAATGGCAGACGACAAATCTCTTCCAACATATTCAAGCTCTTCAGCAAAGCGAAAGAGAAAACAAACATGTGAAACGACAGCAGGGAAAATTAGTAGGGTTTAAGTTGAAACTCTGCACCCAGAATCAGTGGGCTTTCTGGGAAATGTGGTCTTACTCTTCAGAAATACTACCAACAGCAACACTGGTATGGTATTATGTGATGTAATCACTTTCAATGATGGAAAAAAAAGTCACAGAGTTCCAGAAGTAGCACAACAAAAGACAGAGAGGCGAGCTAAAAGACGGGAGGACGCAGAGGTCAACAGAGACCAGAAGCAACCCGTTTGCTAGTGTAGTAGCCATTAATATCTTGCTGGGTCAGCAATCTAAGAGGTGACAACCTCCACATTTTATATTTATTAGGACTTTTCTTTTCGATCCCACAAGAAGTGTAGAACAAATGGAAAATGCTGAATCAGTCAGAACAAGGAAGACTGATTATAACAGGGTGGGTGTGAATCTGCCAGGTAGCTTACTGGATCCGGGAGCCGACTCGGGGCAACAAACATTTTCAAATGGATTTCAATAATAAAAAAAAAATTGATGTTAAATTCTTCTGAGGTGCTCTCTCTCTCTGGCTAGCTGATTTGATTAAAGTGAAACGCAGCTTACCAACAACACATGTAGAGAAACATAGAAATACAGAGTTGAGTTTGAAATACAGACGCCAGTACAATGAGGGATACATCCTCTCCCTCTCTCTCTCTCTCTATCTCTCTCTCTCTGGCATGAGAAAACAAATCTAATAATGTCTCTTTGCCCTCGCTCTGTCCTTCAAGCAGCTAATTGAAAACAGGTTTATATAGTATCACGTGTGCCTGTGTGTGTGTGTGTTCACTATGTTTCTGTTTGTTGAGCCTGTGTGTGTGTGTGTGTGTGTGTGTGTGTGTGTGTGTGTGTGTGTGTGTGTGTGTGTGTGTGTGTGTGTGTGACTTGCACACTGGCCAGCAGTTGCAAGTGAACACAATACCGCAGATACATCTCTGCCATCTCATCAGCGAAAATAAAAGTTGAGCAGCAAGCCAAACTCAGAAAAACAAAGTGTATTCCATTACTTACCCCAGCCAAGGTCTCCTTGAGTTCCTCTTTGAGAGATAAGTGCACATGGTCAGTGGCCAACAGAGAGCGCAGCATTGAGCTACTTGGTTCGGTTTAGGAAAAGATCACGGCTCGGGTTAAGATAAGTATGTTACGCAACTTAGGTTATGTACGTAAGTTAAGTACGTAAGGTAACTTACGTACATAAGTTTAAATAGGTCTAGGTTGACTTTTGGTTTCACACAGGACACAAACAGCGGTTTTGTGGGTGAAAGTTATGAGTGTGTTTGACCAATCCATCCACCATGACTTCCTCTACTCCACATAGAGAGTTGAGGGGTGACTGTGACTCAGTGGTAGAGCAGGGTCATCCTTCAATCAGAGGATTGGCGGTTCGATCCCCGGCTGCGCTAGTCCATGTTGATGTGTCCTTGGGCAAGACACTTAACTCCCAAATGGCTCCCGTAGCTGTGCCTACAGTGTATGAATGTTATCTACTACTGATGGGCAGGTGGTACCTTAGCCCCGCCCATCAGTGTGTGAATGGGTGAATGACATCATGTAGTGTTAAAGCGCTTTGAGTGGTCAGAAGAGTGCTATACAAGTACAGGTCCATCCATCCATTTTCCACTATAGGAGGTTTGTGTGTGTTGTCTATAAATGTTTTCTGTGTCCTCTTTACTTACTTGCTTTCTTTTCATCTTCCGTCTCACATAGACTATGTTTCTGTAATTTTATCTCTGATGTAGTCTAAATAAACACCCCGTGTGTCTCTCCCCCAGGTTTCTCCTCTATGTTCATCCTGAAAGGGCAGTTTCTCTCTCTCTCTCTCTCTCTCTCTCTCTCTGTCTCTCTCTCTCTCTCTCTGTGTCTCTCTCTCTCTCTCTCTCTCTTTCTCTCCACCCGATGTGCAGCAGTAAGCATTTAGATTGTTTCACAGATTGTGTCTATCCCCCTGATAAAAGTCAGCACGACCCCACACACACACTTTCTTGTTTCATTCTCCTCATACGAGCTTCAGATTTAAGGCACAAATTCTATGGTGGTTTTCTGTAGCATGTGGTTGGAAAAGGATGTAAAATGAAATTAATGTAGGAGTGACAGATGTGGAGGGTGAGCGCTTGGGAAATGATGTTTGTGTTATAATAAAGATGAGAGGTGTGGATAAGTGCTCTAGTGTAGAGAAAGAGGATGGGTGAGAGTGACAGAATAAGTGTTTTGAATGTTTTTTTATCCCGTAATTCTAGGGAAATTTGATATCACGTTCATCAAAGAAGATATAAAACATGATCAGATGGTGAATTTTTATTTATTTGCTGCATGGTTTTGAACACATTTGGCTGTTGTATTATCTGCAGCACTCTCTCTGTCTATTAGCTATATCCTTGTCTCTCCTGCGATGACCTCATATCCCCACAGGGATCATTAAAGTTTCATCCAGTGTAATTTAATCTAATTTATGGTAAAATAGAGAGAGCAACTCCTCCTGTGTGTCATGTGAAAAAATCTGAATGGAACAAGTGTAACAACATCATAAGAACAAAACATCAAAAACACAATTTCTTTTGATGACTACATTACCCAAAATGCCATTCATGTCAATGCATTAGCCAGGTGGCCATGCTGGAATGGGGTCTATCATACTATCCATCTAGTTTCTGGGTGCAGTATTTCAGATACAGAACTAATTTGACAGCTTTCTTACATTAGCTTTAATGAGATGCATGAAGCATAATTGCCCATCAGCACATCGCTGTTTCAGACACAAAGAAGCACAGCAAACCTTTTGGAATCTCATAATAGTATGAAATGAACGAGGATGTGGTTATTGCACTTTTTTGGTGACAATGGGAGGTGTAGCTGAGCAAAACAAAGAGTCTATCCTGTCCTTGCGGTCTGAACTGCTGACCGCCACATATTATTCACCACCTTTACTCCAGTTTTCAGCTCAAATTATAATAGCCCTCTGTGGGAACATTTCTCCCACACCACACTGGTAGTTTTCCTCTTCCTATTTATCAGGATAAATGGGTATCAAGTACAAATGCACAGGTATTCCATGTAGCTCACAGAACCCTTATTCCATACAGTCATGACTCCTTTAATAATGCAGGAGTAGCAAGCTAAGCCTGAGCATTTGAAATGCTTGTAGGTGCACAGGGAGAATGGTATATAAACTATAGAGGCATCTCATTTACAATAGGTAATTTATCAAGGCAGTGGGCAGCATGCTTGGACCCCAGGAGCCCTGACCATTAAATACACGCACAGTGGAGCTGATTTACACGCGCATACACGTAAGCGTAGAGAAGTGCAGACACATGCACACACAATGACACGCATAGACATGCTAACAATAGACATGCATGCTCTCAGATTTACACACACAAGCTATAGTTCCTTTAATAGAGCGTATGGTAATGATTTAGGTGCTCTACTGTCTGCTTGTTGGCAGCACATAAAGAACTAAAATCAATAATCCATATCTATTTCCCGAATGGGTCGCTTACAAACACGCACACACATGCCTATGCACATCAACACACACACACATCTGTGCACACAATGACAAACTAATGCAACACACTCTCTCATACAAGTGTGTGTCATATAAATGCCTCTGTGTGTGTGTCTTAAGTATCTTATCTGGACCAAAGACCCACACTCACACATAAGCCACAAAACTTAAAATCTATCCCTTCATTCATGTTGACAAGAAGCAGAGATAAAGAGATTTGGGACCAAAAAAAACCCCCCTCTGAAATGTCCTTTCCTTTATATGTGTTTGCACCAAGAACACATATCAATTTAACAATTTCATCAAATATTTAGATACATAGACACAGTGCAGATAGATAGGAGGTCTCCAGTGACCTAGTGGTTGAGGCACATATCATATAATCACAATGCTCATCTTCGTACACTTCATACAGTATATATTTACAGCGTACCATAAATATGATGAAACAGTAACTCACACAGGCGCAGCAAATTTCATTACTTTACGGTGTTATAAGTTAAACGTTCTCTCTCTTTGTTCCCACTGTCCTTCTTTCCTGAATAGTATCTAATAAATGACAAATACCCTGAAGGATGATCCAATAATAAAGGACAAATGTGAATAGCTTAAAGTGGCAGAGAAAAGGGACAGAGAGAATGAAATTGAATGAGCAAAAACAAAAGTGGAGAGAAGAAGAGAAGTAAGGGTGAAAGAGAAGGAGGAGGCATTAGGTTAAATGAGAAAAACTGAGGCAGGAGGGTCTGTTTGTTTGTTTGTTTGTTTGTTTCTGTCTATGTGGGACCCAGACAACATTCTCCTTCTGGTTCACTGGAGAGTTTATCTGCTATCTGTCTGCCAAGGAAAACACAGACACAACACACACAAACACACACACACACACACTTGAAATTAACATGAATAAAAAAATCTCTTGACATAAGTGAACTATGCCATGTTGAAGATAAACGTTTTAGACAGTTAACATAAACTCTCTAAAAGTTGCACTTTTTTCCAAATAATAACTCAATCAATATCAAAGAGTAAAGGGAGGTTGAAAGATGATTTGGGAGTTGTTGAAATGTCAGTACTTCTGAAGCCAAAAACCCGCAAACGCAAATTAATTGACATGAATTATTCTTCAATAGGAACCTAAAGGTGTGTGAAACCAGACTCTGGTCTCTCATCTGACTATTTGCAAAGGAGAAGGGCAGAGATTTACTGTAGTATACTGTAGTGTGTGTGTGAGTGTGTGTGTGTGTGTCTTTCTCCTATTTAGTGGAACAACAAAACACAGACACACGCAGAAAGCATGTAATTTACTGCGACTTTAGGAGTAAACGTTTTTTAATCTCTCTCCGTCTCTTGTCAGATCTCCCAGATGATCTCTGAGGACTCCAGAGAAGGTTTGACCGAGGCGGCCCTGAACCGCTACAACACACACTCTCCTTCACACACCAATTCAACATCAACCACAAACTCGCCCTCTCACACGCCAGCTGTAACCACGACCGCGCCGACCACCACCACCTCTGCTGCCGCCTCCTTCTTTGCCAGGTAAGATGCATTCAGATCAGAGCACCACACATGTAACCAAGGTGACAAGTAATGAACATCACCTGACTTCCTGTTTTATCTGATCTCTCCACGCAGCACCAGCATGCTGGTCTGTTATTTGGCAAACTTTCTAATATTAATGGTCAAGAGGTACATGCTATTCTGTATTGTATGTGAATTAGTCTAAGCTGTCAACTGAGAACTCTACAATGTGAATGAATGGAACAAAACCAGACTGGGAGGTTTCTAGAGAATCACAACACGGATATGAACACTGTGGTACGGTATTTTGTTTAATCCCACAAGGATTATCTTTTAAGATTTAGCTGCATTATAGGGACTAGAAGAATCAGTATAAGGGAGAATGTTAGTCATGATAATTTCAGTTAGAACAAGGGTGTAAGATGCATTTTTACCAGTATATTTGTGCCAGATTAATCTTGGTTCATGAACATACCCATGGTCTTGCTGCTCATGCTTATGTCTCTCAAGTTGTCTAATAGAGCAGAAAGAATTAAAGAATGGGAATACAAACTAACAACTACATTTCAAAACGTTGTAAAATTTATATGTTGGAAAAATTAAATACTGTTATATATTGTGCTTAAGCGTACTTACCTATTTTTTATGTGTTTATTCATAAATTACCTATCCAGTCAGCGGCCGTTGATGAGCCATGTAATCAAATCTAGAATAATGCAGAGCGACAACATAAATAAGACACTGGTAATTTGAGTAAATTATTGATGAATAAACATGGCAAGCTCAAAATGAATGAGTAAATTATTCATGAATAACACAAGACTATGAGTGTGTCACGGTGTCTGAAGTATTGCTGAGACGTCGTTTCTAATGAGCTGCTTTAAATCACATTTTGAATGATACCGTTGGTTTCCCCCCTCACTTTCACACATACTCTCTCCTTCGCTCCTCTTCTCTATTGGTGTGCACATTTCTGTATTTTGTTCTTGTGCCTGTTCTCCAAAGCTGCAGAGAATTCAGTTTGTGTTTGATATATGAGTGATGTGCTTCAGTGTGGCAGACAAAGTGGTGTCTGGCCTATAAGCACCTGTGACCAGGCGCAACTCGTAAATTATATGGGAATGCACACAAACACATGTGCACACACTTTCTTTAGCTTTGTTTCTATGACCCCCTGAACTTTCAGGTAACAAGGCCATTACACACACACACACACGCACACACACACACACACACACACACACACACCACACATCTGGTTGACATTCCAAGCATACAGCCAGCTGTCTTTGGGCTGATTTATGAGCATTAACCTTCTAAGGGAAAGAACAGGGTTTGTTTCATGGTACAGGTGTCACTGTCTGTGGATATGTGTGTGTGCAACGTGTGTGTGTCTGTCAGTCTTTCTCACCTGTTTCAAGCTGTACAATTACTGTAGATCTTCAATACTCTGATATGTAATTTCCTCTTACAATTAGAGTGTCAGTGTTTGTTTTGTTTGCTTTTCAAAACTTTACATACATGCACAATTTGTCTGCAATGTTCACCTCATTTGTGTGTCTGTGTATGGTGGGATTTCAGTTTAATTGGCAAATGGTAACAATATACACTCTGTCACCTTGTGTGTGTGTGTGTGTGTTTATGGTCGATGGATGCAGCCATGCAGTGCTGGTAAATCCAATGGCTGTCTTGGTCTTTACTCTCAGACGTGGAGTGCATACAGACATTCTTATTACGCACACGTACAATCTCCCTCTTGCTCACCGTCAGCATACAGCAAAATCCCCGTGTCCACCACATCTCCTCTCACCTGATCCCTTTCTTCCTCCAGATCCCCCTCTTTCTATCCATTTTCTTGTCTACATCTAATTGCTTTCTGTTTTGCTCTCTATTTTCTTCCGCTCCTCTCCTCCTTCGCTTTTGTTCTGCTCCTCTGTTTTTCCAACAATTTCTCCGTCTCTACACTGACCTTTTCTTTACCTCTACTAATGTGCACGAGAGTAATATCTTTCATTAGTACCGATCTGTCTGTGAATATGTCACACTCACACGGTAGCGCTCCATCTTCTCTGTGCTGCAGTGGCCCTCAAGGGACGCCGGGCGAGAGGATAGAGACATGCTGTACGTGTGTGTGTGTGTGTGTGTGTGTGTGTGTGTTTGTGTGTGTGTGTGTGTGTGTGTGTGTGTGTGTTTGTGTGTAGGCTCTCCCTCACTGGGGGAAGGGAGTTTCTATCAATGAAGAATTTTTTCCTGCATGCTCCAAGGATTTGATCTTTGGGGATTTGGCGTGGTGTGTGTGTGTGTGTGTGTGTGTGTGTGTGTGTGTGTGTGTGTGTGTGTGTGTGTGTGTGTGTGTGTGTGTGTGTTGTTGGTGGCAGCAGAGTAAATTAATATGTCCCAAGTGAATCGGTGAATTGGGAAGGCGTTGTTATTTCATGGACACAGGGTGGCTGTGAAAACACTCTCTTTCTCTGTTTACCTCTTGCTGCCTCTCTTTTATGAGGCCCCACTCATAATGGATGATTGATGATTTAAATATAAACTGCCCGATCACATCAGAACCACATTTATTGTTGGTCTTTTGCTCACGTGTCCTTTAACACTAATTAAAAGTGGTTGTCTTTTATTTTGACAGCCCATTTGCTCTTCAAGTGGCCTTTTTTTTCAATATTAGAGTCACTGGGAGAGCAGCAAAAGAAAGCAAATGTAACTGTTTTATCCATTCAATAGAAATAAAAATACTGAAAGCTCACAAACATTAGTTTCTGAAATTGCTTAGTTAGAAAGTGTTTAACACATCACACAAAGGGTTAGTTCAGACAGATTAATGACCAGCTCAGTTATCTACAATATCGCAGACCAACATGTGTGTGTTAGAGTACACATGAGCCAGAAGTATCCTGTGGCCATCTTAACCCCATGTTGAACACAGAAATGTATCAATATTGTAGTGCTCAGGGCTTGTGTTACAGTTTAGCATGTCAGATAGGAAATATGTAAATTGGAGGCTATATGTACATGTCGATAGATAGATAGTGTCAGTCAAGTCAGTCTTCTGTCCATGCAAGCCTTGTTGCCCCCCCACGACAAACACACACACACACAGGCACACACACCATTGCTCTCCGTCTCTCCCTATATCTCCGTCCACTGACGGCCTGTTAAATAGAATGTAATTAGCTACTGAGCCAACAACATAGCCCAGAGACACCACTCATAAATCAGCTGTGAGTGTGTGTTTATATGTTTTTCGAGGGAGGCTTTGTATGTGCGTGGCGAGTGAAAGTGTTTGTAGTTGTGTGGAAGGGAGAGGAAAGCAAGGCAACAACATGTTTGTAGCTGGGCTATCTGTGACCTGTGCTGCGTTCTAACAAGAGACAGACACATGAAGGGACCGAGGGGGAGAGAGGCAAGGATGGGTGAAGGGATCAATACGTGTAAGGACGGCTGAATAGATGGTGGGATGGATGGGTGGAGAAGAAGGCAAAGGATGAAAGGATAAAAATAACGAGGAGGAGAGGAATAAAATAGAGGGAAAGAAAGATAAGGGGATGATTGTTGAGTGTGAGGATTTAAAATAGAAATAATAGGTAAGTGAAAGATGGAGGAGAGAGGAGGACTGAATGAAGGTAATGGAGGATGTGGAGGGGACAGAGGGGACAGTGGAAGAGCTGATGGGTAGAGAGATGGAGAGGATAGATGGAAAACAAGCACACTTCACTTTAGGGTTAGATTGGAATAGATCCACTTGACCAAATCCCAGGCTACTTGTCATTAAGCACTACCAATTAGATGCTGTTTGTGTGTGTGTGTCTACCATGCTTGAATTGTGCCATAGCTTACACCAGTCAGGGTGAGAGAACATAATAATAGTGTAGTAACACACATACACACATATGAATATAAGCGTGTTATGAAATTGATATGGCTGATGGATTTGAAGAATCTTATAAAAGCAATCACAAAAAAGCTAGTATCATTGCCCAGGAAGCAAGTGGGAATCTCCGGCAACAGAGTAACTGTGCATGAAACCATCAAAGTCTGGTCTCACTGCACTGCAGCAGTTGCAGCAGCCTGTAGTTTCCATTGTTACATAGAAATCAAACGTAGATTTTAATTCAAGCACATCTTTCTTAAACTTCTTGAGCCTTTTTAGGATGAAAATGAAGCCACAATATTGACTAACACCAGTATGATTTTTAAGATAGGGTTAATTCCTGCACCTCATGTATCTTCATGCTACACGGGAGGATCTGAGCATTCACGTTATACAATAAGAAAACACGTAATGGCTTTTGATAGCATTTGCTGCAATATGTATGGAAGCATAGCTGGCACACAATGAAAAACCAATTAGTGGTCTTCTTGTGGAGCTTTGTTTCAGACAGTATGTGCATCCACACACACATCCACAGTCACAAACACACACCTACACAGATTCACACGCACAAATCTTCTGGGAGAGCTAGTCAAATGGTGAAACGCTTCGTCGTTCTCCGGGTCACTGAATCCACATCGCCTCCCTTCTCCTCCTCCCTCAGCTTGCACTCCACCCCCCCCCCTCCTCTGTCTCCCCCACCCCTCCCCCACTCTCATTTCTGTAACCTGCTGCAGTTAATTGAAAGCCAATGGTGTGAGAATATGGCTCTTTGACAGAGAGTGTGTCAGGGCGCAAGGTCTTCTCTCTATCTCGCTCTCTTTATAATCAAGGAAATATATGTGAGGATAGATTAAAACAGAACAGAGCAGAAAATTCCCGCCAGAGCAGTTTTAGAGGTCTTTTATTTCATCATATCGTCAATACTGCTGCTGCGTGTAACTCAGTTTGTCAGCAAATTTGCTTGTTTGAATTGTGGCTTCATAAATTGTAGAAAAGGAATTACATAGACACATACGAATATTTTTTACTAATGACAATAAATCATGTTAGCTGAATTACTGCTTGCAGATTTACTGTCCATGGGTTTCCTGCAAGATCACTCTCACTTAACCTTTATTCATCTCTCCGCAGAGCCATGGTCAATATGGCCACTGCTTTTGGCAAAATGAAAATAATGTATTATTAGCTATGCATCCATACCCCTTATTATCTATACATGATTAACCACTCAGCCTGTTCTAAGCCTTGAAGATTAATGGTCACATATTTTAATTGAGATCCACTACTAACGTTAAACTTGAGGAGATTTAGCTTTTAAAATGACTGCCTTTTTAAATGGATTGAACAAAATTATCAAGTTCCCCAAAGAAAGTTAGACGACAGACTCACCCAATTGAGTTTATTGATTCTGCGGAATTTCTTTCATTCCTGAAGTTCAGCTAGAAAACTGTTAAGTTGAGCAACATCTTTTCTGTCTTTCACATCAGTTGATCCAGTGATGCCAGGTGTTATTATATTTCCTAACTGTACTGTTGTACTTTTGTTTCTTATCCTATTCGTCCCTATTGCTCCATTATTTGTCCAACTAATTTTTCTCCAAGGTTGAGAAATCAGAGTTTCTCTGCCATCATGAGAAATGTTAGGTTAACTGACGTTTTAGCTATCTAGCAAACAATGTACATAATAAACTTGATTTACTAAACAGAAATTTGTTTTTAATTATGCAATTAAAAACAAATAATTAATTTAATTTTAAATTCAGATTTAAAATTGCTTAATTTTAAATCTGAATTTACTCATGTCAGACCTAGTTTTGCTAAACTCTGATTAGAACTAATCTTCGGTTAAATTAATCATTGATGGTGCCACCCAGCCTAAGTTAAAGTAGAGAAGATAATCAATGAAATGTGTTTAAAGTACCAAAGATAACTTGTTAATACTAATGCATCAACTCATATGTAGCATTTGAGGTGAAGCTAGTTTCAACTACTTTATATAAAGTTAGTTTAGTCCAGTGGTTCCCAACCTGTGTCACATTTAAGTCTGAGGAGTAGGGACATAATAAATTGGAGACAACCCCCAGTTTAATCTTAAACAATGCATTGTATTTTGTATCTATATTTCTTTAATTTAAAATCTTAAACTCAAAGTAACTATTATTATCAGATAAATGTAGAGGAGTAAAACACACAATATTTCCCTTTGAATTGTATTGAAATAGAAGTATAAAGTAGCATTAATAGAAATCCTCAAGTAAAGCACTTGAGTGACTGTACTTAGTTTCTTCCTTCCACTGGGGCTCGGTAATAACTGTTTAATGTTGACTATTTCTTTCATAGGTTAAAGCAGAAATGCAGTCTGTTATATGGATATGCAGTGTTTCTGCAGGGGAAGAAAGAAAGAGAGTTAAAAAAAAAGGAAAAAAAGTTATACACTAGATATGATGTGAAGTACCGTTGTGCTGAGAGAGGCAGACAGGAAGAAATTGCTGTGTTGAAGTAAGAAATGAGGAAGGAGACAGAAGCGAGATTTAGAAGTTGAAGTTAAAAGGAGACAGCGAATAAGGAGAATCTGAGGGCAGAATAGATGGAGTATAAATATAATTTCTGGTGGCTCCTTTTAAACTGAATGCTGCAGGGAATTGAGCAGCGAGAAAGCAAATGAACCACTCCCAACCCAGATGTTGCTACATATGTAAACAGCAGTGCGTGTGTGTGTGTGTGTGTGTGTGTATGTGCGTGTGTGTGTGTGTGTGTGTGTGTTATAGGGTGTGTAATCAAGCTCTATTCTGCAATTAGCATATTTGCCGATTGCCATGGTGGTACTGTGGCAAACTATGGGAGGATGTAATTATAGACCCATGTGCGCATGCAAATGTGCCACCATCCTCCCTGTCCTCATCTCCTTATATTTCTTTATTTAAACTACTGAGTGTATGCAGTATTGTTTGTACAGCGATAAAGTGTAGTATATTGTTTTAACATATCAATTTGATTGATGGACTGGCTTCTCTTCTTTCCTCTTTCTCCCTGCTTTCCTCTCTCAGAGCTGCACAAAAGTTGAACTTAGCATCCAAGAAGAAGAAGCAGAAGACCGCAGCAGTCATGGCCCCAGTGACATCATCCTCACCATCATGTGACCCCCCCCTGTTCCCCACCAATTTTAGCTCCGCCATGCTGATGGCCCCTCCCCCGGCTCCACCCTGCCTTCTCCGTGCAGCCAACAAAATCAAAGATACACCTGGTCTTGGAAAGGTAAAGGAAATATTCTTCCTTAAAGTTTTCTTTGAAAGATGTAGTTCGTCTTTAATTTTTATTAGACTGACTAAAACACAGTTATGTGTCACTTTTTTTCAGAATATGGAGTAAGTGTGGGCTGGTTTGTTCATAATGGTGAATGAATATTCATCCACTTATATTTCTATATCTTTGGTAGGTGGCATAATGCAGTTTATTTCATATCATAAGTTGACTGAAAATAAATAAAATAAAATAAAGTAATAATAAAAATAAAAATTAGTCTCAGTTAAGTCTGTGTCAGACACATTTAGTTTGTTGTAAAGTTTGTTATGATAGATAGACTCATCTTCCTTGACTTTTGACGATGAACCTGTGTCATAGAACCTGAATCCACTAGAAGTCAAGCATTTTATTTCATAAAAAAAAACAGCCAAATCCAAGTCAGTTGATGTAAAACAGTTTTTTTATTTGTTAGTTTTATGAGTGTAGGTTTTAGTCATTTGTCATTAGTGTAGTGAGGTTTGAATTTTTTGTTGCCTTATTAAATATAAATCCATTTTGTGGGTTATGGAGGTACTGATGACAAAAAAAATGTTGATTTAGATTATTAATTTTATTCAAACTATTTCTAAGTAGCCAGGGTTTCAGTGTCACTTAATGATTTTGTTTCATTCACTGGTAAGTTTTAAAATAGCGAACTGTAGTATTTCATCATGACCTTGGCTGGTTTGTCTAAATGTATGTACTGGTACGTGTGTGTGTGTGTGTGTGTGTGTGTGTGTGTGTGTGTGTGTGTGTGTGTGTGCGTGTGTGTGTGTGTGTGTGTGTGTGTCACCCCCTCTGTACCATACTGGAATGCAGGCTAATGGTTACCACGGTAACACATCTCAGGCTGACAAAAGTCATCTGTCACCATTGCCAACGGTTGATGGAACGCGCTTGTGTGTGTATGTTGCGGATGTGAGGGGGTTTCATGCTTTTCAAGTGTGTGCAATATTGATCGTCCATGTAATGAGTTTTTAGTGCCCCCTCCTCCACAGTTTGAGTGAGAGGCTCACTGATTCTGTGTTTGTGTGTGTCACTGCTAGAAAAAGAATGACTATGGAGGACAAAATCAAACAGACATCAAACAGCCATATGTCCATTACAGTACACAGAGAGGGAAAGGGACCCCACACGTCCTGTTGTGATTATGAGTATGAGGTAGAAGTGCATCATCACAGGTAGTTGTGCATATTGTGTCTGTGAGCTCTGGTGTGTCTGTCTGTCTGTCTGTCTGTCTGTCTGTCTGTCTGTACTTGTATGCATGCATGTGTGACAATGTTGGATTGTTGACAGTGAATATGAAGATAGAAACAAGGGGAGAGAGAGAGAGAGAGGGGCATGACATGCAACAAAGGCTTGAAACAACAAGGGAAGTTGCGGTTATGTGGCATGTGCTGTAACTATTCGGTCACCGGGGTCAAAAGGAGTCAAGTACCTTTACTTAAGTAACCTATATAAGTACAATTTTGAGGTACTTGTACTTCATCATCACTCCAACATCACTGTCGCTTGAAATATACAACACTACCTTTCCATTTTCTGCTTCTTTATACTTCTACAAGTCAGAGAAAAATAGTATGCTTAATTTATTTGATCATTTAGTTACTAGTTACTTTCCAGATTCTAAAAGAACATAAAATATAATCAACAAATACATTTTGACATTATTATATCAATGAGGCTTTATTGATCCACAGAGGGAAATTCACAAGCTACCCAATAGTATATGAAGTCATTTCTACGATGAAAGTATATGAATACTTTGATCTAATTCCCACACAGTCACAATGTTGTGCTTTAGGTCCGCCCATGGACTGTATATAAGAAGTGGACATAGTCACCGTGTCGACACCCATTGGTTTTTGGCTGTAGCCATCTTGGTTTTTTGCAACCTTCAAGTTACACGAGAAGGTGGAGCTAGGAACAATCGAACGCTGAACAAGACATTTTAAGCAATGCCATGGTAGCGACCTGTCAATCACAAGGTATTCACGCCCAAAGCACATCCTGCTTTATTGTCTATTTTACTTTAGAGAATGCACGTTTAAGGCACTTCCATATAGGTTTTCACTTCTTCCCTTTTCAGACCCGGAGGTTGACGCCTGGGTCTGACTCATAATCTTTGCTCCTTGTCTCACATATTTTCTTTCACTCGCCACTCGCCATCAGACATAACATATTTCAGGTAATAACAAATATATATATTTTTTATTTCTAACAATGGATTTACAGTCAAATCAGTTGTTAAAGTTGCAAAGATAAAGCAGTCATTATATACAGATATGTGACTATAGCCATGTAGGTAGAAATGCTTTCACATGAGAAACATTTTATATTTCCAGTCTAGACATCTCAGTCATATTTAGTTGAGGCCTTTTATATTTTATTTGTCTTTTTCATGCAACTGATTATTTCATGTGTTGTGTTTTTTTGTTTTTTGCTTCAGTGCTCCTTTGAGCCTGTATCTCCATTTCTGTCCATATGGAGGTGACAGATGTCCCCTCAGTTGTCAGGGAGACAGATTCACACTCTCATACAAGTGCACTCACACACACACACAGCAGCCAAATTACACTGACATTATACACCCCTACACTACTAGCCCATATACAGTATACATTATAAACCACATACACACAAACCGTCTTCACCGTCTGTCTGTCTCTCATTCTGGCTTCTGTTTCATCTCACTACGATCTTCTCGGCTCTTGTGATAGCAGTGATTAGCTTGTCTGGCCGGCCGTGCTGTGTACAAATGCCTGCTGCTACTGATGTTTAATTACAACTGTCAGACAGCCCCCCTTTTCACAGTCATGTGGACAGCTCACAGTAATCATTCTGCTGTGATCTGTGTTATGGTGGACTTTTGATAAAGGTGTCCAGTTGTTTTAGCTACATACCCGCTTTGTCTTCCTGTTGCCCTGCTGGCAGACGGCCAGCAGGGCAACATAGTAAAAAATAAAAAACAGTATCTGAATAGCAAATCAATTGAAAGAAATTGTAATTATTTCTTACATGTCTTAATTCCATTGTTAAAGGAGAATCTTTATATTTTGGGAAATGTGCCATTTCACTTTCTTGACATGACTTTGGATGAGAAGAAGGATACCTCTCTCATATCTTTCCGTTAAATATGAAGCTACAGTTGAGACACTGTTAGCTTAGTTTAGCCTAAAGAAAAAAGGGGGGAAACAGCTACCATGGCTCCCATTCAAGAAATGTCTGGTACGTAACCTGTATGAAACCACAACCGGTTTTTACACTTCAGTTTTTGTACAGATTAAACAAACAAGATATAACGTGTTCATGTTTTGATTTTGACGGAGCCAGGGCAGCTGTACTTTATGCTATGCTTGGCTAAGCATTTTCTGGCCTTAACTTCTTAACTTCTTGAATTCTGAATGGTAATTATTTTTTAATTGCCTATATTTAACCAGTGTTTCTGACATGTTATCCTTCGTTTCAACAATCGCTTTTGGCACCATGGCACGAGCCTCCACAAATGGTGTGCGAGCTCTGAGCATGCAAAAAGGTGTTTATGCTTGATGCGCTGTTCCTCGCAGTATTCTCAGAGCGTACGTAGAGGGCATACAGACACAAAATGTACTGTGAAGAAACAAGAAGACAACAAGTGTTACTGGTAAAAAGCCATAAAATAAACTCCTCATTGTCAAGGAGGAATTGTAATTAACTTTAAACTCATATGCCCTTATACAAGCCGTGTTAAGAAATAAGTAAAGTATTGAAGCACTTTACAAAGTAAAAGTTGAATATCCTGTAAATTAAATGTGGATGTTTAAGACCTCCTATTACTAAAGCATTTTTTTTTAATTGGTTGTCTTTGTAAAATCCTCAGACATGTTAGGGCTTCTATCAGTGCATTATTTGTGACAGTCATGTCTGAAAACCTGAGAGCGAGCGCCCAGCAAGCACCTAGTAACAAAAATTCATAGGTGCTGGATCAAGCTCCACAGCAACTTGCGGAGCCTTCGTGCACAAAGCGCAAGCTGTGGTGATGTGTTGATGACTTTCTGTTTCCATATAACCAAAGCTTTAGTTGGCTCTCATTGCTATGGTTTGGAAAGAAATGGGGAATAAAATAAGGACAGGACATGTACCAAGGCATGAAAATATTCTGGTATTTGGAACATAACAAGCCTCTCCTGTGAAATCAATTGTAGCTTGCCAAGACCTAATCACACACACATGTACACATGCACACTCACACACACACATACACACACACATGCATATGGGAAGAAAATGGCTGTGGTGACATTTCTCAAGCAAAAATGTCACCTGCAGTGGGGGTCGGCTCCCTGCTGAAATGGCATTTGCACACATTCACACTCACACACACATGCACACAGGCTTGCATGCTCACAAATTTATAGGATTATAGTGTACAATGAAAGATGTCAAGGAAGCGGCAAAGCCCCTGGTGGAAGTGTGTACGATACATCCTGCAGAATACATGTGCTTGTCTGCCAGTGTGATGGGGGTTTAGTGTTCTCCCCGATGTTAATATGGCAGAAAACAGATTGAGACATCACATTTAAAGCCAGGGGAAATCAAGCTGCACAGGTCACATGTACTGGCTGTGTGTGGGAGAGAGAGAGAGAGAGAGAGAGAGAGAGAGAGAGAGAGAGAGAGAGAGAGAGAGAGAGAGAGAGGGGGGGGGATGTATCCCTCATTGGACTGGCGTCTGTATTTCAAACTCAACTCTGTATTTCTATGTTTCTCTACATGTGTTGTTGGTAAGCTGCGTTTCACTTTAATCAAATCAGCCAGCTGGGAGCCTTCCATTCAGACCCCTGACTGCTGGGGCAGATTTGTATCAATCAAGGAAGTTAAGCTTTGTATATATTATCGCTTAGAAAACCAACTGCAGAGGTACATACAACAGAGACTGTAAATGACAATTTTTTTAAGCTGAAAGAAAACTAAAGATATGAAGAATACTGAGTATGTCAACGATTGAATAAAAGCAATCCTCATCAACATCTTATTTTCTGATTGCTTTCAGCAAAGTTTGCAAACCCTATCAGTGAGTGTCATGTAGCGTTAGTACATACACGTGTATGACTGCTGAACTACGGAGTTATTATTCTTTCTCCCTCTCCAAACTGCATTCACTGTTATTTAACTTTACAGAAAATATAGCTCTATGTCAGTCTGCCTGTCGGTCGGTCGGTCCACCACTGGTCCAGACAGATTCTCAATCTCAAATCCAGTACTGTATCTCTACAACTATTGGATGCATTATCATTAAATTTGGAACAGACATCTATGTTCCCTCAGGATTAATTGTAGTAACTCTGTTGATCCCTTAATTAAATCAAGCCATTTAGAGTTTTGATTTACCGTAGTCTCTTTCTCAATGTTAGTTTATGGAGAGAAGTATTTTTGTAAACACAACGGTAATTCCACAGTTTGGCCACTATGTAAAATTTGCTTCAAGGCCTGGGGCTCTTCCAGGGGGCTTGGTACAGCCTCACAGAGGCGCTAGCATGTCTTGTTCAAGGCTGGATCACAAATACACGAGCCATGTCACAGTTGCCCCGGGGCTTTCAAAGTCTTCTGTAAGCTGTCTGCTGCACTTCACCCACAGTTCTGTATCATAACTGATTTACATACAGTTTAATATATCTGAAGAGGGATGAGAAATATTATCAAAATGTTTAAATGAAAGCTAATATGGTGTACTCGCTCTTCTCTTTTCTCCCTCTCCTTCTGTCACCTATCTTCGACTTATCTCTCTTATCTATGGATAAGTCTTATCTTTTGCCTTTATCCCCACCCTCTCTGCTCTTCTCCATATCTGAATGACAATGAAGGACTGTGGGAGTTTTTTTCCCCAGCTCTTTCATTCCTGCAGCCAACATTTTGCACACACACACACACACACACACACACACACGCACACACACACACACACGCACACACACACACACACACACACATGCACGCGCGCGCGCGCACCCTCACAAATTGCAACTTGACCTTGGGGGAAAATGATGCCATGACAGCTAATCAATTTTTAATAGCAGCAACGATCCCTCTCAGGCCACAAGCTGTGTGCGTCTCTGTCATGAGTGAGTATGTGCAAGTGCATTTTCCACAGGCATTTGTGTGTCTTCATGCCTATCTGGGTGTCTGTGTGTATTGTATCTAAATTAGGGAGTGAGTGTGTTTTGGGTTTCAACTATTTGTCTCAGCCCTGGTTATGGTTCTCCTGTGCCTCCCTTCCCTCCAGCGGGCCTAGCAATACCACCTGGGTCTCCAGCAACGTGGTGTCGGGTTGTCTCTCATGATATGCATTGAGAATAACTGTATAGAAATAGCCGATCTTCTCGCTGATGGTCTTGTTTACTAATGAAGGTCATATAGAGGCATCAGTATTTAATTTAGACCAGTTAAAAGTTCCTCACAGTAAGTTAACATGGACTGTCCAGAGATATGTTATCCAAAATACAAGGCTTTGTCATTTCACCATTTCTGTATAAAGGAGGTCTTTTAGGTAATATAGTAGCTCATCTTTGTTGAACAATACACAAATTCAAACCTCAGAGCTGTAAGATATATGCAGCAGTTTTCTGAGCTTGAATGAATACATTGCTTAAAATTAGAATTGATCTAGTCTTTGTAGCTATCTCTCTGTACATGTGTTTTCCCAAATGTGTGTTTCTGCAGTCTTTTTTAACCAATTAGAGCTCAGTCTCAGTCTCTTATTGATTTTCCAGCCAATAGTAATGAAGCACTGCTGTGAGGGACTATCGAACAATCTTCTCTCAGCTCGGCCTTGTTTGTTGCTGTTTAGCTGAATTCCTTTACTTAAATTGGCTCAAAGACTTCATTGTGTCCAATGAAGGAAGCTGTATGAATGTATGAAGGGTCAAGTTAGTTTCTCAGGGGGGAAAAATGACTCCTTGCCTCAACATCTGTCATAACATGTAACCTTTAGTACAGAAATTAACCCCAAAGCTGTTCCATGCGGGATCAGAAGACCTTTATGTCAGACACAGTAGTATCGTAGTTTAAAACACTTCTCAAAGCATCTCTTCCTCAGTCCTGTTTTTTTTTTCTTCTTGGTCTTAATTTCTGCAGCTCAACACCCTGCATCAGTAGTCACTGCAGCATGAAGTGTAATAGAAGAGAGGAAAGTATAACGGATAAAAGAAGGAGACTGTGATTTGTCATTTGTTCTGAAGGGCAGGGAGGAAAAGTGAGAGGGAGAGAGGAGGGAGATGAGACAAAGAGAGAACGGAGGGAGCAGCGGGAAATGGAGTGGGTGGACAGTGCTATCGAGCGACACAATGTTTCTTATAAATAAAGAGAGACTGAAAAAGGGAAAGGTGCATTGGTGTTGTGGAAGTGGGAGTAAGGGAGAGCAGAGGGCAGAGGAAACAAGAGAGGGATGAAGGTATCAGGGATCACACACTGTTAATGTTTTGTTATCTAGAGAGTTATAAGTTACCTATTTTTCATTTTAGTGTCATCTTTAGATGTGTTCATGTACAGTAGCTGTTATCATTGTACTTTAGTGTATTTTAATGCAGGCAGGTGTCCAAAGCCAGCAATGTTATTTTCACCCAACCTGGGCACACATTAGGTGCAATATGTGTATATGTAGCCTACTGAAGGCTATGTAAATGTTTCTTAAACCTAACCAAATAGTTCTGTTGCCCTTAACTTAACCAAACTGTGACTGAAACTGAAAATAATAATAATACTGAAAAAAACAAAATAATAAGTCAACTCCATTCAAGGTATCTGGCTGCAATGAAGATTTAAGTTCCTTCCAGGGATTAATAAAGTCAACTATATCTATCTCTCGATGTTGTCTTTATCTCGCTTTTCTGAAACAAACACCACTAACTCCTTCTCTCTCTTCTGTCTTTTTCATTGGAAGAACAAAGAGTCCTTTAGCTCTGTGTTCTTCCTGCGTATGTGTGCCTGTACGTCATACTGGCTGCAGCACTTTGCCACATGTATTGATTTACCATTGGATTGAGGCCAAGGGTCCTCTGAGAATGTCGTGAATGTGGGTTTGATCACACTTGCAGACACACAATTGCACAATTGGGCTGAACTCAAGTTTAAACTTCCAGTGCGAACGTCCCATTCGAAAACAATATGTTTTTTTTGGTTTCTGGAGACCAGAGGCAGTTTTCATAGACAGAGCAAGATATGACATCTCTTAAAAGTGGCAAAATTATGTTGATGCATCAGTTTCCCAGCGGTTGGTCATCACTGCAGAGCTTTGATAGTTTGAAAAACAGGAGAATATAAGTTAATGACCCCTTGACTGACACCCTCAATACTTTGAGAGGTGGACATGGAATCACATTATGGAGGCCATAATGTGATTCCATGTCCATGTCCACATTTATACCTCAAACACACACACACACACACACACACACACACACACACACACACACACCTACACACACACCTACACACACACGACCCTCTTATCTTTCACACTCTTAGACATGAGGAGGCAATGGGCTCTCAGGGGGGGAAGACTTTATGAGTTACGCCTTGTAAAGTGTGCAACAGTAAAATTCTTCCCCCAGGCTCATACTGATGTGAAGGGCTCTTTTATTGGGGTCAGGAGAGGGCGTAACACTGAATCTAAGTGTGTGTGTGTGTGTGTGTGAAAGAGGGAGAGAGAGAGAGAGAGAGAGAGAGAGAGAGAGAGAGAGAGAGAGAGAGAGAGAGAGAGAGAGAGAGATTTGGGGAAATGCTATAGAACTCTTGACCTGACATTAGGCCTTAGTATCCTAGGTTTCCCAGGTCACCAAAGTTACACATTTATTGTATTCGGGTGGCATCTCAGTTGATCTTACAACTCATCTATGGACTTACTTTTAAATTTATAATTACCTTCATCTTAGAAAGACTTCAACACAAACACTCTCTCATACACACTGACTCACACAATTTATTGAACCAACTTTCTTAAATGGCCTATGGTCATTTAATGATGCAACCAAAGGAAAGCCTGTTAATGCCTTATTAGGTGTGTGTGTGTTGCAGAAAAAGGGAGAGAGAAATATGCATAAAAACAGCAACATAGTAAGAGCTCTTAGAATGTAATTTGCCTTTGTGCTTTTTACACACGGCAGTATATTAGTTACTAGCAGGCTTTTATGCTTATATTTTTTATAAAACACTTATCCTTCTAGGTGAGTGTGTTCAGTATAACATGACCTTGTTCTGGTTGCCTTCGTCTCTTTGTTCCAGTGCCATTAAATAAATTATAGCAAATCATTTGGACCAATTTTTAATCTCTTTGGTAGAAAATTGCTTTATGTTAATGATATTATCTATCATAGTAATGCAGTAGAGGTTAATTAATTAATAGTCCAATTTATTTCAGAAATAAAGTCAAGCACAAACGTTTTCCAGCATTTGACAGACATTATTTGATCCAAAGACTCAGCTAATGGGTCTGTAGGTAAAGTGTATAGTTTAACTCAACGACAGTCTTCCGTTTATTCTGTTTGACTCAGTGGGGTTTGGGGTGGAGTGTTACGGGATCACGGTGTGATTCGTATACCCATAGTGGTGTTTAACTGGAAACACAGTGTAGAATCACACTTCAGACGATGATTCATCTGTGCTAACAAGCACAAACAGACGCAAGATCTCTCCTCCTCTCTTTCCTTCCCTCTTAGGAGCCACATAAACACAGTAGTCTCTTTTCATTTGCCCTGCACCTCTGAGCCCTGTCGAGAAAATCCTACCTAGTTTACAAAACCCTTGGTAAAATAAGATCGGAAATGGATCTCATTTCATTTTTAGATTGTCACAGAGTGCTATTATAGGTAAGGTCGAGTTATCACACATTTAATCATGAAACATTGTAACCGAACTGAGAGTATCCTCTGTATTCTCAATTTATGATTAATGTCAGGACTTTTACCCCTGCAGAGAGATTTGAATACTATTATCCATCCATCCTTTGATTCTCTAAAGTACTTTATCATTGTCGGGGTTTCGAGGTCTCGAGTCTACCCCACAATGCACTGAGAAGCAGGTACACAGAGATGCGGGATCCTCATTCGTAGTTTGGATCTTTTAAAGAATGTAGTCCACAAATCTTCTTTCGCGGTTTCGAGGGCCAAACTGAACCTGCAATGCTTCCCAAAATGAGACAGTCTAGTCCAAAGAGGCCGAAGCTAATGATGCATTCATTCAGTTTCACCACATCAAGAGTGTAAGGATGAGAAATTGCATATCTTCTGACTGTCAGTCTGTGTATTATATACTGTCAGCTGCTTTACTGTAGACAGAATATTCAGCTCTTTGCATCTGTCATGCCTTAAACTGTTAACAAGCTAGTGTTTCCATGTTTCAGTCTTATAACTTTAACCCTTTCATAGTGTGTTTTCAGTTCATGAAAGCTTATTGGAACCATTTCGGTCACCCAAAAATGTTATATTCAGCGTTTGGTTGTACTCAGCTCCACCCTCTCGTGTCACTGCTGGCTTCATAAAGCCAAGTTGGCGACGGCCAAAATTCCGAACCTCGAGGCTTCAAAACAGCAAACCAATGGGTGATGTCATGGTGACCACGTCCACTTCTAACCACAAAGGCCCCCTAGTCCCCTCAGCACTTACAATGTGAGGAGAGTACAGTTCTGTACAACTGAGCCAGTGGTTGGCACGCCACAATATGCTGTGACATAATACAATATTCACCAATAAATCACTTCATTTAGCATAACAGTTTAAAGGGAGTCATTTAAAGTTGTTCATTGTTTCACTTACTGTAACTATCTCTCCCTGTATTTTAGCGAGCTGCCCAAATGATTCAGTTTGTTAACAGTGGGAGTGCTACTAAGTAATGTGTCACTGCCTAGCACTGAACAGGTGATGTGCAAAGTTGGAAAAGGAAATTAAGGGTGACAGAAAGCAAAAGATTTGTCACCAAAGTAGAAAGTATAACTCTTAAATTTAAACAGATTCATATACCTTATCAGATCCCCCCATACACTTCATAATCCATCCACTGTCAGTGTAAATATCAAATATATTTGATGATCATTCTCTGAGACAGTTGGTGTGGTTAAGACTGAATCCATAAAGCTTCCATTGCATCTGGCACTCTGCACCATTCATCTGCTTTAACCAAGCCTAGCTTCCAATTGTCAGAAGGGAAAATCTGGGGTAAATCTCATGGATAATCACGAAGCATGTTGCAGGAAGAAGAATTTAGTGACAAAGGGAGGGGGGGAAAACAGCCGTACTGAATCAAATAGTGATATAGGCAGTAGGAGATCAAAAGAGTGAGAGAGAGACAAAGTCTAATTCACCCAGATGAGCCAGAGTATCAAGAGAGCAAAAATAAACTGTTGGAAAATACCTCAAACTTTTGAAACACCTTTAACTAACAGAGAAAAGGTTGTTTATATGGTAAAATGTTCTGGAGCTCACTCAGATTCGATGACGCAGCTTTTTGCTTCCTCTGATATCAAAGAAAACAACAGCAGCTGTCAGGCGGTAAATTGTGGCTGCTAACAGTTTATGACAGGAGTGGGAGGAAAGAAGAGTGAGAGGAGGAGAGAAAGCTAAAACTGGAATCCTGCACTTCAGGCTTTTGATGTGTGGCAGCGAGCTGAAGCTAGACAGGAGGGGTGAGGAGAAAAAAAGGGACAGGATTTAGGATAGTGGGAGAAAGAGATAACGAAAGAGTGACAGGTAAAGGAGGGGTACGGAGAAGGAGCACTTAGTGTGAATAAGGTGTTAAAAGAAATAAAAAGCTGAATGTTGTGACTCTTTTGCGAGGCTTAGGCACAGATGAGTTCGGATGCCTTCTAGCAACAATCACATTGATAGATGAGTTTTATTTAAAAGGCATCACCCAAATTTAAAAAAGGAAATGTTGGATGTTGCTTGCTACAACTTCTAGCACTCACTTTTCCTAAACTTTTTGTATTTTTGAATGTGTGCCTTGTGCCTGTTGATTATAGTCTCATTTCACTTCTTTGTAAATAATCAGACCAGAAATAATTAAATTTTTATGAAAAATGACTAAATCAACCAGTGCTACAGTGAAGGTTGCGTGAATCCTTTTATTTGGAGGATTTTCTCTTTAACTTCTGCATCCGTATTGTTTTTTTTAGTGTCGGATAACGTTGCAGTCGTCTTTGTCCTATTTTAATCTACAATACTCTGTTGTTTCACTCATGTTTTCTGTGTCTAACCCTCAGGTAAAAGTGATGGTTCGCGTGTGCCCAGAGTCTCAGTCGGACGCAGCTGAGTCCAGTTCCTTCCTTAAGGTGGATCCCAGGAAGAAACAAATCACCATCATGGACCCCTCAGTCAATCAGACACCAAGCGCTGCCTCCCAGAAAAAGGCGGGAGCCAATCAGGTCCCTCCAAAGATGTTCACCTTTGATGCTGCTTTCCCTCCTGATGCATCACAGGTAAGAGAAAAGAGTATGAGTTTAAAAAACAAAAGATTTGGATCAGATTTTTATATAAAACCTGCCATGAACCTCATGGAAAGACAACTTTTTATAAAAAAAATTAGAAATATACACAACACGCTGGACTTATGCCACATCGATGCCATAGTGAGTGGCTGAGTGGATTAGCCCTCAAGATGTAGTAACAAGCAGGAGATATTTGAAATTTCTGACTTTCTGCTAAAAGAGCTTACTTGGCTAAAGCAATCTACAGAAGCGTCAACAGACTGGTGACAAACAGGCTGCAAAGCCACCACTGGTGGCACTTCCATCTAAATAAAATCCAATATTAAGGGAGCAGTTTAACATTTTGAGGAATACACTTATTGACTCTTGTCGAGTTTTGATGAGTAGATTGATTGGCTACCTCTCTCATATCTGTGAGCCAAGTATGAAGTTACAGCCTGCAGCTGGTTAGCCTGGCTCTGTTCAAAGTTAAAGAAAATCCAGTTACCAGCACCAGGAAGTCTCTGCTGCCGGCCAAGAAATGTTTCCAACATGCAACATCCTGTAAAACCACAAGCTGTTGTTCAATTTGTTTACAGATTAAACAAACAAGATGTGTAAGCTTTACTTGTGCTGGTAGGTGTATTTTGTTGGATAGAGCCAGGCTAGCCAACGTTTCTCCCGGCTTCCAGTTTTATGTTTAGCTAAGCTAACTGTCAAATAAACATACTTAATAAAACTATTCCTTAAGGAGCTGAACACTGTTTGTTGTATTTGGTTTCACTAGTCAATTAACCGCTACAAATGTGAAATGAAAATAGATATTTTAGGATTAATAGTAATGCATGTGGGTGTGACTAAAATGCTGTCAATAGGAGTAACGTGTATCTTGGAAAAATGCACATATTGCTCACAAGTCGGACTAAGATAATTCTTCCCTTTCCCTTCTTCTGTATATTCAGGTATTTAGTCTTTTCTTGACCCTCTTCCTTTATCTCTTCTGTCTGCCTGTTGCTAGGCGGAGGTGTGCGCGGGAACGGTTGCCGAGGTGATTCAGTCGGTGGTGAACGGAGCAGATGGCTGCGTCTTCTGCTTTGGACACTCCAAACTGGGTAACTCTCACACACATGCAGGCAGACTACAAAATCAGAGCATGTGTGGCTCGTGAGTCATCTTTAGTGTGAGTGTGTCTGACCGTCAGTGTGTCAGTCTTTCATTTGGCCGTCTCTCCACTGGCTCTCATCTATCAGAGAGAGAAAGAAGAGGATTAGTGTCCGCTGAAGCTGAAAGCATTCTCAGTCTGCTCTGTCTGTGTTTCTGTCTTCTTTTCTCTCTCTGTAATCCTTCTGAAGCTGGTTTTTAGAGAAGTTGTCTTAAAAAGGGTCAAGACCCCTTACTGCACACTGCAACATGCTTGAACCCACACACACGCATTGGCACAAACAAAGACCCACCACACACAGACACACACACACACACACGCACACACACACACACACACACACACACACACACACACACACACACACACACACACACACACACACACACACACACACACACACAGACACAGACACACACAGATGTTCTTCAACCCAGGGTCAACCCCTTGTTGTGTTTATCCCTGTACATGCAGCATTACCCTTCTTGTGATCTTCATACAGCCAGTTGAAGTCCCAAAGTCCCCTTTAACTGCTGGCAGTGGACGAAAGCAGAAAATGTAAATGCGGCAGTTCAGCAGGGAACACTTCTGTGTTAACGACCAGCCGTCTGCCGAAACAAACAGTCATGAATTTCTACGTAAAAACCAACATGCAAACCGCTATGTTTCCTCATTGTGCTGCAGGGATTTTACCACTTGCCAAATCAGTTGTAAAAGTAAACTAATTTATAAATTTGTTATGAAGAAGTATTTCGGTAGTAAGTTGTAGATATTCACGTCATTAGAGTAATTGCTGAGAAAGGGAGCATGGAAACGAGTCCAATGGGGCAAGAAGCATGAGCATTAGACAGATTAACTAGAGTTTAGATAACGCCTCAGTTTTGCCTCCAAATAAATTATTTTATATTCTTAAACACTTAATCCGGAGGTAAAACTGAAAGTGAAGTGTCACGAGGTGCTGCAATACCAAATGCAGCCACTATGCCAAAATCACCACACTGCCCAGCACTGTTCCTTGGAGAATGGTACACAGTAAAATAAATAAAAAGACAATAAAATTGAACACATGTAATGTGGCCAACAAGGTAATTCAAAGCTTAACTAGGAATAATAAAGATGGCCACATATAAAAATAAGACCTAAAATGTTCTTAAATCCGGCTTTTAGCATCTTCAGGTCCTCATACATTTTCATACAAGAATGCTAAAGAGTGGGCAGAGAGCAGAACCTGCCCACTACCCCGTCAAAGAGGACAGCTCAAACAAACAGATGCACACATAATCACCAGCGCTCTCCCAAGACACGGACCCAACATGGCGTACACATCAGACAGCCGGTCTCGATCAATGTTTTGCATCTCATCATGTTTACATGTTGTCACTCAGCTTTCAAATATTGACACATCGAAATGACTGTCAGGATTCATGATGATGATTCGTAGTGTGTAATATGACTAAACTGGACTAACACGCCCCCAAAACAGACCTCTTATTGTCAGTGTTTGATTGTGTTGGACGACAGGCATTACTGAATTTTCTGGCATTCGTAATGGAAGTGCTTTTATATGATCCATCATGGACAGTTTGGTCTTTCAATCAATTTTACTGTTATATTAATGGTGCAGAGAGGCTCTGACATTGCTGGTTTCAGCTTAAACGGCTGCTGCTGTAGCCGCTGATGAGATCATTCTTGACATGGATCTTAATGAGGCTGGATTACAACGGCATTACCTTTTTCCTAATTAAAATGGGGAAAGTAACACAATGAGCATTTATCTTCGACCCTGTGGCCCTTGGCTGTAGACACATATGGGTACTCAGACACACACAAGTTTACATCTACACACATGCACACTTTCACAAAGAGTAACCAGGTTTTAATTGAATAGGGAAACTTATACTAAAATAAATGGATGAACTGCAGGAATGTAATTGAATCCTCTGATGGATTATGGTATTGGTTATGTGATTATTGGCTTTGGATGGATCATCTTTTAGTAATGAAGAGTGTGTATGTGTGTGTGTGTGTGTGTGTGTGTGTGTGTGTGTGTGTGTGTGTGTGTGTGTGTGTGAGAGTCTTTGAACAGTGCTGCCTTCTTCTCTCGTTCTCACCCTGTTCCCTTTCTTTCTGACAGTATCAGCAGCTCTGTTTGATGAGACCAATTGCCGGGAATATACATCAACTTCACAGACATGGATTCAAACATGCACTGCTTCATCCCCTGCAGCATATAGTCACTATGTTGCAGTGTTAGTCAGTGAAACAGTCAGCTAGCTGACCATGTATTGACAGCCCGTGGTAGTCAGAACAAAAGGAAACACATATACTCACGTTGATGTGTAATTCAAGGCTCTCTCGCGTATACCCGGTCCAGAAAGGCAAAAAAGAGAAAGGAGGTGCTTTGTGGTTATGTAGTGGTACTACATAGAGCCATCACGACTGAGGGAGTCAGATTTGTTAAATCAAAAGAAATCAACTGGTAAATCGGTTAAATCAAAGTGAATGACCCAGTGTTGCTTTTTTGACACAGCTGATTGCAGAATTTAGTGCATTTCTTTCACATCATTTTGAGGTCTTATCTAGAAGAGTCTGGCATTGTGCTTTAGGGAACTTAAATCTCATACAATATTCATATTTACTTTTTTCTTCACTAGTTCTCCATACATTTGTATGACAAATCGTGAAATGCATCTTTGTTTTGACAGTAAATTTAAATGCTCCGGGAGACATTCGGGGTGAACAATGTAAAATTACAGTGTGGCTGACAACCGACCCACCACGCTATCTCTGAACAAATCTGAGCACATTTGTTTCTCTACCCTGCATCACACGAGTCAGGCGTTTGATGTCCTCTGTTTATTGTGTCAATGTTGGTGTTGGTGTGATGGTTAGGTGTGACATATGGCTTTGTTTAGGTGTGTGTTTGATCTCCAACTCCTGACAGTCAGAGCAGGTGTGTGTGTGATTACTGCTCAAAGAGACAGATCTGGAGGCTCCATGTGCACATGTATGTTCAGGCACTTAAACACACACACACACACACACACACACACACACACACACACACACACACACACACACACACATCTATACATACAAAGCACCTTTCTGTCTGCAAGTCTTTTTTGATGATGTTCATTTGTATATATCCACCTTTTTTTCATTCACCCTTCTTCTATTTTGTTTTTCTGTCCGTCTCTTCCAGGTAAATCCTACACCATGATTGGCCGTGATGACTCTCTCCAGACTCTGGGTATAATCCCCTGTGCCATCTCCTGGTTGTTTAAGCTCATCAATGAGAGGAAGGAGAAAACAGGAGCACGTTTCTCTGTTCGTGTCTCTGCAGTCGAGGTCAGTGTTACTGGCGAGACATCAATTTACGACATTGCTTGCACAGTTTCACAGGTGCCATTACTGATACAGACATTTGGGAAAGGAGGCTACTGAGAGGTTTTTTCCTAAGTTGTAGTGGCAGCAGCTGGGGTGCTGGCAGGGTCGTATCAGACAGCAGTTGCCTAAATGTTATATTTTTAACTCTTGAGTTGCCATCACAAGTAATGACTTCTCTCTGACAAGGTTTTAATAAAGATTGGACTTTCCCTATAAAAAAGGTCTGATTACATTTAGTCAAAATCAATTTGGGGAAGGATTTAGTCAGAAAATAAAAGACAATGTGATGTCTACTACTAGTCAACTAGTGTTTGTGTGTGTGTGTGTGTGTGTGTGCGTGTGTGTGTGTGTGTGTGCGTGTGTGTGTGTGTGTGTAGGTTTGGGGAAAAGAGGAGAACCTTAAGGATTTGCTGTCTGAAGTCGCCACAGGCAGTTTACAGGATGGACAGTCACCCGGAGTCTACCTTTTTGAGGACCCCATCTGTGGCATGCAGGTAATATACAGACACACACACGCACAACAACATTTAAATACTGCAGCTGAGGGTAGCATTCGTTTATGAAACGTGTCTGATGTTCATTAAATCCTGCAAGTGTGCGTATAAACAGCCTTGGGCCTTGTTATCAATATGCTTTACCATTGGTTTTTTTAGCCTCAGGCGGTTCTCTGTCGTCTTAGCTACTGTGGCATGTGCACGCTTGCTTATGTCCGCACTCACCTTGGAGCAGCAGATACAATGTGAGAGCTTTAGTATGCTAGAGTAAAAATACACCAAGCATCTTTTAAAACACCAGGTCCAAAAATAGCTGTGTTACTTAAAATAGGGTTACACTCTGACGGAATCAAAGAAGAACAAGTGCAAAAGACTCAATAACAGAGACAAAAAGGTCAAAACTAGAAAAAAATGATATTGTTCAAGCTTTTTTCTGAGATTGACTTTGCTTTAAGTGACATTTTAAAATGTACTGATTGCTAAACAATCCCCTTTGATGAGCGTGATTCAGAAAACAAAAGGCTACTTACATGGCACTAAATCTAATTACCATTATGATTAATATCATTGTTGTTAATTTTAAATTAATAACTAAATAGCAGTCTGAATAGTGTGTGTATGTAGAAGAGCGCCAAAAACAACTGAGTGACAGAGGGTAAACTGTGTGTGTGTGTGTGTGTGTTGAGCTGCAGTTTTATGTTTATAGGATTATAGGGTCTGATACAAGAACAGCTGTGTAATCCTTAACTAATCTGACATAATCTCATCGGTAATGATATCCTGCAGTACCACACACACACACACGCTCCCTCTCTCTTACTCACCTCTGCATTTCCTCTATCTCTTGTCTCTCATACCTGCAGACAAACTAGAAAATGCTTTATAAGAATATGTCAATCAATTAGTGTATCAGTATTATCAGTGTTTGGACACTTCTTGGAAGGTAAATTGAGCCTCAGCTAAGATTAAATTATTTCCTCTTGTCTGGCTCCTTTTTTATATTCACACAACCGTTCTCCTCCCACACATCTTCCAGCTCCAGAACCAGTCTGAACTGCGTGCTCCGACCCCAGAGAAGGCAGCCTGGTTTCTGGATGCAGCCATCGCAGCTCGCCACAGTAGCCAACGCCCCAACACCACCGAAGAAGAGCACAGAAACTCACACATGCTGTTTACATTACACATATACCAATACCGCATGGAAAAGACAGGCAAAGGAGGAAGTAAGTACAATGTGTTCATATAACTAAAGTAATAACACAAATATATTAACATGAATACAATAATAAAACAACAAACAAACAAACAATCACTACTTCTACTGCTGCAGATGCAACACTATTTGTACTGTTCAAATCACATCACACGTTGCCTGCTGTGAGTCCTACATCTGATAATCATATTAGAATAAAAGCAGCCGCAAACATGCGGTTTACTAATGAAATATTGCTTCACCACGTGGAAGACAAAGCAAGGAGTGAGTGCACACAACAATGATTGACAGATCAATGTATTTTTTTTATAGTCACTATGGATAAATAGTGCACATACCCGTCACAGATGATCCTGAAATAGATTTCTTTCTTCAGATTGATTCACAGTCACGTCACATGCAATGAGGATATTTGAGGATGACATGAACCCCTTATGTGGAAACACAACATGCCTTCAGCTGTGTTCACATCATTACTTTTAATAAATCTTTCACTGTCACGTTTTATATTATATTGCCACATAATTCAGGAAAAAAACCACATAAGCTGCAACCGTTGGTCATGTTAGTACATATTCTTGTGAAATATTTGGGGGTGACATTCAATAGTTGTACACTTTCATACTGGTCTATACTCCTGAAAATACCACAACGGAAATTGTTTGTTTTTTGATGATATAGATAGGGGCGCAATAGTTTTGTATCCGTACCCCTTACCCTCCTCCGTCATTCCTCCCCCATTTTTGACATATTTTCTCACTTTGCAAGTGTCAGGAGGTCGCAGTCGCCTCCACCTGCTGGACTTGGGCAGTTGTGATCTCAAAGTACTTGGAGGAGTAGGAGGAGGAGGAGCAGGAGATGGAGGAGGTGGGAAAAGCAGGGAGAACTCTTTGCCCAGTTCAGCCCCTCTGTGCCTTTCCCTATCTGCCCTCGGCAACGTGATCCTGGCCCTGGTCAACGGGAGCAAGCACATCCCATACAAGTAAGGTTGTGTGCATGTGTATGTATGAGGAGAGGAGAGGAGAAGAGAGGAGAAGAGAGGAGAGGAGAGGAGAGGAAGAGGAGAGGAGAGGAAGAGGAGAGGAGAAATTGAGGTAGAAAACAATTTGGAGAAAGAAGTGTGGAGAGGTGAAATGAGGAGGAAAGCAGGATGTTTTGGTGAGGAGAGGAAGAGAGGAAAGTAGACAAGAGATCTCCTAAGTTGCTTCAGGATTTAGGGACTTAATGCTATAAACAACAACAGCTGCTGTTACATATTCATCATATTCATTTTGCTGGTTAACTGACTGCCAATGAGCAAAGGAGAGAGAGAGAGAGAGAGAGAGAGAGAGAGAGAGAGAGAGAGAGAGAGAGAGAGAGAGAGAAGGGGGGGGAAAGATAACACAGACAGAGACTGTAGCCAGACTAAAACAGTAATAGAATACAAATACATGTCACATGGGGAAAAAATAATAATTGCTGTAGTAACGTTTGGCATGCCCAGGCAGTGTACAGGTGATGGACCAAACTGTACGTGTCCTCATTTTACCTCGTCTTCCCACCTTCCCTTTTGCTCTTCCACTCTCCTTAAGGGCTTTGTAGCTCTGTGCGTCTTGCTGGGTTAATTAAATCACAAGCTTTTGCATTTACATTGCAAAACAACCTGCTACCTAACACTGAAGCTGCAAGCAAAGCTGTGCCGAGTGTGGTTTGGCACTGATGACTCAGAGTGTTTGTCGGATTGTCAGGGGATTTGGACTGATTTAGCAATATATGCAGTGTTATTGCCACCTCTCTAGAACCAAGGATCATCAACATAACCACAGAATCACAAATGACGGATCAAAAGGCTTTGGAGCACAAGCTGACGTGGATGTCAGTGGTGATCGTGGATAACTTAGACCAAATTTCATGGCAATCCATCCAGTAGTTAATAGAAACCACAAATGCCAACCTCATGGTAGCACTATAGTTGAAAACTCACAGGATCACCAAAGTCATAGGTTTCATCATCCTGCAATCATGAATGTGTTTTCAGAATTTCATGGCGATCCTTCTCATCGTTGCTGAGATATTTCAGTCTGGACCAAATCAATGGGCCAATCAACTGACCAACTGACTAGCCGTCTGACGGTTACAAACAGTTTTTCTTGTGATGTGAAAATATTGGAAGAAATTACTACAAATGTGCATAAGTCTAATTCGATTCCAAGAAATCTGCTCCAATCCTTTCATCACAGTTAAAGGCTGTGACAGTCTCCCAGTGCTTCGATACTTTTGGGATAGGGTCCCATCCAGTTCTTATAATCCTAGTCCTGTTCCAGTGCTGTTGCTAGGTAACCAGTGATTCCATCCCAGTTGATTAGTAGACATTGTCATGTGTATATAGCTTCCCAGTTCAATTAAAAAGGGTAGACAGCTGTCTGTTACCACAAAATAAAGATTTTGGCTCTTGTCCAGACATGAATCGAAGCATCTCAGCGTGATGCCAGACAGACACAGTTTCATGCTCATGTAGATTTAAAGGCTCTTCTCAAATTCACTAAACTTAAACTTTTCTGATCAGGGACCGTCTACAACTCCTTGAGCAAAATCTGACCACTTCCATCTGATTTGCTGTATCTCTCTCCTGGCAAAGTCTCCCTTCAGTCATACAGCGCCCTAAATCTTTCCACTGAAACCATCTGTCTGGAGTCTCTAAAGGCACTGCAGGGACACAGTCAGTTGTTCTACAATCCAATATCCCATTTGACCATTGCAATTGCTAATATTAGCAATATAAGCATAGGAATTCCAGCGCACTTCAGGAAAGTCATACATAAGTATAGAAGCTGTGAGTGAACGTGTTTGCAATGTGGCTTCTTTATTTGTGCTGCTCAATATTAGTATCCTGTAATAATGGTGATCTAGGAATTTAGATGCTGCTTTCATTATAGGCTAGTTAAAAAAGAAAAGAAAAAAAAGAAAAAAAGGGTAATGACTGGGAGGTTTGATCTAATTCAACGTCCCCAGCACTTGAATTAACATGCAAATGAATACTTCATGAGTCATGAATTTACTTACATTAATCTCTGGGAGCGATGTCGAGATAGAGAAAGATCAAGCCGGGAGTGAGATGAGGGTTTGTTGAGGCTGAGGCAGAAAACAGAGAAAAGAGAGGAGGTCAAGATAGGAGTGTATACATACTTGTGTGTGTATCTGTGAGGATGTGAATGTACACATACGTGTGTGAGACATGCCTGCAGGCTGTGTTTTTAGAGAAGGGGGACAGCAGCGTGGAATATTGGGCCACAGAGGAGCTTTACTCACCATCAGCCTGCAGGCCTCCACACGCACGCACGCACACACACACACACACGCACACACACACACACACACACACACACACACACACACACACACACACACACACACACGAATGATTGTAGTAGCCCACCCAGGAGAAAGTCGTTTCTTTAACACACAGCCTACTTTTACTCTCCCATCTGCTATCATAATCTCTCTGGGAGATAAATCATCTCCCAATATTAGACTACATAATATCCAGAGTGCTTCTTTTAAGACTGTTAGCTTTCACCTTGAATAGCAGATTTTCATATGTTCAAGCAGCACTGATCAATAGACATAATCAATAATTACCATTAACTTTGCCTCATTTCATTTATATGAATATGCTAGCCTAGTGCTGTGTTATTTTTACAAAGACTGTATCAAAGCCGAGCTATTAATAATCCTTTGTCAAATGTAATTCGTGTGTGGGTGTCTGTTAGAAAATCGACCAGTTTTGTCACATGTTTGAGTAACTGTGTGCATTTCCAAAGTGCATTTAGAGCTCACATCTTGGCGTATGTCTGTTACTAGGGACAGCAAGCTGACCATGTTGCTAAGGGAGTCGCTAGGCAACATGAACTGCCGGACCACCATGATTGCTCACATCTCTGCCTCACCAAGAGATTTCTCAGAAAACCTTTCCACCATCCAGATTGCTTCCCGTGTCCTCCGCATGAAAAAGAAGAAAACTAAAGTCACAGTGGTGAGTTTTAGTCAAACCTTAATGCTTCATAAAAATTGGGAGATAGTTTCCCTAAGTCTTATGAAACTAAAATTGTAGATACATTAAGTTCAAGAACAGTCACTGCATGCACCACATGTACTGCTGTCACCCTCTCTCACCTTTCACTTTTCATGCTCACCTATTTCAAAATTGTTCAGCTGAAGAAAAAGGGGTAAGGGCCTAAGAGCTCTAAAAATATAAATAAAACTGAAGTCAGTAGATACATGAAAGAAAATAGGAATGATTGAATGAAATTAAAGTTCTTATCTCAAATCTGTTACTTGGCTAAGCTGCGTGTCCAGGATCCGAGTGGATGTCATCTTTTTCTCTCTCTTCTCCATCTTTCCCGTCTCTCTCCGGTGTGAACTGTCAATTAAAGGAAGAAAAAAAATCCTGCTCTGCAAATCTAAAAAGGGAATATTTCTCTCTCACCACCAACTCTGCTTCTTGCTTGCTTGTCTCCTCCTCAGCAATACACTTCCAGCTCGTCTGGAGGAGAGAGCTCCTGCGAGGAGGGTCGCATGCGTCGTCCGACCCATCTGCGACCTTTCCATCACCGCGGTGACTCAGACTCTGACCTTCCGTTGCTGCGACTGTCTAGTGACCCCGACGAATATTCCAGCAGCGAGCAGTCATGTGACACGGTGATCTATGTGGGCCCGAATGGGGCTGCTGTGTCAGATAGAGAGCTGACGGACAACGAGGGACCACCAGAATTTGTCCCAATTATTCCTGCTTTGCTTCGAGGTAAAACTTCAGAGCAGCATCAAACACAAAGTCAAAGTCAGGCGGCTGGATCCCAGAACAAGGTAATTTAAAATACATTTACTTTTTAGTGTAAATATAATACTTTGTTTAGACAATCCAGCAGTAATCAAAAACATATTTGATGCAAAGCAACTCAAATCTTCATGATTTCTGTTCCAACAGGTGCAGTCTCAGCCAGAAGACCAACCCAGTGTCTCCTCTCAGCCTCTGCCTCAGCCCTCTCAGTCACTGCTCGGGCAGCCGTTGGCCCCTGTCCCAGAGGAAGGCGGCGAGTGCCTGAAATGCAACACCTTTGCTGAGCTGCAGGAGAGGCTGGGCTGCATTGATGGCAGCGAGGAGGTGATTCGAGTTTTCTGTCATTTCTTTAACTAAATATAGCAGAGAAGAGAAAGAGACGATGTATTTAAATTTGATGGGTTGTTTGACAAGTTAAACACTATCTATTTGATCTATTATAGTTAAAAGCATTCTCCTAGTGAGAACCAATTTGAAAGGCTGTTTAGTATTTTTTGCATGTACTGTATCTGCATAACCTTTTGCTTGCAGTCACAGCTTGTGTTTGTGGGAGTAATTTTCTGTCCCTTTCAATAAGCACATGCTTCCAACTGTAATAACTGTAAATAATGCATTTGAAAAGGCATTACGTTATTAGTAGTATTTTGTACAGGAACTGTTTCAATTTCTCATTTTCATCCATTCTGTCCCTTGTTCAGGTGGCAAAGTTCCCCTTTGAAGAAGTTCCAGCAAGCAAACAAGGTGCCAAACAAGAGCCATGTCCATCTTCAGCTGTCCCAGCCTCAGCTCCTTCTGCTCCTGACTCTGCTGCTGTGTTGGATACAGAAACTAAAACAGGTTAATTCATTCATTACATATGCTGTATATCAATGTTGTAATTACAGTGTCTTATTTGTGACCACAAACTGGCTTTGAAGAGTTCTGTAACTCAGCATTGAGTCACGTCCCATTTTATAGTGTCGGGGATTTAGAAAACATTGTTCTGTCCAACATCCCGCAGGCTCTGCATGTGCTGTAGGTGATGCAGTGCAGTTCTCCTCCTTAACAGCAACAGCCTCCAGGAGGAGGACCAATGACCAGCAGCTGCAGGAGATCAAGGAGGTGGTGGAAGAGGCAGAGCTGGCTCAGACAATGATCCACAACCTGGCTCAGAGTTCTGGTTCCCCCATCGTTACTAGTACCAGGAGTGTTACAGGATGCAGCAGCATCACCTCTAACCCCCTACACAGAACTAAGAGCTCCCTGCATGATGGGTAAGGACAGTAGGAGTTATGTATGATTGGTGTGAATTGTATTTTTCATATGTTGCTATTAGCCATTGGAAAGGATCTGACTTTAATTTAGAAGATGATATAATGTCTCTCTAAACAGCCGTGAGAGTCTGAATGGGGGCAGTAACACTGAGGGAAAGGCCCGCCCATTAGGATCACCACGCCTCGGCATCGCTAGCCTGACCAAAACCTCAGACTACAGGTAAGGTACACATACGTACTGTATGTGTGGACAATGATGTTGACTGTGGATTTCAGTTCGAATGAAAACAACATTTGGAAGATGTCTAAAAAACACAAAGACAAAAATATTTTTCGATTTTTACGACAGTAACTGTAAGCAGCAATTAAGGAGCTGCATGTGGGCTAATAAACAGTCTAAATGTGTAAGAAGGCAGCAGCGCCAAAGGCTCCATAATGTTTGATCCTTGTATTGCTCCTCAGGCCTCCGTCCTCCCCGTCCCAGCGGTGTAAAGTATACACCCAGAAGTGCGTGATGCCGGCAACGCCCCCCTTGTCCTCACACACTCTGGCTCAAGACGGACAGGCCACAGACGCTTTGACCTCAGACAGTATGCTTCTTTCTACATGTTTATTCTTTAGAATGGAGTACTGTATTGGTACTGCTTAAGTCTTAATGTTGTATGGACAGCCTGTTATTGGGAGTCCTTAAACGCATCTCCCTCTGGCAGGTAATGTTGTTGCTGTTTTTTGCCAAAAGTCGATAACAGAGTCTACATGAATGTCTTAAGGCATTTAAAATATAGCCGCGTACTGAGTCATTACAGCACAACACAGTTTATCAGTAAAATATCCAGTGGTTCCAAATTGGCATCATAGTGTGAAGCCAATTTCCTTCTATTCTGCACTTGGAAAACAACATGAATTGCAACGCCAAATGTGTGTTTCTGATTCTGCAGACAGTTTGGCTGCAGACAGCGGCCGATCCTCAGAGTCCCTGCTGTCCAGGACTTCTCCGGTGGGCATGAGCCCACAAGTCCGGGAGCCAGCTCAGTCTCTGTCTGCCAGCCTGGGATCAGCAGAGACACTCTGTGACGATGACGTCCCACCGATTCCCCTGGACACGCACAGGGATGGTGAGTTGAACTAAAACATTGCTATTTGTATATATGTATATATTGTATATATATATATATATATTGTAAAGGAGGTTGAGATGCAAAAAAAGGTCATATGAGTCATACACAAAGAATTAGAATTATGAGGATGAATAGGAACAGCTAGGAAACAAACAACATTTCCACAAATGTGGTAACCTGATTCTCATACTCCACTTGCAGCCTCAGGACCAGCAGCTTCTGTAGGAACAGTTGGACCTCTCTCGCTTGTGGAGGATGAACTGATGTACACTGTAGCTTCTGGAGGTGAGGGGGACCTTGATGTTACAGCTCTTATGGAGACTCGGGGACTCACCTGTCGTCCAACGAGCATCGTCAGCTTCAAAAGTGACTGTTGCTCCTTCACTGCCCTTGCTTCAGGCTCTCAAGCATCCTGCTTCATCAGTACTGCCGAGGATGGAGCTGTGGAGGATTATCACATGCCTGCAGGTCCTGCAACAACCTCAGGAGTTACGGATGTTGCTGCCATGGCAGAGGTTAGTGTGACTGACTCACTTACACAATTTACAGTGACTAAGATCATTTGGCATGTTCAAATGTGTCCCATCCTAACTGTTCACACATATGGCTGATTTGATAATATTTGAGCCAGAACTAAATACAGAACAATGCCCACCATAACAAAGGCCAAGGGGCTAGGGTTGTGGGGGCAACATGGCTGCCACTTGCAAGAAATTCTGTCTCATCTGATTGGATGATGGACTTAGTGAGCCCATTATCAATCAATCAATCAATCAATCAATCAATCAATCAATCACATGTATACCTTCGATTAAAAGTTTGGATTAAAATTCCCATATAATTTACACTGTTTATTATCTTCAATAATACTTAATTTGACAAAATAATCTTTAGCTGCCATAATTTGAATACAATCTTATAAAGATGGCAGTCTTTTTTATGACTTGACCAGCGCCTAAATCTTATGTAATTCATTGTTTATAGTTCTTAATTCATAGTGTAATCATTATGTAAATAATTGCTTGGGGAATTTTATGATGTCATACCCAATTGAATTGTGTCTTGTTGTAGGTGGCCATGGCCAAGCTGCGAATAGAGGGTGAAGCCTTTTCCACAGTGATGTCTAACTGTGGTTCACCCATCTCCTCCTGGATGAGTGATCTGAGCATGGGCAGTGAAGCTGACCAGTCTCTCCACAGCTTTAGTCAGTCCCAGAGCCAGCAAGGGGAGGCCCTGGCTGAACCTGAACCCAACCAGAGCCTTTCGTTCGGATTGGATAGTCTGGGTGGTTATGAGAATGGTGGCAGCCCGAGAAGGGGGAGTCTGGAAGGAGAGGTAGTGCTGTCAGAAAATGGGGGTAATAAGGCTACTGCAACCAAAGACAGGCTGAGGAAACTGCCTCCATCCATGGCTAAAACTAACATCCAAATGTTGGCAGGACCTGGTAACCTCTCTCCCTTCAAGACCACCATCAGTGTGCATCCATGTGTGGCTGTCAAACCCATGGCTATACAGGAACCAACCATCCTCTCTTCACCTACCAAGGCCAGCTTAATGAAAGACCACGGCAAATATAATGCACCGCTTTTAGCTTCTATTTCCAGTGAGATGAGCTTCGAAGACCCCTGGTTGAAGCGCGTTGTGGAGGAGGGGAGGTCCAGGGAGCATGTATGTGAAGTGAAGCCAGAGAAGAGGGACATAGAGCATTCAAAATGTCAGACGGGAACTGCGACCGGAGACCACCGGAGAATCTGCAGGGATGGTAAGCGGGTTTGGACTGGGATAATAAATCAGACTGTGAATCTTAACGTCAGGCCAGGCCATGTCAATTTCCACGCATTCACAACAGACCAAATATACTGTAACTGCTTTGTTGAAATATTTTTACTGTTTCTGCCAGTAACATATTTTTAAACTTTATTACTACCCAACAATAGTGCCATAAAAAACAGCCAAATGTCTTCAGTTTCAAGAGTTCAGCACGTCCATAATTAATGCTACAAGAAGGAATATTTTTTTCCTCAGACCGCTAACTGGACTTCTGTTGATTATTATGAAACTCTAGTAGCTCTGAGTAAGAGGGGGTATACCCACCTGACAGAACAGAGGAGGTCTTTATTTTTAATATCTAAAAACAAAGACTCAACCTCGAAAGTGTAAAGCTGCTTAATGCACTGACACTTCAGGCCAATCAGCTGGCCGGTAGACAGTCCAGGCCTGATGGTAAGAAACATGGAAATGTTGTTTAAAAGTAAAAGATAGCCAGGATTCTTAAATTCAGGCAATGTTCTTTGTCATTTGTTATTCTTCCATAACCAGGTGGGGATCATGGCAGCTCTAGTTCAGGTGGTGAGAATGTGTCCTCTCCAGATTCCTTCAAGAGAATGGTGGATGGCTGTGAGATGGTGGCCATTGTTGCCCAGGGAGAATGTCTGACGAGTATCTACAGCCCAGATATCCACCGTACTGCCAGTCTTCCCCGCGGCTGGCACCGTCTCAACCGCCACGACGGCTTGGACAATGGAAACGAGTATCGTAATCTTGGTGTCACCACTTCAACTCCCTGCAGTCCTCGATCCACACTTGACCGCCGGGGATCAACTGGAAAACTTGGCTTTTTCTCCCACAAGAAGGGGGGAATCCCACCTCTGCCACCGATACGGAAGTCCAGCCTTGACCAGCGGAACAGGGCAGCCAGCCTTCTCCACCAACCCAGCCACGCAGTGTCATTGCTGGGCATCTCGGCAGATGATGCAGGGATCGCCAGACAACGAGGCTCCAGCATAGACAGCAGCAGACTCTTCAGCGCCAAGTTGGAACAGCTTGCAAACAGGACCAACTCTCTAGGTCGGGTCCACAGCTCCCACACTGGTTCCCACCACTACGACTGCTTCTCTCTGGAGAGAGGGGGGAGCTTGAGAGGGGGAGGAGGAGAAGTGAGGGGGGACAGCACCATGCCTCGTACTGGCCGCAGTCTCACCCGTGCTGGATCAGTATCTTCTCCCACTAGAAACATCAGCAGCCCCAGTTTCAGCGGCAGTCCCGGTCCAAGCAGCGCTCCACAGTCACTTGCCAAAACCAGCGGCCAGTCAAAGATCTCAGCAGTCAGTAAGCTGCTGATGACCAGCAGTCCCAAAACCAGGAGTCTGTCTGCATCCAGCACCAAGACTCTGAGCTTCTCCACCAAGTCTTTAAGCCAAGCTTCCAGCCGCAGCTCCAGCCTTCCTCCTAATGGAAAGGTAGGAACAAATATTTAATTATTTTATCATTTCATCTTTTAACAACAATAAACTACATGACTCAGCTCATCAGACAAAACTAGATGAAACACCCAGTTTTAACAATGACTGCGAGACCATCGTCCTCAGTTTTACACAACAAACACATTGCTCAATAACTTGCTCAATAAATGCAAGTAATTTAAGTCCTCATGGCCTCCGTTTCTCCTTACATCCACCTCAGCAATGTATCTGTTTCCTCAGCCTCAGACCTCAGTCCAGGGCCCTCTGCAGCAGCAGGCACCTTCCCCTGTATCCTGGTCTACCCAGTCTTTAAGCCGCAGTCGAGGGGGAAGCCTGGCTGCCAAGCTGCCTCTCCGGGCTGTCAATGGTCGAATCTCAGAGCTCCTCCAGGGAAGTGCAGGCACCCGTTCCAGAAATCATGCCCAAGGAGGTGGCACAGATCCAGCAGAGGAAAGAGGAGTCGCAGGGGCAAGGTTAATCAGTTTTACTTTATTTCATTTTACATTTCAGGCATTTAGTAGGACATCCTAAACAAAGAAAATTCAAAAAGGACTATATATGAATTGAGTTCATTACAAGACAATAACTATGATGCGCCAGTGACAGTTTCTATAGGCAGTAGTAGTACAGACACCATTTATGTGCTATGTAAGAATATCATCAATAACATAACAAAATCCTGATGGTTTATGGTGCATGTCATAAAATCTGCAGTTCAACTTCCATCAGGGCCGTCATTCCCTCTGCTCAAATGTGCATTAAAACAAATTCCAAAAATAATCTGGTCATGGGTTAAACTCTTTTATCCTATTTTCCTGTTCTCAGTGGAGGAGGAACTGGAGCAGGAAGTGGTGGTGGTAGTGGAGGTGGTCCGGTTGAGGAGAAGATAGCAGTGGTCCAAACGCTGCCCTCACCCTACAGCAAGATCACAGCTCCCAGAAAACCACACCGCTGCAGCAGCGGCCATGCTAGTGACAACAGGTATGATCTCAATTCCACTAAAGAAATGTCAAAATCAATTTTTTCTGCTGCTTAAAACATTACATTTTTAGATTTTACCTTCAACTGTGATCTCATTCTGCCTCTAACAGCAGCGTACTGAGTGGCGAGCTCCCCCCCGCCATGGGGAAAACAGCCTTGTTTTATCACAGTGGAGGCAGCAGTGGTTATGAGAGCATGCTGAGAGACAGCAGCGAGAATACAGGAAGTACCTCCTCCGCCCAGGACTCTCTCAGTGAGCACAGCTCAGCCACCACCTCCTCCAGACGGAGCTCCAAGAGCAGCAAGAAGAGCAGGAGCAACACAGGTCACAATCAAACCTATGTTCTAAGTATTGCTTAAATGACATTGTCATTTAATTGGATTATGGAGTAGACAAGAAAGGCATATAAAATGTTGGGGATCAGCTTACTTCTAGTTTATAGGGGAGAGGTTTGGCATTTGCTTTAATCAGTAGAGCTACAGCACTCCTTAATTTAGAAATGATAAAGCTATGAGTGCATTCTCAATTACACTTGTGAAAGTCATGAACCCTCAAACACCCTGTGGCAACAAGAGTATAAAGTCTACAAAATCAAATGATAAAATTACTCATGGTTATTTTCGTGAATGAATAATTAACTTCTCAATCAGTGAACACAATCCCAATGCAACATGTAAAGATGACCACTATTATTGAGTTTATTCTGTTCTCAATATATATTAATTCTTTGCCCACTTTCAGCATGCACACTTACCGTAGCTTTTAGAGCTGAAAAGCATCAAAAATCATTTTTGTATTATGAAATCTATAGAGGTGAAAGCTTTGATAAAATAAGGCTTTTTGAAAACAAAATAGATAGCTAAGAAATGAGGGATTGACAGAAACAACAAGAAATACCTCTGAGGAGAATCCATTGGTGAAAAAGCAAAATGAGAAAGCAATGTCAGGGAAAAATGAACGAAGCTGTGGCTGCAGAAGGAGTTAGCAGGTATAAAAGGTGACCCTGACCATCCATCTGTGAAATGGTAAAATGAATCTGCTGGTGTGGGCTGTAATGAATATATATATTCACCAGAACAGCACACAGGCTGCTAATGTGCCCGCCAAATTACACTCTCCTGGTTAACCATGAGGATGGATATGTGCATAAAATCAGATTGGACAGAGGCAGCTCTTCCTGGTGTGTCTCTGATTAATAATTTAAATTGGAGTAACCCTTTCCATACATGAGTATGCAGCCTTACCTTCTGCCACGCAGCATAAAGTCTGGATTAAATCTAATTTTGGTTAAAACCACAAACATCAGAGAGAGCATTCACTGTCAAACTGTCACAAGAAGAAGGATTATCTGTGTTTGTTGCACATGTTCAAGATGGATACAACGATTCATTCCAAATTCAGGTGGACAGAATACAAATAGTAAGAACAGACAGATGTGCCACAGACTGAAGCAATGTGTGAAGATGTTAGTGCGACTGACATTTTCATCAAATCTCCAGTTGGCTCTTTCTTTGTGTTTGATTTTCATTAGTTTGGATTCATTAACTATAACAAAATATTAATCCATGTCTCTACCTCTCCTCATCTTTTTTCATCTACTCCTTTCTCACATTTGTCCAACTTTCTCGCCCTGCACCCTCTCCACCCTGCGGACCCTTATTCTTTCTCTGTCTTTTTATAATCCGCTACCTACTACGTAATGAAATACTAATGTCTCTGCTTGACCTTCCTGTGCCACAATGTGACCAAAAGACAGCTGCAACCTTATTAAAATCACCACTCTCTCCCTCCTCCGTCTCTCACACACTTTATCTCTCAGTTCCTAGTGAATCAGATAACTCTCATTCCTACATGGCTGGCAATTTCTATGCAAAGCGTGTGTGCATGTATGAATGTGTGTGTTCATTCTAGAGTGGGCAGATTAGAGAGTGACCTGCTGTTCTTATCTGTGAGCTTCATGAACAGAGACAAAACTTTTTTATCTGACTTCACACATCATTATCTGTTTCTAGTTCCTTTTCTGCTTTTTCAATCACTCAATACTTTTCCTTTGTCCTTTCCTTTCTGCCTCTCTCCAATTGTTCATCCACATCCCTCTCTTTCCTCATCTTACACTAGTATGTTTTTATATCTATGTCCTATCGTCCTGCTTTCCTCTCTGAGGGACTCACTCTGATGCCAAAGCAAATGAGTTCTGTGTTGAGCGCAAGGACACTTAAGTTGTGCTGTATCTCCTGTATGGCTGTACATATAGATATATTAACACGTGCGCAGCTGAAAACCTGTTTTGTCTTGTCTGTTTACATTTTCATCCTGAATGGTCCTTTGTAACCACTAAGGCATGTAAGCCTCATGTTAAATTAAAGACATAGTTTGACATTTAGCAAAATACGCTTCCTTGCAGAGAATTAGATGGTATGAAAGCAAATCAATGTCAAAATCAGCGAGCACAAATGAGATGCATGTGCGCGCGCGCGCGTGTGTGTGTGTGTGTGTACGTAGAGGTCCCGCGCATGCAACGCAAACAGCCGTGCACACAAATTACTTTTTGACATAACTCCGCACAGAATTTCTCTGCTCACGCGAGCAAAATGAAAGCCTGCGAGGAGAAACCCACGCTGTCGGGGCGAGGGCCTTCCCCTAGTGCACGACGTCTATCGCTGCTCTTCTGCTTACGAATCTTTCACCTGCTCACTCGCTCGTGTTTTTTTTTCTTCTTTTTGACAGTGTGTGGGCGAACCCAGTCACCATTGTATCACTAAATGTGAAAAAGATCTTCCTCCCCAAAAAAGCAAATAAGTGTACTTCTGAATCACATACAATTATTTTAATGGTATAGACTAGAAAGAGAATAAAACCATGAAATATAGTTGGCAATAAATAAACTTTTGTCTGCCAATTAATTGAGAAGAATATGTTCTTAGTTGATCTAGTAATGTAGTTCAGTATCAAGCTAGGCCATGCTAAAGCACTTTGAGTGGTGTAGCACTGGTTTATGGTTGAAATGGCTATTAGGTCAGTTGAAGGATAGAGTTTCCCTTTAAATTTGATGAAAACTAGTCCACAACTTTCTACAATGCATCACTTGCAGAAACATTTAAGAAGGACATATTTTTGACATGTATAGAGCAGTGTTAGAATAAGCATTCAAGAAATGAATAAGGAGCTTTATGATAAACTCTGGTGTGTAACAATCTTTTTTGTTCTCATCCTAATTTCAGGCCTGCAGCGTCGTCGTCTGATCCCAGCACTGACCTTGGACTCTTCCTCCTCCTCACCTTCTCACCGCTCCTCCAAACAGGCCATCACCTCCTCTTCCTCCTCCTCCTCCAGCCCAGGTGCATGCTGGGTGGATGGTCCACTGGGGCCCCCAACTCCCTCAAACCTCCGTGGCACGACTGCAACGACAGAAACCTTTGAGATCAAGGTCTATGAGATAGATGATGTCGAGCGACTGCAGAAGAGGAGAGACAAAGGAGGGGGCAAGGTGAGAGAGAAGGGAGGCGGCTGAGTCACAGACAAGGTCTGGGTGGAGGAAAGGGAAGGAGAAACAAACATGGCTGCTTCATTGATAATAATGCACTGTAACAATAACAAGTTCCAACTGGAACACAATTAGGATGGATTCAGTGGATTCAGTTTGTAAAGTGCTTCAAGTGCATTCATCCTGAAGAATGTTAGCATTCTTTAAATATATTTTACACCACAGCTACGCCCACAATATCGGGGACGTCAATATTCAGATGGGTCTAGATTAACCTCAGGTTGTTTTCACCGGCTGTACAGGGAAAGGAGGATGTGAATCTGTGAGAATTACAATTATGGCAGATACAGATGAGATTGAAATTCTCCAATCTCCACGGGAAAAATAATCTCATTCACATACAGTGGGTAAAGAGGGAGGAAGAGAGGGTAACAGTGTGGGAGCGTATTTGGAAACAAAAGAGGGATCAAACAAAGCATGAAAGGGTTAAAGAAAGAGAAAGTGTGTGGGGAGAGTGTACGTAATGGTGGTAGGGTGAAGGAGACTGAGGAATGGATGTGTGAAGAGAATTAAAGAAGGTGGAGAGCCAAAGAGCAGAGAAAGAGGCCCAGAGGGCAGGAGCCATATTGTACTTGATGTCAAAGAAATAAGATTTGATGAATAACACTTGTGGGACACACTAAAAAGCAATAAGTGCTCTTCTGTTGGACATTGCTGCTGGAGGAGAACGAGAGGAAGAAGACATGAGTTAATATATTGTACGTATTATAGAGGAAAGAGACTTGAAAAAACAAGTAAGGATTTTAACAAAATGAATGAATCAATAGTAGCAATATGGTCTGTATGAATAGTGAGCTTTTCTTTTAAATATATCTACTATTTCTCTCGGTGTTACTTAATTTAAGAAATTATAAAAAAATTCCCCAGATTTAGCAGAATTCAGAGTTTTACTGTGAAACTCGTGAAATCATTGCAAATTAATGCATGGTGCAGGTTTTTAGGTTTCCACCCTTAAACCTTTATGTATTCAGGGGAGGGAGCGAGGGTGGGAGAGAAAACCATGAAATATAGATTTCCCCTACAGCAGGCCTTAAGAAAGCCACTTAACCCCCAACTGCTCCAGTGAAGCTGCTCAGTGTCCGAAAGCACTCGGCTGTGTTCACACTGAAGGGTCGATGAGGTGTGAATGTATGCAACTGTGTGAATGTTAAGCAGGCTGCCGCTGAAAGAGAGCCACATGTGTTTCACAACAGAGTCCTCCAGATAAATAAAAGGTGAATAAAATCCATATCTGCCTCTATGTCTTCTGTCTGTCTGTGTATGCCAGGAGGTGGTGTATGTCAGCGCCAAGCTCCGTCTGTTGGAACACCGTCAGCAGAGAATCAGTGAAGTCAGAGCCAAGTACCAGTGTCTGAAGAAGGAGCTGGAACAAACCAAACAGCACCTGATGCTGGAGCCACACAAATGGACCACCGAGTGTAAGTAGGACTCCGACACATCAGGGAGTGTGTGAGTGTGTGAGTGTGTGAGCCTGATCATGTATTCTACGCTAAATGTTCTCAACAGGTTAGACGATTATTTTCGTGAGAACTTTGACTGGATATGCTATTATCCATATCATAAGTTATCAAGCATATTAGCTCTAAGGTATCTTGCCTGTTGAAATTCAAGAGCACTCACATATGCAGGGTGTGTAGGCAATTTCATCCAAAGGCTTTGTTTTTGTTTGTTTGTTAAAAAGTAATTGTTCACATCCATTCCTTAAATACATGATTTGCTGTCTAAAAAGAAAGTATTTAAAGGTGTGTAGGTTTTGCCAAGCGTGTGTAGGAGAACTACGGTGGCCGAAGCTAAAACATGAAAACGCAAATGGGTCTATCTAGAGCCAGTGTTCGGTGTTCGGTTTGGCTGTTCTGGGCTACTGTAGAAACATGGTGGCCAGCTCCATATGTAGATATAAACTGCTCATTCTAAGCTAACGAAAACACAATTCTTATTTTCAATTGAATATACACTAAAGACAACATGTTTTTGAATAATATATTCCATTTCTGCAAATAGAGCCCCCTAAATGCAACACACTGGTCGTTTCAAGGAAAAGCACGGCTCTAGGCGAATTCTTTTCTTTGGATACACAATTGCTGGTTTTTGGTCTTTTCATGGAATTTGTTGACAATAAGTAAAAGATAGAATATCACTAGACTTTAAAATGAGTTGTATACTCATCATTACATAGATGCATTGAGCATTGTTTTAGCAAAGTGTGTCATCTTTATATCTGCCTGTCTGTCCATCTTCAGTTGAGCTACAACAGGCCTACGAAGTAGACTCACTGGAGTATTTGGAGGCTCTGGAGACAGTGACAGACAAACTGGAGACCCGAGTCAACTTCTGCAAAGCCCACCTCATGATGATCACCTGCTTCGACGTATCCTCGAGACATCGGTAGACAGATGGAGGGATGGAGAGCCGGGAGACGGAGAGGCCGAAACACAGCTGGACTCAATTAGATGACCTTTGGACCATATGCCCACCGATTAATCAAAAACCTTTCCAAAATATCTCCAACACAAATACATCTCATCAGATGAATGGATAATTGCAAGGAAGGATACAGGAATGACTTAACCACTCAATCCTGCATGTCATCCTTATGTCTCCTCCAGATGTTATCAGGCAGAAGGACAGGTGGACGGAGAGATGGAGGGATAAAATGGAGAATGGAGATAGATATTTAACAAGCCAACAGACAGATGAGTCCTTATTTTTTTCTTGGGGATTGGAAACAACCTCAAACACAGATATTGAACGGCATCTAATGAACGGTTCACTTTGAATCAGATGAATATGGCTGCTCAAAGAGGCACACAGACGAGTCTAAGTCTGAGAAGAAATATCAAAGATAACCAAGAGAACGTGGGTTTCCAGAGATTCAGAATAGTTACACCACTCAGACAACTCTTAGAATGAGTCGAACATTTACGAACGTGGAGAGGGAAGGAGTGGAAAGTCGAACAAAAACTGCCCATTTTTTAAACAAAGAAGGATAAAGAAGAGGTGCAGGAGAGGAGATGAACAATTTCTCATCTCCCATCATTTTAGAAGAGCACTTTTTAGAGTTTAAATACAGAGTGCTGACTACAGAATGGCCTGGTATTGTTGTGCAGTTATTAAAAGAGACTGACCAAGAGAAAGACAGGAGGATAAAGTAAAAATGATTTAGATAAGTGCCTTGTGAACATTTCAACAATACCAAGACCAATTCTCTTTCTCTCTGAATTTGTGTACATGCAGTAAGTATGGTGCTAGCGTAGAAAAAAACCACAAAAGATCAGTGTCCTTGGGAAATCTTTGAATTTATAGCCATTTCTGACTGTGATGTTTTACTGTGGGTCAATGTTTCACTATATCATAAACAAACTAATACTGTATGTTTGAATGGTCTTTGGTACACTGATGAGAGATGAGAGTAGATTTAAACTAAATAAAAGAAGTTCAAGAAGATCTTCAGAACATAGAACAAGTCCACTGTAAAACAACAAAACTGTTGCAAGGACCAAATATCCAATTTGAAAAACGTACATGACTTTTCAAGAACACAAGAGTAATGTGTGTTTAAACAAACAAAAGAAAACGCCATTTTCTGTGGTGATGTTTTTGACTTTACCCACAAACAGAGCACCTGAATCTGAGCATCTGAATTTTGACCCTCTGGGGCATACATACAGCATGTTTCTCCTGATACAGCTGTGATGGCTTTTTCATGTTCACAAAGCAATGAAACGTCTGAGTCACACAGGACTGGAAATATAAAAGTGTTTTCTGTGATCCATCGATTGACTTAACTGTCAGACTGACTGACAGGCAGACTGTCTGTTATTTGTATCCGTGTTGTTCTGCTCTATTATAAAAGAAACTGAATGATTTGTCAATGTGTGTGTTTTATATTAATGTATACTTTTTTATTTGAGTGCAATGGGACCATGTAGAGACTATGTATGATAGTAAGAGAATCAAAGAAGGTTAAAGAGATGTTTAAGAGTAAATTGTGAGGAATACACAAGCACGAGATAAGCCCGTTGATATACAGTGTTAAATGTCCTTTTTAAAGGCTTGTATTATTGGAACAAAGTAGTGCATTTAGACTGGAAATACTTACATGGGACTACAATTATAGTTCTTCTATTAAAAGGCCATGTACATGATAAAGGAACAATTAAAAAAGATATATAAGGGAATGAAACAGAACTAAAGAAAGAAAAGGATAATGGCCAAATTAAGATGCATAGATCTCTGCCTGGTTCCATTTTTGTTTTGGACGGATAGCAACTCTTAAGATTTGTTAATATTATTATCTATGGTGCTTGAGATGTTTATGATCTAAATGTTTGTACAAATATAAATATACGAAAGAGCCCGTTTCCTTCTGAAATACAGAACAATACCCTTCGAATGCTTCTTCTACATCGCTGTCATCACGTCTGTTGTTCACCACTCTCCCCTCTGAATGTCTTCTGCCCAGCGAGCAGAGAGCATTATGGGAGAGTCTGTTTGTTGTTTGAGAGTTAAAAGGAGGAATAGACACCGACTGTAATGATAGTGGTAGGATTTGTCAAAAGCGTCGAAGTGATACATTTATCTTTATCCTAAAAGAGCAAACTCAGTTTGGATCTTTTCCACTGGACTTACACACAAACAGGAAATGACTTTAAATGTTTTGATCTTCTCATGGCTGTGTAAAGGTGGCAACAGTCATTCATTTCATGTGGTGTGCATTTGCAGTGACGGCAACAAGATAGTCTCGTGGGAAATTAGCCCAGAAACTGAGATGCTTTTGACATACTGGACCTAAGAAGCGTTTTCACAGCAGCCCTGCGAGACCTCTGAACGCTTCCTGTCTTTATCTCCCAGTTCACCGTGCCAGTCATGAATGAAGGTTTATTTATTTGCGCTCAGAAGAGCAGAGTCAATTATTAATGTTCTTATTTATTTACAACTTATGATCTTAAAAAGTTACTATGCATTTAAGGAAAAGAAAAAAATAACTGTACATACTTTGCTGAGGCCATGTCATATATAAATATATATACTGTACACATATCATATATACGCTCATTTTTTATTTTATATATTTTCTGTTGATTTGGTTTGCTCCTGTTGTTCCTGTTAGAGATTTTAATGGGCTTTGGGTTTCCTAAAACATTCACTTTCAGGGTAGTTATGTGGCTCCAGATCAGAAATTTAAAATAATGGCAAATTTTTTACATGTGAAGAAGAAAGCAGTGTTGTTTTAAGTGAAATGTCCTTTTATTCTACAGTACTAACTACAGCCTAGTGTCATTCGCGGTGGATGTTTTGGGAACCCCAACCTCTGGATGAGCTAAATGGCCTGTACTTGTTTCCAGATGTAAGATGCTATGTGTGAGGTTATGTCCTTGATGTGTCACTGCCAAATCTACTGTGGTAGCGCTTTATAATTCTAGCAATAATTGTGACAAACACCTGAGGTTTTGATGGCCCCTATTGTTTATAGCTAACATCATAGTCCATGTAAGCTTAATAAACGGTGCCTTTTTCATCAGAAGCAGCCACGCTAAAAGAGATGCACCCATTGTCAGGTGCTTTAAATACAATGATTCACAAAAATGGCAGATTGCAGGGCAACAGAAGAAACACACAGTCTAATGAACAAACTGACCAATGTGCTGTTATGTGTTTTACTGGAGCGTTCAAGAATTATAACGTGTTATCTGGAAATCTGACACATAGCATCTTTAGGTTCTTAATCAGTATTGTGTGTTAAAGTCTGTCTCAGACCATATTTTCCAGAAACTGATTTTATCTGTAGCAGTAAGACTATTTGAATTCTTATCACTTTTAAGACAGCGGGAAAATCCCTATACAACTGATTAAAACCAGTCTGTGTGTCAGTTTAAATTGCCAAGAAGAAGGAGTTATTTCTTATAAAAATAACCCAGCATTAGGACACACTCAGTGTAAACCGGTGAAGATTTCACTGTGTGTTGTTTCCATGATTCAAAACTGAGATCATAATGTCCTCTGCAGATTAACTGTTTTTGAGAAATGTGATCTGACACATTGGTGTTAATGGAAGAGCAAGATGGAGGGATGTAAATAAAGAAATGTATCAAAAGAGTTTCACATCTGAGTCTTCATTCTTTGAACATAGTATAGTCAATGGCATGTGGCCGGTCCCAAACCCATAAAATGCCCACATTTTGCATAATGACTCTAACACATTATACATTTAAAAGATCTACCTGAGAGGCTGCTAATGGGCGATGTTATATTGCTCCTAATAAAGATAAACCAGGTATAACTGCAGAATATGGAGGCTCTTTGCTCAATGAAATTATTGCCAACTTAACAACTTCTGCTGGAATCATGAGGTTTTATTACACATTTTAATAATGTTTATTAATCTCTTCAAAATTCTGACAAGGTTTTCGGCATCATATATTATTTGTTTTTGGTTCCTCTGTGCATGTGCAGCAGCTAAATGGATATGAGACTGTCAAGTAGGTTTGTGTTGATTACTAGAACTTCAATGGATCATTGTTTATTCTGGGAATCAGTGATGATCCAGTTATTTCTGCCAGATCAAGCTGAACCCTGTTGCTCCTGAGTTTTTGACAGAGTTGCAAAAAAGACTGATCAGCTCAGAGAAACTATTTCCACTGCAGCCGCTTGTCTCCGTCAGCTGACTTTGATTGGCAACTATAATCCTGTGATGCAGGCTAACAAGTGTGTGCGTGTGTGTGTGTGTGTGTGTGTGTGTGTGTGTGTGTGTGTGTGTTTGTGTGTGTGTGTGTGTGTGAGTGTGTGTGTGTGTGAGTGTGTTTGTGTGTGTGTGTGTGTGTGTGTGTGTGTGTGTTTGTGTGTGTGTGTGCGTGTGTGTTTGTGTGTGTGCGTGTGCGTGTGTGTGCCTTCACTAGCCTGTAGGCAGCTTCCTAGGTGACATATTGCCCTGTTGAGCCTGCTTTGATCACCCACGCACAGCAGGGAACAGGAAGGAGGTGAAGGAAGGAATGGGGGAGAGCAGGGGGAGAATAGATGAGAAGAAAGGAGAAGAAAGGTAGCAAAATGAAATGCAGGGTAAGAGGGAGATGTGAGAAAGATTTGAGTAAAGGATTACATTTCAGAAGAGTAGAAGAGGAGAGAGATGGCGAAGAAGAGCTGAAATTGAGGAGGAGAAATAAGATGGGTGAGGTTAGGGGGAACAAAATACAGAGACAAGTGGATTCCTGTTTTAGGTTAAAAAAAATTGTATTTGGAAAATATAGTAAGAGACTGATCTCCTGGGTCATTTTGGACAAATAATATTGCAATCGTTGATCAGCAAATGGTCAATTACTCTCTTTTCTGAACTCACCTATCAACTGGCAAGAGTTAAAAGCTGATTTCTTGCCCAAGATAGCGAGACAAATTTTCATGCTAAATTGCTTAAAGTGGTTGTTGTTGTTGCTGCAGCTCTCAGGGACCTTGTTCCAGATATGTGGAGCAGAAAAACTGAACACTGCCTCTCTATGTTTAGTTCTGACTGTTGGAACAGAAAGTAGACCGGTCCCAGACGACCTAAGGGGTCAGGATGGTTCATAAGGTAGCAGCAGATCAGAACTGTATTTAGGCCCTAAACCATTCAGTGCTTTATAAACCAACAGCAGGATTTTAAAGTCAATTCTTTGTTGGACAGGAAGCCAGTGCAAAGACCTCAGAACTGGAGTGATGTGATCCACTTTCTTGGTCTTAGTGAGGACTCGAGCTGCAGCTTTCTGACTGACTTTTTACAGAGACCTGTAAACGCACCGTTACAGTAGTCCAGTCTACTGAAGATAAAAGCGTGGACAAGTTTTTCCAAATCCTGTTGAGACATAAGTCCTCTAATCCTTGCTATATTCTTCAGGTGACAGTAGGCTGATTTTGTAATTGTCTTGATATGGCTGTTCAGGTTGAGGTCTGAATCCATAGTAAACAAAAGTAAAAAGCAAAGCATTGCGGTTCACATGAGATATATATATTTCACACATAAACAGGGATTTCACAACTCCAGCTAACTTGTATGGCTGATATGGAAGAGCCGTGTGGATATATTAAGTCAAAAACCAGACCTGCTGATGGAGTTAGAGGAAAGATAACCAAAGTGATTACAATTCATGCTGAAGGGAACGGCAACATCAGTGCCAAATATGATAGTTTGATCTTAATTTAAATATGGATACAGACCGTAAAAGCGGGGCCTCACGATCCTTCTGACTTTTTTAAGCAGGATTCGTCAGAAAAGTTACCAAACTATTGAATGAGAAATGTCTCATCCAATAGTTGTTGAGACAAATGTTGTGGCGCTCAATGTAAAGTTCGGTGAATGTTTACCAAACTTCATGGTAAGTAGTAAGTAGTGAACCTACTGACCGACCAACATGCCCTAGAGACATGCCGCTATCATGGCTGAAATCACTACAAAAGAAACAAGCGACTTTCAGTCCAACAAGGACTCATTGCAATAGAGGCCGTTACCCTTCAGCTCAACGGTCCTCTGGTTTTAAGAGCCTGCTCTGATTATGAAGATGCCCAATCAGAGATGAAAGAAAGATGGAGAGGTGATGAGGACGTGGTGAAGATGTGGTGTTTACGTGGAGCTTTTTCATTTCATTCTAAAGGTGAGATTACTCATGAATACGTGGTAATATCCATCAACTCCTTATCATAGAACGCTGAAACATAGGAGGATAATCGAGAAGTTATAACGGGGATAAAATATACCGTCTGTGGCTGTTAATATAAAAAAAACAGCGGCATCTCTTTGGAACAAGCAGCTGAGAGGGGAGAGGAAAAAATGTACTGTCGCAGTGATTTTGAACTATTAAAGGCTCAATTTGTTATTATATTAAGTGGCATTTTCATCATTTAGCAATTCGACATACAGATATTTCTCAACAAAACCGTTGACAGATTTTGCTTTCATCCGATGTAAATCCTTTATGAGACCTGACAATCAAATTGGGAGTAAAGGCAGGTTCCAATCGTGTGTCTTGAATTTAGGTAGTTGGTTTACATTTTGATTAAAGAGTGTGGAATTTAATAAAAAATGGACACAGAAGTCGTGAAGATACAGAAGGAGTGGGAGAGAAAAAGAGAGATGATGGCAGGGAGAGTAAAGAGAGTGCAAAGGTGAGGTGGCGCAGGGGGAGACAGTGAGAGGGAGGGTCTACGAAATGGGAATGAAAATTGAAAATGGGGGAGAGCAAATGGCAGGAGGGTGGGTGAATGAAGATGGGTTGAAACCACTAGGTGTCCTTTTTGTGATTGGCTCCGGTTGCCTGCATAGACGTGGCGCAAAAGAGAGAGAGAAGCCGACAAATAGTGAATTTAATTTGAAAGCCTTTGGGGAGTGAGAGAGACAGAAAGATGGGGGAGAGCGAGACAGTGAGCGACAGAGAAGGAGAGACAGAGGGTTATGGTTAAGCAATAGTAAATCTAATTTAATAGCCGTTAAGATGTGCGAGAGGAGAAAGGGAGAGGGTGAGAGACAGAAAGCAACAGAGCCAATGAAGTGAATAATGGAGGTAGGAGCAGCAGTATTGTGGAGCAGGACAGACTCTTCCAGACCATTCAGTCCACTAGTTTCATTACCACTCCATTCAATATTCACATTCATTTCATTTAGCCTCTTCAAGATCCAATTAATAAAAGCCTTTTCTCTTTTCTTCCACACATATCAGATGGGGGAAATTAAATGGACATGTTACTGCCATCGCTTTTGTAATTACTAATTCTTAAAAAACATCAATACAATATTGTTTTATGCTGAATAACAATGACCAGAGAATATTTTACTGCTGACGTATCCAGGACGGATGAAGGATTTGGGGTTTGTAACATGTCGGCTATTCAAGTGCTGAGGGAGCAAAACCTTTTTAGAAATATAAATATCAAACTAATTTCTATTCCCCCATAACCTACGGAAACACACACATACACAAGGTTTCCCCCTCAGCGGAAATGCTGTCGTCAGTTTGCAAACGGTAGACTTTTGGGATTAAGATGGGAAGTGTAGTGTGTGTGTGTGTGTGTGTGAGAGAGAAACCCATCACCACATTCCATCACAGACACACAGGGCTTAACATTTAACGCACAAAAACAGGGATTAACATGGGAAGTGTGTGATGGATATATATAGAGGAAAGATGGATGTTTTGAAAACCTGACTCTCACACACATACATCTAGATGGTATGTGAAGATTAAACGCAGGAGACATAGGCCTACAAGTCTCCATGCTCTCTTTCTCTCTCTCTCTCTCTCACACACACACACACACACACGACCGCTTACTTTGTATGTCAATAAACTTGAACTGACACAAATAGGAACTGTTTATGTATCTTTAGGTGCAGTTTAATTAATTAGTGAGTGGTGGCTGTAGTTTTCTGTAACACCCCGTTAGTCCCATGTGTGTCTCCTGATTTGTCATTCCCTACACCCGCGTTCAATCACCTGCTCCTGGTTTTTCCCTCTGCCAACCCCACACATATATACTCCCCTGCTTTCGCTGTTCTGGTGCCAGATTCTCTTTGTTATTCCTAGTGTGTGCATCGCCTGCCAGCATTATTTTCCCCTGTCAGCTTATATTGTTTTTGACCCTGCATTACTCTCTGTTTTTGATCCTTGCCTGCTCCCTGTCGGATTTGTTTGCCTTTCCGGACTGACCCCCGGTGTATGACCTTTTTCCCGAGTAAAAGACCTGGTCTTTTGCCTCACCTCGTCTCCAGTGTCATCCTCTGCTCTGCCCTAGAAACGTGACAGTTTTCCACTTTGGACCGAGCGGTTTCCCCCTACTTCCAGTCGTTACGTTTTGCTAAGCTTGGCTAATCGCCTCCCAGTTCTAACTCTGTAGCATTTACTCATCTCATTCTTAAAAAGAAAGCAAATGACATCACTCGCAAAATGTTGAACTATTCCTTTAAAGGAATTTATATTGGATGACTTATACAATGCTCCCTGTTAATATGCCTGGATCATAATACTCCAAAACTATAACGACATTCCCATTAGCCTCAGCTTTACTCTGTTTAGTGCTAATCACCATATATTAGCATGCTGAACTAGCTTATAGTTCAAAGCACCGCTGTGCCCGAGTACAGCCTCACATAGCTGCATTGCTGCAGACTTTTGTCTTGTTGATCAGGGTATAACAAATCTTAACTAATTTGACTCAGTTTTGACAAAATGAGGGGTCAAAGCATTTTTATCAAGATAATTTCTGGTGAACAATACAAGATAATGAAAAATCAGACTGTAAACACACAAATTTCAATGTATGACATAATTTACAGTAGGCAGAATGTATATTTCTCTACTTTCTGTTTCTCTCATAAATCTGATGATTTGGATTGATTGATACACTAATAACATCAAGACTACACTGAATTAAATGAACATGAGTCCAGTCCTAGTTTCTTTCTTTGTTTTATGTTTTGTGGTTGTGTCTCAATGACGGCTGGATGATTGTTGAACCATCTCAGTGCGACATTCCTCCATCTTCATCCATAGATCGCTGGTCATGGGGTGATCGTCCCCGTGGGTAAGCTTTATGATCTGATAGGCCTGTGAAACGAAAAAAAAAGTCATTAAGAACGTCTTAGCTGTCATTTCGGCTGTTGGTAGAACAACGGGGGATAGTAATGTGCTGTAGTTGAAAGTTGGATGCAAAATCTAATAGATGCTTAAAAAGGCATTTTGTGAACAAAATTTCCATTAAAATAATAATTACCCAACCTGTCTGATCACCTCTTTAGTTACATGTCTCCAGACCTCGGCAATTAACTTAGTGAGGAAAATATTTTAACTGAGAGGAGTGACGGATAAAACTATAGGAAGTAGATTATCGCTTTACAAAAGAGCACTAAGCTTTTACTCTAGAAGTTTGTGTCCGTCAGTATTTCATCTCTCGCACCTGTTTGAATGTGTCCAAAGCATCCTCAATATGTTCCAGGTAATGTTGCAGCTTTCCGACTCTCATCAGCTGGACCCCATGGACCGGATGAGGATCGGGGTAGTATTGTCTTTGGAGAGAAGAGAGAACGGGAGGATGGTGAGACATCGGTGAAAGATGTTTTCTGTTGGCTTGGTGCAACTTTTGCACAGATCTTTCAATTGAAGGGGAGACACCCGAGGCAAAAACAGTTTTTCGTACACTCAGGCTATTTTGCTTCTATAACAAGAAACTCGTGGAGAGAAACATCCAAAATACACATTTAACTATTTATTTTACTTCTATTACGTCTATTTGCGTCTAAACTTCTTCAAAAGTTAAAATTAGATGCCTCATTTGCATACATATACATAAATTTTTAGAAAAAATATTGTCTTAATGTAATCAATCAAATGGGGAAGTGTCATGGCAATATCTATTAGTTATATATTTTTAAAACTCTATTCATATGTGGTGACATCCCTTAATTTGGATAAATAATTCTGCAGTTACTCCTTCTGTGCTTTTGTTCTTCTGGCATCCACTTTGTTATTGCATTTCTAATTCCCCTTTGCTTTTTGCTGAAACATACTATATACTGTTAATAAAATCATATTTTTTTGGACACTTCTCCAGGCCCAGGTCATGGGGTGTCAGCAGGCATCCTTTCCTCGAGCCCCGTCCTCCAGCTCCTCACTGGAAGATCCATCATGATTTACTACCAAAATGCAGAAACAGCCCTCGCTGTGGTTCTACACCGATGGAAGGCTTCCCCACACAGGACACCCAGGGGACACGATTAAAAAAAAAGTAGGCTGGATGGCCAAACTCCCATGACCCCCTCAAGTATCCTCACAAGAGTAAAGGTTCGATGTTGCAGGATATGAATTCCACATTGCTCCTCGTGAATCATTCAACAATTGTCATCAATCTTGTATCTAACAACTCGGGCTAAGCTTTTCAGAGGAAGCTGAGCAGTGCGATGCACCAATAATTGGTGCAAACCCTCTGGTCCTATTTTTTTTTTTTTTTAAATTGGGAAACACCACAGGCACCATCCTTGAACTCCACATAACATGGAAATATTGAGATCTTTAAACCTTTCTAGGCAGCCATAGAAAGCCAGTCAAAGGTACAGCAAGACGCATATGATGAAAGTGTGTCGGCTACACTAAAGTTGGCAAGACTTTGAAAAATATGCACTTCACCATTTGCTTTAATATTTTCTCTGTCAGTGCCAGTCAGTGTCTGTACATGCAGGTGTGATGTATATACCAGAAGTAGTGTGTGAGAAAGAAATGGTCTGAACAACCTCAAGAAAAAAAATTTATGTGCAAGTGTGGATTATGCATTTCTCCGTTTTTGTGAATATACCTGACTGAACAGGTTCGTGTGTCTGAGCTTCCAGATTATATTCATGTATATATATATATATATATATATATCTTTCAATGAATTCCTTTCACTACTTCAACAGACGGAGAGACAGACAAGCACAAATAATACTGCACATATTATACATATTCTAAATGCACAAAATGAACATGTAAGTCACACAAACACATACTGTACACATATATACTCATACCACGTACATCGCATGGCCTGCGCTACTTCTGTACATATATATTCACCTTGAAGTGCCTTTATTTCCCTAAAAGCTAATCTTCATGTGACAGAAAAAGATACAGAAAGAGAGAGCGTTGCTTTTGGGATGCGTATCCATGGTGACAGACAGAGTTGTGATCAGCCTGATCAATGATTTGGCACCAAGACACTCCCACAACCATCATAGACAGGGCACACACACACACACACACACACACACACACACACACACACACACACACACACAATGTAAGACATTTCTATCTATCCAGTCTTTAATATATTTAGCCAGTTGGATATTACTTAATCAAAAATTACAATAAATATGAGATAACTGAATTTGTATCCACACATGAATGCAAATGGTTATGCATTGATGCTTAGTGATACACACTGATGTATAATGACCTTTGTGATGCACAGTACACCCCACATAAATGTATAAACACACATGCATTCAGACAGTTCACACACTAAGAGCTGGGACCGTCTCAGTCCTACAAAGATAAATACATAGCAGGGACTTTTAGGAAGCAGCTTTGTTGTTGGTAAACACTGGAGTTCTCAAAACACTCATTTACCTGACTCCACTTGTCATTTATCCTCTTTTCTTCTCCATCCTTCTGCCTTAATCTCTCCTTCCTTTTCCTATTTCACATCTCCTTTGCTCTGCTCCTACTTGTTTATATTTGTGCTTTGTGCGCCGCTTGCTGCAGGGATTAAAGTTGGTGTCATCGCTAGGTCGGTTGATTCCTTCTCTCCTCCTCTGCTCCTCATTCCTCGCCCCCACTCTACCTCTGCTGCCCCATTACGTCTTCCCTCTGTTTCCTGTTCTCTCTCTCCGTTTTCTCTTGATTGCACAAACAAAATGTTTTTTTTAAATCTTATATAACCGCTGTAAGGTGGCATTGAAATGCTCGCTGACAAAGCACATTGAAACAAATTTACATTTCTTGTCTGGCTCATTCTCTTTCTCTGACATTCACTCTCACACACACACACAAACAAACAAACAAATAGACAAAGAGTCCTGTAAGTAAACACAGACACACACATGAACGGCAGCATTAATGTATGAGCATGCATGCACACTAAGATTAGCTCAATTTGAATCCGTTTCACTCTGCATAACCTGGTGTATTTCTCAGATTTCACTTCTCTCCAGAGTAAACACACCACAACAGGGTTCAGTACGCTTTCAATTAATTTGCATTTAAATATAAATAGCCCTACATATGTTATTATAAGAGCATTCATCTTAATTATTTCTTTATGGACTGAATAGAGAAACTTTCTGACACTAAAAGTTTTTTTGACTCTCTGATTTAAAAGGAAAATCTCTTTTCTGAAGTGAGCAAAATCAAAGTTAATTAACTGGTAGTGGCCACAGCCAGAATCATTTAAAACTCTATAGGTTCTTTGATAATTTTCCAGCAGAGTTTTCACTCGCAGTGCTAATTGCCCGTTTGTTCATACCTTCAAGCCTAACTTAACTACTAACTGGCAAGCTAACCAATTACAGAGCTGGTCCCCGTTTCTGTGGTTAGAATTGAATCATTAAATAGGAAGTTCAAACACTAAACCAACAACATTAGTCCTCCATGAATAACAGCAAGTTACAATATTGATTTAATTACAAAGCCAATGATTCAAGCTGCCATGACATGCAAACACACACATCAACACCAAACTCCAATTATATTTCCTCTTTGCATATAGAACCACACAGCAATTAAAATAATTTCATTAACTTGCTGTCTCCTGAATTCTCCCCTCCGTTTTCCCCCCGGGAGAGTAAATTGAAGGGAAATACGGTCCTGCCGTACGCAGCTAGTTAGAAAGCCATAGCTCTCGGCTATGAGTACGAGAAAGGGCAAGAAGGAGAAATTAATAGTTGTAGGAAAAGTGTAGCATTTCTCTGCAAATGCAGTGGAACTAATGAGGCTCTCGTTTGGAACAAAAGATCCACGGCCTGCTGTTAGTGAGAGGGGAACGTGGATTATCTTACTAAGTAGAAAACTGAAGGAGAATGAAAACAGGGAGGAAAGATTAGCTGTGAGTATTCTCCTTAATTGTATTTTGTTTTCTGGCCAATGCAACAGTAATTTCCGTCCTACATTTCCGCAGTTCATCTGTTGCTAAAAACAAAGAGCATTTACATAAAACTTTAAATCACAGTTTAACTACAGTATTTAGCCGCCCCTTCTTTCCAGAGAAATGCAGACACATTAACTGTTCCCGAAATCCAGATAAAGCCTTTACACTGCAGGAGAGTCTCTCGAGGCAATGTGCAACCTTTCCACAGTAATCTACAACAGTGGCTCTTAAACCTTCTGGCTCATGCAAGGTTGCATATGTCTATGAGCTGTGAGCACTTCAACCATAGAGGGATGCTCGTGTCTCACATTGTTTCATTCTAATGATTGAAGAGTAAATCAGAATTTTGGTTAGTAGACCTATTCCTTCAATTTCTTTCCTAAACTGTCAATCATCTTGCAACCCTTTGGATTAACATGTTCAATGCCGATTTTGAAATCCAAACATAAGCAGATTACACCTTGGGGGCATTATGCTACCAGAACCCTGACATTTACATGAGTTAAGGAAAAATCTGCCATTACTTCAATGCTTGCATGGTTTATCAGTTTGTGCTTTTCAAAGCAGTACAGGAGATCCACTTCAGACAGTAATTTGCCCAAAATACTTTGGTGTTCCACAAAGAATGGTGTATGGTGCTTAAAATACTTTTTGATCCTACACCACCAACAGATCCATGAAGGCTGACAGCGTGGGTGCACTTCACTGGTCCTGCGAGGCCACCGTCTCTGCAGAAATCTTATGCAACAAATTTCTCTCTACAAAACTGTTGAATCGATGCATATTGGAAATCCTTGCTTGTTTATTCTAACGCACTGACCAAAAAAGGTAAATGAATGGAAGCTGAACATCATAGAAAAGTTTTAGCCGTTACTCATTAGTGCTGCCCTGCAAATCGCAATATTAAGAAACATCTTCAATATTTGGGAAATTACTCACAGAAATAATAAGAAAAAAACACTAAACAACAAAATGCTTCCAGAGAGACAAGATAAATCAAAATATCTGTTTTGGAGCTCAACTTTATGTGTGTAAGCGGTGCCAGAATACACTTATTGATGTGCAGACATGAGCACACATGAACGTTCATGCATTCACGTATGTGTGTGTGTGTCTATCAGTAAAATATGTGCAGCATGGAGACATTCAATAAGCAGGACGTACAGCCTGCTGCAGGAGGGGTGCATTACTCGCACACAGGCGCAGAGAAAACCCCTCTCTATACATCATAAACTGAATAGAGAAACTGAAAAAAGACCTGCAGAGAGAGTGAAAGAAGAAAGGAATACAGAATGAGGGGAAGGACAGGAGAGAGAGAGAGAGAGACAGAGAACTCCTGCAGCTATCTTTCTTCTCTGCCATCTGAAAAGCCCAGAGGAAGATAGAAGATGAATATGGACGATCTTCCTCCTACTCTCTTTCTTTCTAACCATTTTCTCCTGAATGCTTTTCTCTCCTTCCCTTTCATTCTCTCTCTCTCTTTCATTGTTGTCTCCTTTCCTTGCCAAACTAATGCTCACTGCATTCCTCTAGTCCTCTTGTGGTCCACCTTTTCTATTTTACACCACTTCTTCCCCTCTTCCCTTGTGATTCTGTCCCCTGTTTTACTACCCCACACCCTCTCCCCCTCTCTCATTTGTCATTTATCACCTGCTTAAATCCCATCTCTCACTCCCATCCTCACTAACATGTCACCACTCTCTCATCCCCTTCGCCTCATCCCCATCTCTCCCTTTGTGCATCTCTGTGTTTGGTTATTTATTGATAGACTGTATTACTGTTTCTCTCCTGCAGGTATTTTGTTCTGTGTGTCTGTCTGTGAGAAAGAGAGAGAGAGAGAGAGAGAGAGAGAGAGAGAGAGAGAGAGAGAGACAGAGAGAGAGAGAGAAACTATGCCACTAGAGCTCTGCCCTTCACACAAAATCAATTAGTCTGACACAAACACACAAAAGATGATGGGAATAATGCTGAGTTTGAGAGATAGAAAAACAAAAACTGCAGAGAAGAGGAGGTAAGTATGTGTGAGGGCTGGAGGACCTCATCCAGGAGACAATTAAAACTGTTGATGCAATTTATTGTAATCTGACAAGAAGATCAAACAAAAACTTTGGATTTCTTTGGATCTAGATTAATCTGCTTTGAGTAATTTTCCTTTTTATTAGGACAAGAGATTTAGGACTGCTAATTACAAGTGCTCTTGTGGTCTCCCTTTCAACTACTCCTCTTCCCATGTATGTTCTTGTCTTCTTTTTCTTTGTACTTTTTTGTTTGCTGCACATGTTCTTCGTCTCTCTACTTATACATCCACTCCTGTGTAACGTCACCACTTTGAATACTCCTCTACTCTTTTTTCCTTTTCTCACCATATCATAATCAAATCTTGTACTTTAACACAATATTTAGGGTCCTGACAATTAATATAATATAATAATCAAATGATGTTGGCTTTCAAGCCCAGACATCACATTGCATCTGGAGATTTTAAGACATTGCCAGAAGAATAAAGCTCAATTTAAAGATTTTGTTCTCCAAATACCACTCTAGAGATTCTATTTTTTATTTTGTTTTCAGGATATACAATATGATTCCATAAAAAAAACGATATAAAAAACACTTTACGCTGATGCATTGGTAGAGACAGTTGTGCATGTGAGCCTTAACTAAGGGATTTAAAAGGCACACACACACACACACGCACACGCACACACACACACACACACACACACGCACACACACACAATATTCCGACTCACCTGTATACTGGAAGTGTTTTCTCTCCGTATCCCACAGCCTCCTCCCAGTGTCCCAGGTGAATGGAAGCATCTACAGCCATGTCTGTCATTCTGAGTTTATACAGATTCTCATCGGGCACATCACCACCGACAGTCGATAAGAGACGACTACAGCCCTCCAGTAACGCTTGCCAATCTGGAGGGTTATTTAAGGAAAAGCAATAATTATACTGGAAGTAAAAAAGTAAAAGATTAACACTTGTTTCTCATAAGAAAACTAATCTATTTATAAAGATAACTTCATGAGGCTTCGACTTATTTAATCATCACCCCCCATTACAGTAGATGATGGATTATGACAGCGTTCGGTGTCCATTTTGTTGTAGAGGATCTTGAAGGTAAAGGATACCCGACTCTGCTTTCAGTCCTTCCAGTCTGGGTAGAGCCTCCTTCAAGAGGCGCCATGTTGATTCGTGTCCTGATAGCATGAGTCTGTCCTGGGAAAGAGAGGAGAGGGACCACCTGAACATCCGCACTGACCAAGTACACATTAATGTTTAACAAAAACACACTCATGTACATACTTGACCTACAATTCAGTCTCTCTCTCTCTCTCTCTCTCTCTCTCTCTCTATCTCTCTCTCTCTGGCACACAGAGCACCATTATGAGGAGTGGATAGAGTGAGCATTAGCGGATAGAACGGAGTGAGTTTATTAAAATAAATACTTGAGTGTTAAAGTTACAAATTTCCTGCCTGTTCTTTGTATATCTCACCCCAGCGGACTGACAGCCTGATGGCAAGAATATATTTATTATGGCACAATTTGCTGCGTGTGTGAGAGCGTTTGTGTGGTATCGCTGTGTAGTTGTTGCTTAAGTATTGATTTAAAAAAACTCCCATCATGCAATGTGTTTTAAGTGTCCTTCATGGCAAGAAAAAAGGTTAAAAATAGAGAGACACACACACACACCAGGTGCAGTGATGCACAAAAAACTGCACCAGCTCAACGCCACCTTGTATAGGAGTTGAGTGTTAAGTCTAGAAGCAAACTTGATTGAAAAACTGTGGCTTCATTTGGTAGTGAGTCTGGTTTAATTTAGAACCTAAATAATACTTAAACCAGACCTTCTTACCCAAAGCTTATTATTTTAAGATGTTCACATGCCTGGAGAAACAATAACTATTTTGTATTAATGAAAACCCTCTTGTTTCATGTACATCTTAACACATCCACAACACACACGTATGCACATGGGGAGAAAAACTACACACAAACAAAATTTCCTGTGTTTGATGTTAACTGTCATTTGTCGCCATGACTACTTCAGGTCACAACCCAGCAGCCTGCCGTCATCATCTGAAGATTAAAGAGAAAGAGAGGGAGCGACAGAAAGTGTGTGTGGTGTGTGTGCGTGTTGCTTGCAGAACAAAGGTGGGTTGTATAAAATGAATACAATTGTCCCAGAGAATCAACTGAGTGCTCTCTCTTACCTTATCTCAAACACACACACATTTCTGAGTGCTGCTGTGTTGTGGTAGAGTACGAGCAAAGTGTCATACGGAAAACAAAGCTCGAGGCAGAAGTGACGGCAGAAAAAAAGAGAAGATGGATGGAAAAGAAAACTGCAGCTGAAAGACGAGATAATATTTCTCATTTTTCAGTAGGTGGTCAGAGAGAGAGAGAGAGAGAGAGAGAGAGAGAGACACGGGGGGAGATGTGTGAAGAGGTGAAGCGTAACAGAGTGACGGAGAGGAAGACGAGGACAGCAGGAGATAAGCGAGAGCGAGAACGAGAAGGAGGGAAGACTAGGAGAGGACAGGGAAGAGTACACTGAAAAACGTTATGCACAGATACACAGCCAACGGGGGCATGGCAGAGTATGTGTGTGTGTGTGGGCTTTACCCACCTTGTGGGGACATAAATGTGATTACACATTCATAGCGTGGGGACTCGCCCTCTTTTTGGGGACAAAATGCACATCCCCATAACATAAATCATTACATTTTAGGTTGAAGACTTGGTTTAAGGTTATGGAAGGTTAGGGCAGGCTAAAGTTAAAGTTATGGTTCGGGTAAGTCTCCAGGAAATTAATGAAAGTTAATGTAATGTCCCCAAAAGTCATGAAAATAACAACGTGTGTGTGTGTGTGTGTGTGTGTGTGTGTGTGTGTGTGTGTGTGTGTGTGTGAGAGAGAGAATGCCTGTGTGTGTTTGAACTTTTTTACAAAGTTAAATATTAAGAAATTTGGGTAAGGTTTGGATTAGGTACGAACTAAATGTGCATGAGTGTGTGTGAGTAAGCGTGCTTTTGTGTAACCTGAGAATGGCCTTAAAAGGCAACAATGACTACCTTACCTTGAACACAAACAATCCAGTCCTCGTTCCAGTGATGCAGGATGATCCATTTAGATAAGGGGAGTTTACTCTTAGTCTTTTACTGATGGACATGTTAGTCACGTTAACCTCTCTATAGGAACTTTTATTGGAGTTTGTCATATTGTGACATACCAGCAACACACTGCAATCCAATGCATGTTCTTTTGGTACATAAAGCTTCTCCACTGTGTCACCTCTATTGTTTCAATTTAGAGAAGTGTATTCAGACGTTCCTGGACTGTGCTCCACAACAATGAGAATATTGAGGAACATGTATGGGGTGCTTTGATGAGAAACATCTTAAATCAGATAAATGCCTTACTCTGAATATTACCCCTAGGATTATCATTTTCATGTAAATGTAAAACATTGGCATAGTTTGTGTTTGGAAATGAATTACAATTATGTAAATATTTGAAACCCTGAAAAACCAGCAAATGAATGTCACAATGTAATTTGTGTTCATGTTACTTTGTCTTGAGAGTCACAATGCTGGCAGCGGCATGTGAAATGGTATTGGTCCTCCAGCTGTCTCTGTCGATCTTCAGTCAACGACAACGTCTCAATGTAACTTATAGTCAGCTGAAAACAGAGGGAACAGTTTAGTTTGCCTTTTTGCTATATAATAGATCATAGTTAAATGCAGTTCAGTGCAGGAGGATAAATTACGTTAAATCTAAATTGTGCAGATTGCTTTTGGTGGAAAAGAGATACTGTAGGAGTAAAGTGTGCATGTACATCTTCCAGATGGCATGGATGCATCTCATTACATAGTCAGGAGGGTTAAAATGAGGAGACACGCTGCCAAGTTTGGACGCGTCGTCCTGCTTGTGTTGCAGTGATATTTCACTTGGCTACAATTTTGAGCAATACTCAAATTAAATTACATTTATTGTTCTTCTATCAATAGATATTATTGCTTTTACAATTAAATCCACACAATAACCACAGTGATTTTATGTCCATGTAAAATATGGTTTCAGATTGTGTATCATTCAAAACAGCCTTAGGCATTGGTTCCTCCATAAATAACAGCAGCGAATAAAAACATTCAATAAATATTGCTCAGACAGAACACGAACATAAAAGCGGAGGCAACATCACAGTCGATAAAATTAGTCATATTCCATGTTGTTAATGTTGTGAAGGGGAAGTGAAAGTATTTTTTTCATGCAGTACCTCCTCTTCGGGGTTGATATCCCGAACAGCGCTGAGCTGCAGTTTTGTTCCCACAAACACCATCACACAGTTTGGCCTACAGTCATGGTTTAGCAGAGATAAACTGGGAGAGAGCAAACAAGATGACGAGGGGCAGGAGGGAAAGAGAGAATGGGAGGAAACAAGAGAGAGAGAATTGTATCTGTGATTAAATTCTTAACGCTCAAACCCTTCCTGGCAAGCAAAAAGAGAGAGAGAACATGGAAACGGTTGAGAAAAGACAACTACGGCCTCATCCTGCTGAGCCACCGACGGCCACATGTCCAACTGTTTAGGGGCTTCTCAAATCGTTGGGAACATATTCATGCGAGAAAAAGCACATGCTGTATGACACATCTTCCTCAAGATCACCATCCGTCCATCAGACAGTGTAGTGTGACAGCTGCAGGATACCATATGTCTTTCATCCCCGTATCCAAGGTGCTGTTAGGGGGTTAAATATCATCTAGGAGCTTCTCATAATGGGAATCCTGCACATAGAAGTAAAGACTGAGTTTCTCAAATGAACCTGAGACAGAAAGTTACACACACGTGGACACACACACACACAAATGCAGATAATTCCCTGCACAGTTTGACAAAATGAGTACTCTGCTTCTGTCATAACAAACGTCAGTCTTCATTTCTTTCTGTCGCTCTATCGGCCTCAGACACAGAGACACAAATAAATCAGGAAACGATGGGTACTCCACTTCTGTCACAACAAAGACTCATTTCCTAATTTTCTAAATAGATACAGCCAATCCTCCTACACATCCACACGCATGCTGACTGACAGTGTAGGCATCATAATACTGATGCCACATATTATTGTTTTTATTTTCACTTTGATTGAGGACATGAAGAGCTTTTCTCTTGCGCTTAATATTACCAGTAACATCTTTCTGTGTTTTTATTAAAATCATAATGAAACAGCATTTTAGACAATAAGAAAAAACACGTGTATGCAGGGGTTAAATTGGGATTTGTTATATAGGGGGAGTGGGGGGGGGGGGGGGCTCCGTGGTTTTGGTAGAGGGGTCCAAGGGGATCCTACACTGGGACTTATTTTTTATAAAGCTGTATTTTGATACTTTTTCATGCAAGTAATTTAAATTTAAATGTCTTAATGTCTTAATCATGAATTATGATGTATTATTATAGATGAAACTACCCAACAGTATTTAAAGTAATTAACATTAGTTCCACTATTACCAGCTACAACATAAAGTGATGAATACATGAATGCTTCAATAATTATAATCCTATAATATTTTTGATATTATTCTGAAACAGACAGAGTACAATTTTGAATACAGGATTTTAAAAGAGTATTTTACACTGTAGTACTGCTACTGGAGATTAGAGTACTTCTCCCCCCTATATGTCAACATTAGTTTATTGAAACGTTAAAAGGCTTTTAGAAGAATGGGTTTCAGTATGATGTGTTTCCCAAATAATAATGACACATTAACATTGTTGGGGCAGGATGTACTGCAGCACAAGGAGGAATCATTTGTCTTTAGAGGAGATTTAATGGGAGAGAGGCTGGATTCATAAATAAAATATTTTATAATGTACATTAATTATACGATATTCAATGAATGATGCCTTTGACTTATAGTTCTGTAAAAACACATTCCCATGTATTAGGTATACTAAATATTAGAAACACTTCGTTCAACAGCACCACACACACCACAGCCTCCAACATGAATTGAATCAACACCTCTGAGCATTATAACCTCCATGAAAGTAGGATTTATGCGGGACTGTTGTATTAGACTGCATTAGCTTTAGCTAGGTGCACCTAATAAACGGGTGAGTAATTGTCATATAATCGTCTTATATGTGCTCTTCGCTTCATGAATCTAAAAAAAAGACCCAGGCTTAAAAAATGAATGTAACTATATTGAATAGTGGTGATTTGACTTGATAGTAAAGTCTGTGCTTAATGTGCATCTTCCCCATGCTGAGACTGTAATTGTTGTGAATGTTGATGATTCTTTTTTATTTTTTTATTAAGTATTTGAAAACCTCCCAGACCCATAAAAAAGACATTAACTGTCACTGCACACATGGCCGGGAAAAAATACTGAAGAGGTTTGTCTGTTTTTATGAGACCCTCCATTACTGCTGTTCTCATTTATCATATTCATAGAAGAAAACAATGGATGCAAGAAATAAAGTGTGTGTGTGTGTGTGTGTGTGTGTGTGTGTGTGTGTGTGTGTGTGTGTGTGTGTGTGTTGAGCCTTTGTAAAACAGTAACCCCCTGGCTTTGTTCTACAGTAGTGAAGTTGCGGGTTGAATATCAACTAGAAATCAAGCCCTCCAAACGATGCTTTTATCTGATGGAGAGCAGCTCATTAGCATACTAATTAGATTAATTAACTAAACCACATCTCACATTAACAATATCTGCTCACACTAACAGAAACTGTTGCTGAGTGCTGCAGGATAGAGAGACAAATATAACAGAGGCAGTAGAGGACCAATCATTGATTATATTGAATAAAAGAAAGGGTTAAATACTCTCTTCTCTTTGTTACGGTTTCCTGCATCTTTATTATTCAGAGACCGATTATCTCTGAGTCTTTGTTGTGCAAAAGTGGTTCATTACTTTACTACATTAGATGGCACTAAAGATAATAAATAAATGTAGTGCAAAGCCTTTACATAATACTTACATAAATGTCAGAACTTAAATAAGTTGAGGCCCAACTGTGTGCAATCAACAACTGATATTCTGTCTACACCAGTGACACACCAATAACACCAGACTTTAAACAAGGTAGGCTACCAAATAAAAGGGCTCCAAACAGCTATACAATTATTATCATGTCTAGATATGAAAAGTATTGAATTATGTTACTATTCTAAGTCACTGTACCCTAAAATAACTCAACCCAAAACACTGCAACTCAACTATATACTACTTATTATGTACTTCTACATCAGAGGAAGACAAAATGTTACAGATTCAGATTTGACTCACAAAATATAATAATTTCAAATATGATGCATTATTAGTCATTAAACTATCCGGCATCCTGTTGGAATCGAAAGCTCCAGCTTGAGCCGACCTTAAGTCAATTTAAGTAACGTTACATAGCGCTGATGATGCCTCTCTTTCACTCTTCAATGGAAGTAAAAATTTGAATGCAAGACATTTACTATCCTGTATTAATAGTTTAAATATTAATAGTTAATAGTTTTACTTCTGAAAAAAAGTTGCAAGTAAGCGTAGTTCTTCTTCCACTGTCAATACCAACATTCAAAGTTAGAAAGAGGGTGAAACGTAAAGCAAGACGTTTGCCCGGGGCAAAAACAAACCCTCGTCATGGTTACTCACGGAGACAACCATCAATACACTTATCGGAGGTAATGTAATTTCCTAATTAGGTGTATTAGTCGCTTGCTATAAAATAACCACCACGGTTATAAAGTAGAGCATGGATTTTAATGGACGGAGGTATTTTGCTGGTGGTAACGTTGTTGGTGGCACCCAAGCCGTGGCTTCTCGCGGTTTATTAATATTGAACGCGTTACATGTCATAATTGCACCAAATTCTACATGGCACTCCCTTGGTCCCTAGAAAAACACCTACCAAGTGTGAAGTAGATTGGATGAGCAGTTCTCAAGATAATGCAAGGAAAACACAAAGACACAGACACACAGAGATTACTGGCTTTAGAGTAAGATATTGTCAGCTCATCTCTTCTTCCTGTTGTCATTTCAGTGCATCTCTGTGAGGATTTGGCTGTGGCTACACATGGGTTTGAGTTACTCCGAATTAATAGGAAGGGCAACTGTTATCAATCCTACTGTGAATCAATTTTCTCCCGATAAAGACTTCAGAGGATGGGATTTTACATCATATTTTCAATAGGTCGATTAGCAGAGAGGGAGACAGAGACAGAGAGAAAGAAGAGCTTAGAAGAGAAAAAGGGGAGAGAGACGAAAAAGTCACCAAATGAAGATTTTTTTTTTTTTGACATACAGTAAGATAGAGAAAAATGAACGGAGGTGAACAGAGGTGTAGCCTCAGCAGAGCAATCCCCCTCTCTTCAGCAAACCCAGTTGTTGCTAGGCAACCCAAAATATGAATAGGCAGGGGACCATCCCGCGAATGGGCCCATCATTTATGGATGAGTTACGGAACAAATCGCAGACACACACTGACACAGGCACATGGGGTTTGGCTGAGCTTTGGCAAAGCCACTGTGACCATCTGACATTTCAACACCGGCCAGATAACCCGGGTGAGATACCTGGAGTGTGTGTGGTGTGGTGTGTGTGTGTGTGTGTGGTGTGGTGTGTGTGTGTGTGTGTGCGTCGCTCTAACTCTAACATGTGCAACGACAGGCCAAATCCCACCCTATTCACCCAGAACTCAATACAGGGCTTACAGTGCATACTGCCTAGCTCTGTGTCTGTATTTGTGTGTATTTGTGTGTGTCTGTGTGTGTGTGTGTGTGTGTGTGTGTGTGTATGCCAGACTAGAATCACAACATATCAGTTGGAGTCTAAACTTGTGTCTCTCCATGCGTTCTCGCTTCTCTCTGCATCCCCTTGTCTTCCTCGAACAGCTGCATAATATTCTGTCAGCATTCATTTTCAAGTTTCACAACAAAACAAAAAAAATGACTTCCCTTCCTCCCTTCTTCCTTGTACTTCAAAGAACTGTCGTGAAAATAGGGAGGGGGATGTGGAGAGCTTTGGAAGTGAGCGGGTAAAGGATGGGTGGGGTTGGGTGGGGCGCGGTGATCTGGCAGGTAACTCAAGAGCGACATTTACATTTTGTGGGTGAGTGAGAGAGAGACCGGCACTATCTAACAATGATTATGAGCTAGATTGATATTAATGATGCTTTTTATTGTTGTGTTGTGTTCACACATTGCCCTTTGTGTGTGTGTGTGTGTGTGTGTGTGTTACCTAGGATACAGCCCAACTCCAATCTCTTGCAGCTCTCCGTCACTGATGGTGAAACAATTACATGTCATCTGAGGAAGAGGAAGAGGAGAAAAAAAAAGTGGAGACGAGAGAGAGATGATTTGTTAAATTGCCTCAGGGAACCAACAACACCTTTCATCATATGCTCTGAAATCTTTTTCGTATCTTTGGCACCTGCAAAACCCCACTGGCACTGCAACTGAAACATGACATACAAGGTTTTTGCTTTGAGATGCAAGGGATTTGAATGTGTAAAATTACCACCTGGTTATGTTAGAGCCAAGGGAATTATTTCTTTGAGAGGAAAATAAAAGTTTTTTTTAATAAAATGCATGCCTGTAATATTTTTCATCAACTGGGTAAACAGAATGTTGTAATGTGTCAGGTGGTTTTAAATAGAGAACAAGTGGAATATTTTTGTTTCCTTCAGGGCCTGTGAAAATAAGAAAGTGAAAAAGATTTGAGAGTAAATGTTTAAAGACAGTATTCCTTGAAAACTACACTGAAGAGACAGACAAAAGAAGGAAACACTCGAAAGTGAAATAGAGCCGATATGAAAGTAATTTACCACCTTCAACTTGATCAATGTTTGAGAGATGAAAGACACGAGCAAAAAAGAGAGCAGTGTAGCAGATCATGTTTAGATAAGACTAGTTACAGGTATGAACATAATTTAAACTCAATGCAAACTGCATGAATTATTTTCTGTTTGCGTAATTTGAAGACTGCTATTTCAAGAGGCCTTCTACAAACTGCTAGACTGTATGTATGTATGAGTGTACTGTATGTATGTACTGTATGTACTGTATGTATGTACTGTATGTATGCATGAGTGTACTGTATGTATGTACTGTATGTATGTATGAGTGTACTGTATGTATGTATGTTGTATGTATGTATGTACTGTATGTATGTACTGTATGTATGTACTGTATGTATGTATGAGTGTACTGTATGTATGTATGTATGAGTGGACTGTATGTATGTACTGTATGTATGTATGTATGTACTGTATGTATATATGTATGTACTGTATGTATATATGAGTGTACTGTATGTATGTACTGTATGTATATATGAGTGTACTGTATGTATGTACTGTATGTATGTATGTATGTACTGTATGTATATATGAGTGTACTGTATGTATGTACTGTATGTATGTATGAGTGTACTGTATGTATGTACTGTATGTATGTATGTATGTATGTATGTATGTATGAGTGTACTGTATGTATATATGAGTGTACTGTATGTATGTACTGTATGTATGTATGAGTGTACTGTATGTATGTATGTATGTATGTATGAGTGTACTGTATGTATGTATGAGTGTACTGTATGTATGAATGTATGAGTGAATGTATGAGTGAATGAATGTAGTTGAATGTGATTACATCTTATATACAGATATCACGTCTTCACGCTTGTTTATTTAGGTGTAGAATGATGGTGACGATATATTGGAAAATAAACTTCCTTTTCATTAGTAGAAACTGACCAAATGGTACAAATGGTTGCCAAAATTATCCCAACGTGCCCAATCAAGTAAAAAAATACAGCGAGACTACTCAATGTCACATTGTAAGGTTATGGAATTAAGTTCACATACTATGATCAGCATTTTATTTTGGGACAAATCAAGTATTGATATATATGCATCTACACCCTGTTTTAAAAACAAACCTAACCAAAAAACACAAATCAAATCAACAGTGAGTCAAGGATCTTTCCTCCTAAACTTCATGCCACATCTCAAACCTAGACTAAATTTAACTTTATCATAACTCTAAATACTGAATATGCTTTAACGCTTATGTGTATGAACCTCCCACAATGCACCTGGGTGGTCTGCATGATTTAAAAGGACACATTTCAGCAACTAATTACTGAAAGAGTCCCCACTTTCAGGAGACAAAGGAGAGATTTCAAATGAGGGAGAGAGATGGTTTGTTTTTTCAACCAACAGAAGTTGGCTCAGAGAAGGTTTGAATAACAAAATGCTTGAAGAAGTTGTTTCAAAGTTAGAGACAGAGAGAGAGATGATGAAAGGGAAAAGCAATAAACACTAAAACGTAAGCTATGTGAACAAAGAAGTGAAAGATACTAAAAAAGAAAGAATATAAAAAAGGTCTTTGATGTGTCAATTACTGAGCTAGTGCTGGTAAACAAGTGTGTCTGAGTGTGCTGGTGGTCGTGGTGTGCATGTCTGCAAGGGGTCGAATAATCTTAACTCTGGTAACATTAGTATTCAGACTGCCAGATACTGAGGCAGACAGAGGTATGCAGAGAGGGAGCGTGATATTTAAAGTGAGCCACAGACAGATGGTGCCTATCCTGCTGAAATTCACACCAGGATCAGAACTCAGTAAGATAGATTTGAATATGCAGTTGTATTAAACACCTTAAGAGTCGGGCCTCGTGGGAAATTAGGCTTTTTACTCAACTTATTCATTATAAAGCCGACAGGAGGAAACATGATTACATAGAAAAACACTGAAACCCACACACAAATCGTTCTTTCTTCATATCCCACACACTTCCTAGTTATGCAGTTCTTCTCACAGTCATCCATCATCCGGGCCATAAATCACGCATTAAAGTGGGAGAGAAAGACACATCATATAATATGGCAATATGTTATGTATGAATTACAATACATTAAGACATAAAAGCACTTAAAAGTGTAACTTGTGTATTTTTCATGACTAATGGGGACAACAATTTTTAAAGTTGCTCCAGTATTTATGGAGAATACAGCCGCCAGCCACTAAAGAGGCTGCAATGTAATCGTTCGGGGCAACGCCTCACCGTCCACTGTGATGTACGTCCACTAAACGGGCCTGTTTTTGCGAGAGAGGCTCAGATTGTTATTATAAGTGCCCAACAACATTATTGAAAGAACCCTACCGAGAAATAAAAAAATGTTCTTACGTTTTTTCTTTCTGTTTGTTATAGTGTCATGTGACTTGTTGCCGGAAGACAACGGCGGAAACGTGAGTGAAAGTTGGCGAGAAGGGTTCGCTGCGTTGGAGTACAGAAAGCGTAGTTATCTAAAAGATCGTTAATGTCATGGATGCATATTAATCTGATGTTGGCTATAACAAACAGACCAGATGAAAAAAAAGTTTTATTAGACATCACACATGGTGGCTCACGTCATACACCTAACTCCTGTCAAGGAGTATCTGAGTCCCCCACAGTTTTCACCTCATTAGGAAAAGGCAGCATTGGTTCCTGACAGCGGGGATGAAGGGACGGCCGTGCAGAGAGAACACATAGGATGGTTTTGAGAAGAGGGATGGGGTGATAAAGGGTAGAGGAAATGTAAACAAACAGTGGCACCACTCAGCTGGGCATAGATCTCTCTATGTCACACACACACACACACACACACACACACACACACACACACACACACGCACACACACGCACACACACTCTCAGGGGATGAGAATCATCTGAGCAGAACATCCACATCTGAATCTCATTCCTGTATGTTTCCATTTGTCTCGTACAGATTCCTCTCCTCTCCCCCTGACTCCCTGAGGCAGGACAGATCACATCAGCAGACTTAAAACGTGATCTGCTGCGGCTGGTGTCACCACATTGAAAAATGTACCTAGAAATTGTCGACACATTAAACTCATCAACCGCTTTACTGTTTGTTGACAACTGATGTCATATTAAACTAAACTGTGAAAAGCATGGGTCAATCCGACTCCATTCACTAGAGATTTTTTTTAGTGGAAATGGTGGACCACCAAGTTCTTCAACAGAAAATGTTTCGGAAGTATAATTGTTGACCCTACACAGTTTTAATAAATTATTTTATAATTGCTTAAGTATTTTTTAGCAAAACATATCTGGTTCCAGATTCTCAAATATGAAAATGAACAGGTTTTTCTGGTCTTTTATGATAGTAAGATGAATATCTTTTGGACTATAATTTCAATATGTCACCTTTAGATCTGGGAAATTATAATGGCATTTTTCACTATTGTATGATATTGTAAAGACCAAAAGATCGATGAAGATGTTCATAGAGAACATTTGTGGCAGATTATTTGATAGTGAAAATATTCAATGGCTGCCGCCCTACGTTAGATAAACCTAAAGAATGTGTGGTGAGGTTTAACCTTTTAAAAAAGTTGTTTTTTCAAAAAGGGAGAACATCACTTGTTATACACTTTTTTTATCTATTGTATCTATCTTGAAAATAAATAGGCTCAGAATTATTTTTCCTATCGGATAAACTCACTGGTTTCGAGGTGTTATATGCATTTGAGGAGCACATAATATAACACCATATATGGGCGACACGGAACCATCAGTAACCATGGTGACGGCTGTTTTCTACTTTGATGAGAGATGTTAAGAGTCTCCCACAGTTGACCTGTTTATTTATAACCTCCCCATTAACAAAGAGAGCCCTCCATAGCTGCGAGTGTGGGTTCAGATGAGGTGATGAAGTGCCAGTGAGGAGGGACCAGTTTGAGAGAGAGCCAGAGTTACAGTGTCTGGAGGGCTACTTTCTATCCATCTTGAGTGAATGAGCTCCAGCAAATAATAAAGCAGATATTCTTAACAGCAGGTTCTTAATGGGGATTATCGGCCTCATATGATTCATCTACTGCCTTTCCCACTGTGGAGAATTAAACAATTACTGCATCTGTACAAAAGATATCAAAGCGTGCATTTTGTCTAGAAGGCTTTTCTTCAAGATGGTGCAGAAAATGTCAGTCCCCACATCCATTCATTTGTTTGCTCATTTATTTTTCTGCCTGTCACGCACAATATTTCTGCTGATTAGATTTGGATGAAATGTGTAGAAATGATGAATGTGAGATAGAGGAACGGAGGCAAAGACAGGCGAATGAGTGATGGGTGTGGCGAACAGCCTGTGAGGTGGAAAATAAAAAGCTAAAAGATCAAAAACACTCCAAAATGTCATCTTCTGGGGGGAATAAAAAAAACGAAAAATGACACTTTCTTTACACTCATGATACATTTTGGACGTCATACTGTCAGTTCTGAAAACACTATTGTAAGGTTTAGGATAATACACAAAAAAAACAGATAGATGGTATTACAAAGATACGGAGATAAATAAGTAATACACTGAATTCAATACTTCAATTCTACCAAAAAGAGAAATATTTAACTTGTAGTTCATAGGTCTATTTTGTAATGAATCTGTTAATTCCATAACATCAACATCAAACCCTCAAAAGCAAATCTCAAAATATTCAAACTGAGTCTGACATATCACCCAAGCTGACATGGCCAAGTTGTGACTCTTTCACCTTCAGTAAATGTGCATGGACAGGGCCAGCCCGCCTGTGGTTGAGAAAAGTATTTTTGATTAATTATGAAACAATAGCGGAGTAAAATAGACGTATTGAAGCCAGTGCAAGGTGCGAGCGCCAAAGTGCGCAAAGGCCCCGCAAGTGGTCGCGGTGCTTAATCATGCACCTCTGAATTTTTTTTTAACTATGCGTGAACACCGCGCATGATCAGAGCTTTTCAGATGTGACTGTCAGGAATACCTACACTCCTGGTCTACTTGCTTCTTCACTGTATATTTAGTTTGTGGCAACAAACAGCACGTTGAGCATAAACGCCCTTGTTTTTGCAATGAGGATCATTTGCATAGAAAAGATCCAATTTTGCACCAAATGTACACATTTTAAATATCTGCCTGTAGCACAGGGCCACCGAGACGCTTGCAGTCAGGGGTGCATTTCACCGTTTGTGGGTGCTATGAAAATGACATGGTCTCTTTTTGTCTTATTTGCGAAGATTTAGCGGCCATAAAAGCTGCACAATCCTTTTGTGAATTCACCTCTGAGACGGGTAAACTAACCTTCTAAGTATTCAGCGAAGGGAGGGGCAGATCAAAATGATTTCAGTGACATTTTGGAAACATATACGGGTGGAACATCTCTAAGTGGATGGATGGGGGTTTGGATTGGTTTGCTTTGTCCTGTCATGTCAGTTCAAAAAACTTGTGACTGGATGGTTTATCTCTTTAATGTTGCTGGAATTGGTTCAATTGCTGTCATTTTAGAAAACACTACAAAGGCCACCAGGCGCAATCAAAGGCTGCGTCTGTGTGCGGCGTGTGTGCACTGTTAATGCTTTGATAAAGTATTTATGACCGAAACAAAGTTCTTTCATCTCTCAATAGACAAGTAGACAAACAGACAGAATTACTGAGGAAATATAAGGAAAAAACAAGGCTAAACGTACACACACACACACTTTTTTTACTTTAATCATTATTACTATTATCTTTCTCTGTCTCTCTCAAGTATTTTTGTTTACATTACTGTCACCCTAATTGGGGCATAATTACAAAATGTGCACATGTTCCCATTTCAGCTAAAAGTGAATATTGGACTTACATTCATCAACTGGCCAGAAACATGACTCCAAATAAAATGCTAGTGTTGTTCCATATTTGCTGGATAGGTAATTTCTTTTGCCAAGTGCAAAAAAAAATTATCTTTTTTTGCAAGTTTAAAAGGTATTTCAACTGATTTGTACAAAGGTCTCTGTATTTGTCTTCATTTTTACCACCATTGTTTCCTCACTGTGTATACGAGTATGTATAAGGGCAAGCACAATAGGACTACAAAGAGATGTATTATACATGAGTCAGCACTGTCTTCAACACACTCGCTGTAATTAAGATGCACACACTAACACTTTTTTTTTGTATCTGTAATGTGACTTTAAACTTCCATAAATGTGGTAAACAGGGAGCCATGACCTGCTGGTGCTGTTCCCTTCCCCATTAACTGAGCGGAGGCGAAATAAAAGGCTGCCTCACTTCAGTGCTGCAAACTGGTTCCCCTGTAGGTGACAGAGGTTATGTCCTGATGAGATGACCCCTCGGGACCAGTCAGCTAACTGTCCTGTGTGCACCTGCTGCCCCAGAGTGCACCATGCGTCTGCTGAAAGGCTGTTGGATGTGTTGACACCGCAGGCAACAGCGACAGTAAAAGTCCACATTATTTCATAGCCATAGGTCTGAGCTCGTGCCACAGTTGTGACATGCAGTTTATCATCATCCCAGAGCACCGCCGTACACTTGTATAGCTACTAGCTACATGCACTCATTCAAGATTAAGTCAATTTGTGCATTTCTGTTCTTCAATATTTAACTGCCAGGCTTTGCTTTTCCCTAGTTGCTGTCACTGTAGGGTGGGTCTCTTTGTTGCATATCATTGCTTCTCTACTAATAAAGACACAAAATTCCCCCCCAAATTTTTTTACAAGTTTTCTTATTTCAAACAACAAAAGTACATTTTTTTGTTTCTTCTGCGTGGACACACTCTTCATATTCCTGCTTTCAGCCTCGTTTCAACCTTGTCCAACCTTCCCACCTCGAGACTTGGATATACATGTGTGTATGAAGTTATTGCTTTTCAAATTAAATGACCTGAAAATTAAGCAAATGTGACATGAAAATGACATTCCAAAACCCATGAATGCTAATCTAAGAACTGAAAAAAGGAGATCAGAGCGGAGGAGAGGGAAGGGACTCCCTGAGATACTGAAGTGTTTTTTATGGTCTATTTGATAAAAGAAAAACACAAGGTACCCTTCTGTTTTTTTGTTGTATTTACTCCATCCCTTATTTTTCAATGCTCGCCACACACCCCAAGAGTCCGTCTCTGTTTAAAGAAGCGTTAAACAGCCAAACCGTCTCAGGAGGGGATAAGAGGGAAAGTGTGAGAGGAAGACATGATCAGGGGATGGAAAGGGAAGGAAAAGGGAGGAGGGATAAAGAAGAGATACGATGGGAAAACACGGCAAAAGACAAAGCAACGAGGAAAGGCTTGATACGGGAGAGGGAGGCAAGGAGGGCGGAGGAGAGTGGAGCAGAAATGTGTTTAAACTCCTTCGTAAACTTATTAGTGAAGTTGCTGAGTGTGAACGAGAGTAGGCGGGCTGAATTAGAGAGGTGCATCCTGGGAAAACATCGAGCAGAATATTGAGTGGAAGACTACAAGCAACCGCTTTGAAAAGTGCTGCCCCGAAGCCAAGAGGTTTTAGACAGACGTCTTTCAGGGATTACATCAATGATGGGCAAACAATCAGTTACGAGAACACAGATATCAAAATATGTGTCTGTAGACGACTGTTGCTACAATACTCCATGCTAACATGTTTTCAAATTCTTTGATTTTACATGAATCTGTGCAAATGACAGACAATACATTCAGAACAGTAAATACCCTTCAAACACACCTCCAAACCTCTCTCTCTCACACACACACACACACACACACACACACACACACACACACACTTGCAGTGTTTGTGTCTATTCATACCGAAACACACACACACAAAGCCCGGGGCTAAGCGCGCGCATGCGTGTGTGTGTGTGTGTGTGTGTGCATGCACCACGTAGTATTTGTGATTGTGTACACACACATGCACACACACTTAGCCCCGGACTTTGTGTGTTTATGTAATCGAACACAAGATTGCCTCTTGCTGTCTAATGACTCATTTCTATGCTGATACCCAATCATCTTAGAGAAATATGAAAAGAAAGTCCACATGTGTTTTTGTCAAGTTGGCACATTTTCAGCTCATGAGCTGCTACACCCATATGTTCTCACACACACACACACACACACACACACACACACACATACACATAGTACATCACAAGCATGCATATATGGAGGCAGATTTATGGAACACACTGTATATCATTCACTCAGACACACACACACTAGGATTTTTGTTTCTGGCTACGCTACACTGTATATTAAGAGCTGGTAGAGACGCCGTGTGTGTGTGTGTGTGTGTGTGTGTGTGTGTGTGTGTGTGTGTGTGTGTGTGTGTGTGTTGTAAATGTGTTTAAATCATGTCTGTAAACACATTCCCACAGTAAATGGTCCAGTAAAGGTTGAATTTTGAATATCATGTGAAGCAAGTCTTTGATCAGTGAGTGGTAAAGGTTACACCCAACATTGATTCTCAACACAACATGCATGCTTCGCATGCAATCTCAAACACATGCAGAGATAGTGGTGTTTATACAGTAAATCGTAGCGGAGCATGGCCTCCAGCTGCAGCACATTCACTATCCCTGCTGGTTACGTGCAGAATGACCAGAGAGGTTGATTTAGTTTCCCTTTCCTTCCCCTCATCTCTCGCTTACTCTGTTTCTCTCACTGCTGAGTTTCTGCATAGCGACAAGAACATGAAGAAAGAAAGACATATAGGTAGTTGGATAAAAGATGTAAGCAAGAAATAGGAAAACACAAAAAGAAGAGCAAAGTTTAGTCGAGTCTGGGTGCAGGTTAAACCAGAAGAATAAGGGTGAGTAAAGATGAAGCAGTATTCTTTATAGGAAATCATTTTCACTGCTTGACTGCTCTGCCGTAGTCTGATTCAAAGGGTGTTTCTCAGGGGGAAAGCGTTTCCTCCTTCCACTCTGAAGGCAGCAGCTCTGAATAGTTTTTTTCCCCTCTGGGCATTTGCAGCATCCATGACTTACAACTAAAACATCCTTTTCATGCTTAACCATGGGTGACGCAAAGGCATATCACAAGATACTGAGCATAAATAAATGTCACCCATCAGTCCTAGCATTTAAAGATGTGCTGGATTTGATTGTGGCTGATTTATTAAATAAACCTTCGTCTTAACCCACAGCACTATATTTGTGTGTGTCTTTGAACGAGGGCTGCCCCCTCTCAGGCGATTAGTCAACTACTCAGTTTTTAAGGCTTTTTCATGCTTAAGGACTTGTTTCCAAGAAACTAATGTGAACATATCTAGTAAAGGCAAGATTTAAAGTGGATTTTTTTTGAATGATTCTTTGGGGAGGAACTCAGTTTTACAGATGTTGATTAAAACAACTAAATCGATTAATCGACAAAATTGACCGAGTGATTGTCGACTAAGAATTTCTTTGGTCGAGGACAGCCCTGCTTTGAACACGCATAATGCAAAAAGTATGCGAAAGTGAGAGAGTCTAAAGATCTCTAAAGAACACACATTTTTGGGTTAAAAAGAAAATCTGTATTATATCATATTTTTTAAAAATGATTATTTTAATGGCAACACTAAACATAACATCTGGCAGCAAATATGGAAAATCACCATTTTTGTTAAAAAATCAGAGCAGAAATTAAAGAAGAATTACTGTAGTTATGTTGTTTTTGGAAAAAAATAAGGAGAAGAGATCATGTAATATTCTGCACTACATCTTTGCAAATCTAAAACTGATTTATATTTAATTTATGCATCTCTTATGCATCTCTTCCCTCTGTTGATGCTGGTACATGGAGAGCTATCAGTGCTGTTACCATTACTTTGGACATAACACAAAAGAATTGGTACAATCATGTTTCTACCAACTCAGGAATATCTCTAAAATCAGAGAAATGTTATCTTTGAGCAATACAGAAAAGGTTATTCATGCTTTTATTTCCTCACAACTGGACTATTGCAATGCCTTGTTTCCTGGCCTCAGTGCCCGAGATGTAGCTAAACTTCAGACTGTGCAGAACTCTGCAGTTGTTTTTTAATTATGTACTATGTACTGGCTCTGTGCACTCTGAGATTCTTTATAAATGAAAAGTGTGTTACAAATTAAATGCATTATTATTCATTATTATTATTACTGTGCATAACTCTGCAGCCAGACTGCGAACAAAGACCAGACGCTCTTCTCACCTCACCCCTCACAGTCTTCCAGTTACTATCTGATCTGCTCACACTGTTTCTGCTTTTAAATCCTGTTAAGACACATTTTTACCGACTTGCCTTTTATTTTATTTATTTATTTTATTTTTAAACATAGCTCTGTTGTGCAACCACTTGATCTTAGGTTTATTTTAATAGTTTCAACTGTCCTACCTTATATGCTTTGGAATAATTTATCTGTAAATGTATTTTATACAGTCTTTTAATTGTGCGCTTTTATTTTGCTTTTTTTATTTCTTGCTATTTTGTATTGGTTTTGATCTGCTGTCTATGGAAGGCGCTTTGTTCTCCCAGCTTCAAAAGTGCTGTACAAATAAAATTATTATTATTATTACTGTAGAATGTTTGATTGACATGTGTGGATACAGGAGACTCTGACACTCATGACAGAGATGTCTGCAGTGTACTGGGATTCAGCTGTATGTTTTACAGAGCAAGTCCCAAGTCACACAAATAGTGAGTTTGGACACGTTTTTGGGGGCAAACATTCACTCTGTTCTGTTGCCAAGTAACTGATGATCCCCACTCATACACTTTCAGTACCTCTTATCATTCAAGGTCGCGGGACGCTTGAGTAACTGCTGATCGCATTCCAATTAATTTTCAACTCCTGGCATTTCATCATGACATGGTACACTGACACAACTGACCATGACTTGGTACAACTTTACATTCTTTAAGCCAAAATCTATTTATTTCTGCACCTCATCACTGTATTTTTCCTGAAGGTTGTTTGTCCTTGGCCTGCTGTTTGATTGTCTCTGCACAGACAGATGCCACGGGGCTCATGTTTGTTTTTAACGTGAGAAAATAACAACATGCATCACTTTAATGTTCAGCGCAGACCTTATTTGCATTGCCAGGTAAGACAGATGTAAAGAGAGCATCGCGATGACAATACTATAGTATTCTGGCCTGTGTTTATGATATGTTACCACACAGATTGATATATGAATGATTTATAATTTGTTTTCGAATATCTGGGATACCAGATACAAGATACATTTTTACTACAAATGTTACTATTATTGCAATGAATGCATTTTTCTTCCTTCTTTCCTTCCTTCCTTACTTCTTGAAGATATAATATACAGGACAGTCTTCTCTCTAGATACCCCTGAATCATTACAGGCACACACTCTGATGAATGTTTTCAAACACACATAATCCTCTTCTATCAATGGGTTAATTCTCTTGCACACACATACACGCCGTACACACATAATCCCTGAGGTTGTAAAACTACAATTATCTCCCACTCCAGGAAGACCGGCAGGTTATAGGTCAAATGCTTCATCCAATGATCTCTGTGCATGTTCCTGTGTGTGTGTGTATGTGTTGTTGTGTTCAGGCATGTCTAAATGCTTACACATTACAATCATACCCACAAAAGCCTGTGCATTTATACGCTACATGTGTGTTCCTGCATGTTTTAAGCGAGCCATGTTGTCATGATAATGGTTTTTTTATGGCACAGATACTGTTTAATCAATACCCATACTCCTAATAATGGCACCATACCCATTACAGCTGTGTTTAAGAGCATAGGCATGGATAACTAAAACCAAAAAACATCAACAAACAACCGGTCTCCTTAGTTTTATTTCTTCTCTGCAGACACTGTTTTTGGCTTCACCTATGGGCTTCCATGCATTAGCTCTGCTTAGCAACTTCTTTGATTCAGTAAGTCTTTTCAATCCTTGCATTTTATCTGAAAATATCTTTAATCTAGCATCAAATTCTTGTTCACACTATACTTATGCTGAATAAATATGCTGTCAACACAGAAATATATTCTGTGCCAACCAAAAGAGAAAAGACCTGCACACTGCAGTTGAAAACCTGTCACAAGTAGTTTACCATTATTTACGTTTACTGCCGAGGCCAAAGCAAAGAGGTAACTAGATACATCATGCTAACAACCTAAAAATGTGGTTAAATGGAACAGTGTCTAACATTTAGGTTTAATCTGTTTTAATCAGTGTATAATCACCCGAAATTAAGTTTTCGTTAGCTTAGAAAAAGCCATTTATATCTACATAGGGAGCGGGTCATCTTCCACAGAGTCCGCCATCTTGCATCGTCATGTTTCTACAGCAGCCCAGAAAGAACACTGACTCCAGCGAGAGTCTTTCGTGTTTTACGTTATCTGAAGGTGGATGCGTTCCGAAACATGATATTAAAAGGGACCCGGTGCTAAATAATAAAATATTGTAGTATTGATGCCCTGACATTATTGGTGCTTTTTATTATATATTTTATTTATATGTCATTTATAATCGCGCTCCAACTCGCATCTGCTCCGCTTTCTCTGTCGGGCTGAGCTCCTCCAGCTAAGCTAACCTAATTTAATTGGACCTTCTCTGCTGGGTTTACACAAGCAAGCACGCTTGCTCAGCATTTAGTCATTTAGAAAAGCAGAGTATTGATTAGAGTAGCTCCAGTTGTACTAAAATCCTTAAGATTTCTATCCATACCTGAAGGCCACCATAGTTCTCCAACACGCTTGGGAAGGGAGGGGTGAGCTGAGGGGTATTTAGTTGGTTGCAACCTGCCACAAACCACTAGATACCACTAAAACTTAATCACTGTTCCTTTAAATTGTAGTTTTACTGGTTAATGAGACAAGTTACTTAAATGTAACCATCAAAAGTTGGACACAGTAGCTACTTACATTCAGTTCTCAAACATCAATTAATAATTAAAACGAGTTTAAGATACAAGTTCAGCATTTATTCTGATTACTGTAACTGAAGTGATTACCTTGACCTTTGTTCTGATTCCTGTGAGCCATGACTGTGTATACCATGACTTTTAAATAAATCATATTATAAACAAAATTCTTTATGAAAAATTCTAACACAGGTAATGTCACTGTCGTGTACAGCTCATTGTGTCTGTATATACTTAAATCCTTCCTTTCTATACTCACACATCCATCTGTGTGTCCTTCACAGAACAGAGACTCCAATTGTAACTGGTGTCATTAGCATACAGACATGCAATCAGGGAATTAGCATAATAAGGAATCGTGTGGATATGAGAAGAAAATAGTCTAACAAAATATAATTTTACCACGAATACACAACTTTTATATAATACAGTTTTGCTTTAAGTAGTATTTTTTTTATTTAATAAAAAAAGACAGACTGCACATAGCTGTAAAAAAGAAGTAAAAAAATCTAATGAAACTTGTTTCATCCCTCTCACCTCTGTTGGTGTGTGTGCTCCTGTTTGTTTGTTTGTGTACACAAACAGTTGTCTTCACACTGACCTTGTACCCTTGTGTAGGCATTATGTTTCACCTTGTGGCGGCCATCCATAAGTGTCCACGCACCTTTCACATAGTGTGAGCATCTATCTGAAAGGTGCATATGGAGACCAGAGTACGTATTTCTGCATGTGCGTGTGTGTGTGTGTGTGTGTGTGTGTGTGTGTGTGTGTGTGTGTGTGTGTGTGTGTGTGTGTGTGTGTGTGAGACACGTATGGATGTATAATGCAATCTGCTTTTGATTTAAAACCCAATGTTTGTCTCTTATAGTGATAAAATAGTGCCTTGGGCTATATGTGTATGTACGCAGTCTGTGTGTGTACACACTATTGTGATAAAGTAGTGCCTGGGCCAATGGAAATTACCCTCATCCATCTCCTACAGGGAACGAACACACACACACACACACACACACACACACACACACACACACACACTGACTGGAAAACAGCAATTTGACAGATTCCTGGTGGATTAAAAAGCCTTCAAAACAACATGTACAGCATGAATTTAAAGCTATCAAGTGAAACACTAATGAAGCTCATCAAGACAACATTCAACACACATGTCACAGAAGCTCTGTTGTTAAACCAGTGCAGACAAAACTATTGTTTGTATTAATTAAGATAGAACACAACACAAAAACAGTTAAAGCTGCAAGCAGCGATGTACGGGCCCTCGCACCTTTGCACACATCGGTTGTACTGACGGCTCACGCGGCCGAGAATGTCTGCGACCATCGGACAACGCGGCCACGAGTTAGAGGTTTTCTTTCTGCAGTCCACCAATTCCTGTATCAACTGTGTGGCGCTAGAGAACATGCGTCAACATGCATTATGTTGCTCTATATCAACTGTAGACAACATCAAGTAAATGTCATGTGAAACGGATGCCAAGTAAAATGGTCGCCTGCTATGGCTACGCCATTCCGTCAAATGTAAAGCTTTTGATAACTTTTAGTTATGGACTAGGGGCTGCCAACTGCAGCCCGTGGTCCATTTTTTATTGGCCCGCAGCAAATTCTAAAAATATAATGGAATATGGCCCACACATGAAACTTGCACTTGAGCGTATTGTACTTCTTAGTTTTACCACTAGATGAAGCTACTGTCTTCAACCAGGCAGATTATCCGCAAAACAGAATTAAATCAAATAAAAAGAAAGAGAAAAACCACCGCGGATAACCTAAAATGGCAGAACCAAAAGAAACGCAAGTGAGTGCAGAAAAAGGTCAGACACGGTGGGAAAACGAATACTTTTTTATAGAAATCAAGGGGAAGTGTGTCTGTTCGATTTGCAATGAAACTGTTCTACCATGATGAAAGATTACAATGTAAGACGACACTACGAAACCAAACATCAGACCTACACGTCTTACACTGGTGCTGAGCGAGAAGACAGAGTTAAGCAAATGGCAGCTAGCCTGCAAGCTCAACAATCGTATTTTTTCCGTGCTAACCAAACACAAGAAAATGCTACACTAGCCAGCTACGATGTAGCTCAACTCATAGCGCAACACGGGAAACCTTTCTCAGATGGCGACTTCATAAAACAGTGCCTCACTAAAGTCGCAGGAATAATGTGCCCGGAAAAGATGCAGGAATTCAACAATGTGAGCATGTCCAGAAACACAGATGTGCGGCGAATCAAAGACTTGTCAGCTAACCTAAAGCATCAAGTGTCAGATGAAGCTTGTGCTTTTGATTTTTATTCCATTGCATGCAATGAGAGCACAAATGCTACAGACACCGCACGGCTGTCAATTTCTTTTGCGGGGAGTTGACAATAACTTTTGCATTACGGAGGAGCTGCTTGATCTGAGGAGTCTCAAGGGCACAACAACGGGTAAGGACATGTTTGAAGCTGTGTCTGATGCAATTGACAAGATGGGACTTAAATGGGACAAGCTGTGTGGAGTTACAACCGATGGGGCTCTAGCTATGACAGGCGAGTGCAAAGGAATGGCCTCTGTATCATCCACCAAGAAGCCCTCTGTGCCAAGACAGTCCAGCTTGGCGATGTGATGAACACAGTTGTGAAAACTGTCAACATAATTCGAGCATGAGGGCTCCACCACAGAGAATTTCAAGCTTTCCTCTCTGATGTTGATGCTGAATACGGGGATCTACTCTATCATTCTGAGGTGCGCTGGCTCAGTCGCGGCTCTCCGTGCTGCAGCGGTTTTATTCCTTGAGATCAGAAATTGACCAGTTTTTGAAAGAGAAGGACCGACCTGTTCATGAACTGACTGACCCTCTCTGGTTGGCAGACCTGGCATTTCTAGTGGATCTTACTCATCATCTCAACACACTGAACAAGAGCCTGCAAGGCAAAGACCAGCTTGTACCGCAACTTTACGCACACATGAAAGCGTTCTGTGTGAAACTCCGTCCCATCTGAGATACAACTACGCAACTTCAATGTTACGCACTTCCCCACTCTGTCTGAAATCAAAGTTGCTTTTCCAGAGGTCAACCTTTCTGCTAAAAAAGGGAAATATGTCATCACATCGCTCAAGACAGAATTCAGTCAGCGCTGCCAAGATTTTTCTGCCAATGAGAAAGAAATCAAGCTGTTCTCGACTGCCTTCCTGATGGATGCAGAAGAAGTGGATGAGAGTCTGTAATTGGAACTCATCAAAATGCACTGTGATGATTCTCTGAAGAATCGGCATCAGCTTCTCTCCCTACCCGACTTCTACCGGAGCTCGGAAAAGGCCAAGTTTCCTCTGATGCGACGTCACGCAAAACGAATGATGAGTGTGTTCGGCTCAACATACATATGTGAGCAAACATTTTCTCTGTTAACTCTGAACAAAAGCAGACTGAGAACCAAAATTACCGACAGCCATGTCTGTGATGTCCTTCGCATCTCAACCACCAAACTTACTCCTGACCTGCAGCCATCCTTCAGTCCAAAGTGCAGCATGAATGAAGAAATGAAATTAAAATGACAGTGTAAATTAAAGGATGCAATGTGGCCAAGTGTTTTGGAAGTTATGTGTATTGATGTACTAAGGGCCACGCCCCTTAGAGGTTCATTGGTCCATATCTTCTAAACACAATGAGATATCAACAAGTGTTTAAACATTTTTGATGACATTGGTCCAATAATGATCCACAGATCATTTTGTAAGAATCGGACCCAGTGTTTAGGAGGAGTTTTCAGAAATGTGTTATTCACAAAATTAAAAATGGTGGAAACTCTAAGTAGGCAGCCTGATTGACTTTTTTCTGTAGAGCAGACGGAACTGGACATGTGTGTTGTCAAGTTCAAGTCATGGGTGTGGCCTTTCACACTTAAAAACAACTCTAGTGGGCGCTTTAGAGCAATTTTTCTACCCAAATGCGAGACCCCTAAAATATCAAATTTTTCACCAGTCATGTATACATGTCAACTTTGGAGAGTTTTCGGGCATGATAAAGCCCCCAAAAAGGCAATTCATCTGAGAGAAAAAGAATAATTCCTGGAAATACAATAGGGTCCCTCTCCGAGGTTGTCGGTGCGAGGGCCCTAATAAATCCAACTATAAAGTAAGGATTCTGTCTGTCTGTCTTCTACGTATTTCTCGAGAACTGCTCCTCGGATTTACTTCATGTCTACGGGTGTATTGCTATATATTGTATGTATGTATGTATGTATGTATGTATGTATGTATGTATATAAATTATTTCCTCAATTAATCACTTCCAGAAAATAAGTCCAAACACAAGAGCTGACAAGACACACCAGGGTGAGTAGATTATGAATATTAATTTTCACGCTAAAAACAGTTACAGTCCCTTTACATTGTCCTCAATTTGTCCTTAAATTGTCCACAGAGTAAGTGAAATACTTTTCTTTACTCCTTAGATGAACCACAGGCCTGTTTGTTTTCTATTTTTCAACAAACATGGGGCCTTTATGATTGTGTAACTATGGAGCTAAGCAACAGTTCATTATTCATTCACTGTGTGTGTTGTCTATAGAAACACTGTCCCATTTATAATTCATACTATTCAATAATTCATTTATTTATTCCCACTTATTTATTGAACTCCACAGAACAAATACAACAAATAGAACTAACCTCTTAGTGATTGCTATCCTGGGAGAGAGACTCAGCACCACACACACACACACACACACACACACACACACAAGTTAATTAGTGAAACTCCATGGATGGTATTTTTGTCTCAGGAACAAACCATGAACCCCAAAGGCAGAGAAGAAAGTTGGGGTAGACACAGAATATTACAAAAGAAAGATGAGAAGGAAAAACAGGGATTGATGGGAGAGCAGAGAGAGTGTGGGAAACAGCATGGAACGATTTATTCATGAAACAGAGTTCTCAACTTTCTGTACCATTTTCTGAACATTGAAGAGCTCTGCTCACACACACTGCCCAGAAGCCATCAATCTGCACACAGGTCTGGTCACGGTAACCACATTGTAAATCAACATGAACACGAAACTAACCACACAAACACTAAACCTTCATTACATAAATGTACACCCAAAACACACGAACAGGCACACGCCACGCTACAGTCCCATGAGCCTCAGCGGTCCTTCGGCACAATACAGTCTATAATAGAGTCTGTTGCCCAGAAAGGAAAGGTGCATGACGAACAACTTAATAATAAAAGACAGAAAAAGAAGGAGGAAAATTGCAGAGGTAGGAAATGAAAGTGCAGCAGAATTATTTAATTTGCTGTGAAGTTATGCTGTAAATATTTAGCCAATAATTGATTGCTGAGTTTAAAGAGGATAACATCTATCTAATGATGTACATTTTTAAATCACATTTTGTTGTTTAAACATTGAATAGTAACTAAATAAAGGATCCAAATGCATCTTGTCCAATTTTCCTTCAGTACAAGTTTTAATGCTCTTTGAAGGCCAGCTTTTCTTAAGAAAATGATTCACCAGCTACAGAAAAGGAATCCCAATTAAAACCCCCACCATGTCCCACTTGTTCACTCTTCAGGTAGGTATACCATGTTTTCTGAAAGTATCGGACTATAGAATATCCAACCCATCAACCACACCATAAAGAAATACAGTGTGATCCTTAAAAGGGTCGCCAATGCTGGCAAACTTTATCAACTCAAAATAAATTCCTGCACGAGACACATATCAACAAATACGACCTTGATATCTTGAACATTGGTTTTACGAGTCCATCACTCAACAAAAGCAGCTACTGACGTAGGCATCGCTAGAGGGAGAGATTAAAGAGACACACGGAAAGAGAAGATAGAGGGACTAGAGAGGGAAACAGGAAGTGAAAGGGGAAAGACAAAGACACAAATCAAAGTACGAACACACACACACACACACACACACACACACACACACACACACACACACACACACACACACACACACACACACACACACGTCTGGGGGTAGAAGTCAACAACAGCAGGTGACTGTCTGGAGGCTAGCTTCTACCAGCAGCTTCAAACAGCATGATGGAAATATGACATGCACACACACACACACACACACACGCACACACACACACATTCAGTCATTCCTGCAGGGAGGGTTGGGTCTGCACCTTTCACTCGCAGTGGTCAGACAAATAACCCTTCAGTCTCAACATCACAGAGTCGCAGCTTCCATCCTCTTTGGGAAATAGGGCTATACATCTCTCCCTCTCTGCTGCCTTTCTCAACATAATGAAACTACTTCCCAGTTGGTAGAAGCTTTCCCCCAGAACAAAGCCCTTAAAGTGCTGGTATGATTCTAGCAGCGAGAAAGTGGTTTAGGCGAGGTATGTAGAAGTCTATTAAGTAATTATAGTCAATTGATGATTTATTTATAATTATTGGCCTCCCCACCCCCAACCACTCAAACCCAAACAGCAAAGCCATTAAATGAAGAGCACACACTATAGCACATGACCCCAGGCATCCACTCAGCCCATTCTTCACACAGCTTCCATCTGGTCCTAGATACAGATCCCTGGACTGGAGACGGGCACGCTATGGCACAAGTTCACAACATCTCCGTAATGTTGCATTCACATGGAATCAGGAACACCGCAAACCGGATATCATTTTAGTAGACGAGGGCAGGACGATCGAATTTGGCTAGGCTGTCAGAGAATACCGGCAACAGTAATGGTAGACGTTTGTCTTTTTGTCATCGTCTGTGAAGTAATTTACAACCGGATGTCCGTAGCTCCCTCACACAAGAAGAGTGTTTGAAATATAATATTAAGAGACATGCATTATTAAAATAATTACATGAAATAGTAGAGACGAAATAATTGAAAATTATTATGGCATTCCATCTATAGCAACATATCGTGTATCATTTTGCTGTCCAGCAATTCAGTCAGACTGTTTGTTTGTTTGTTTTCCCTGTGCCTTCCAGAAGATGTTGTGTCTGTCTATTGTCTGTCTGGTACCGTGTGAATGCAAAATATGTCATGTGTGTAGCTGCTATGTGCATAGCTATGTGAGCAAAAATGTGGATGCAAGTTACTTGTCTTTCTGGTAGTTATGTTGTGGTGTATAATGTATCTGTCTGTCTATAATATGTACATCTATAATGCACTGTTTGCTGTGTTATTGGTTAAGTTTCACAGTACAGAGTTCCTAGAAATAGAAAACACAGAGGAGCCTGCCGGCATTGGAGCAACCAGTGTGCGCGTGTGTGTGTATGTGTGTGTGTGTTGTGCAATGTACTGGAAGACCTTTTTTTCTGCTTAGTGGAGCTCACACACACCAGCTGTACATGACACTGAGGTAACAGCTCTGGCTAACTCATCACCAGTAATGTTGGGAAAGAGTGTGTGTGTGTGTGTGTGTGTGTGTGTGTGTGTGTGTGTGTGTGTGTGTGTGTGTGTTTTGTAATTAATTACAACAGTCTTCTTCAACTTTGGACAATGACATTAAATGCAGATAGTGAGAAGATGGAGATAAGCAAGAAAGAAATGAAAGTGACAGAGTGAGAAATGTGGAAAAAGAAATCCATGATGAAAAATTATGAGAAAAGTGAGATAATGTCAATGTCCTCTTGGACAATGGAGCATACATCTACATAGAACTGGGCTTTTCTTCACTGCTTTGCAGTGTGTATGCGCATGTGTGTCTGTGAGAAATCTGAGTTATTGATTCACAGATCCCCTAAAGGTATAGGATATTAATGGTGACCTCTAAAGAAAAATAGTGCATGGAAAAGGAAGGAATATGTGTGGAGGAGATATAACTTGATAGATGATGTGAGTTTCAGACAAACACACCTAATATTTATAAATAAATGCCAACGGAATTAGTATGAAGCACCATTCCTGCTCCACAACTTCTCAATGTACGTACTCAAATGCAAAACATGTAAGCTTACTACAGGGGGATGAAATTTGAAAACAGACCATGTGGACAGGCAGGATGTCAAGTGATAAGAGTAGCAGTGGTAGATAAAGGTTTGGGAGCTACAATTGTAAATTAATTATACTGTGGAAAAACTACTTTAAAAACTACTTCTTGCTCACCGTCTTAACCTCCCCCTTCCTCCTTCATTAATCTACTCATGTTAGATTTCTCTCATCTTCCTCATTCCTCTTATTCTCCTCATCCCTTCCTTGTTCTTTACTCTCCTCTCCCCATCCCCCTTTCCTCTGCTCTTCATCAGCTCGTTGCCCATTCCTTCAGAGAGGTGCAGGCCTACAGTGAGTACTATCTGATGGTATAACCATGGGATGATGAAAGGATGAGGGAGTAAAAAGGAGATGGGGGATGGAGGGGTGGAGGCAGAAAAAATGGTGTGGTGAGCAGAGATTGGGATGTGGAATCACAGATCAAAAACTTCTAATATCTGAAATGTCAGCTAAATAGGGAGGGGGAGGGAGGAGGACCCACCCACTGACAGTGATGGGGAGCGCTTTTTTCATACCGACGAGGGAATTTTATACCGCAGGTTTTAATGAAGTCCAGAGTTACAGATATTTCAATACTGCATTTAAATCAGGAATGAAGTAAGCAAAGAAGATTGTCTCATATTCATATGTTTTTTGTTTATTGTTATGCACCTTTCACCAAGTCAAATTCCTTGTATGTGTAAAGTACTTGGCAAAAAGCAGTTCTGATTCTGTTTATGTGTGCAAAATCTTGGATACTGATTTGACAGAATTTGGAGGATTGACGCATCTTAGTACGATCTTAGTGCTCTGCTTGTCTGCCCATCTGTTACAACTGAAAGTAGGACACTAATATCAGCTCAACAAGGTGGTTTATTTGGAAGTGATTGGCCGAAAGGGGAATTTATTATTTGTATTATATGTTATTTTCTCCTACTCTTTCTTTTCACCTACCACCCTCATCCCCCTCTTCCTCTCTTCCTTGCTCTTCTTTCTCATCCCTGGCAGAAATAGTCTGTGTTCCCTCACCTGTGAAACTAGGGGATGTCCTTGACTTACAAGGACAATACTGCAGTGACTGTGTGTGTGTGTGTGTGTGTGTGTGTGTGTGTGTGTGCGTGCGTTCTGTACAAATGGAGCACACTGTATTAAAAAAAAGTACAACCCACCTTTGTCTCCGTCTGTCATGTCACTCACACTCTCTCAGACCAATCAGTCAATATCAGTGTGAATGTCATTAGGAGACATCTTTGCCGTGTGTTAAAATTGGATTACAAGTAGCCTGAAGCTAATGACATTTAAACGACTGATGAATGCACCCGAATACTCACAACAAGCGATTCGATTCACACACCCCCATCCCCACCCACACACACACACACACACACACTCACACACACACACACACACACACACACACACTCCTTGCCTTTAGGTCTGACCATTTATCAACTTACCACCTTCTTTAATGACTAAGTGAGGACTTGTGCATCAGTGCACATCGTCAATGATCATTATATGGACCATAATAAAGTTATAAACATTATAAAGAGTTGTCGTTATTTGTCATTTAATTATTTTTTCTGGAGGTTAATGTTTTTCCCTGGAGGATAATGTTTTTTTTTTTGGTTCTTTTTACATCTTATAGATGGTCACTACCCCTTCAGTTATTCTCAGGTGGCTCTGTTTCCCAACTTTATTTCCTTTGATAAGGAATGCCTCACACACACCTACCACAAACTGGAATAACTGTAAACAAGTATGAAATCAGAACAGCAGGGTTAAGCGTTGGCTATAATCCAAAATGGACATGGAAACTGAATTTAGATGTCAAACTTAACATTGCATGGACCATTGCAGCCTTTAGGTTAGGGGAGACAATCAAAGTCAAGTTGGACTAAATTAAATGACCAAATACTAAACCAGGCTGTGCTATTCACATTAATATACAGTCTGAAAATAGCGCCAAAATTAAATACCTTTAGGGTAGGAGAGCTGTATGAAAATTACTAAAACCTGAAGTTGTTTATAAAAGCATTTCCCTCTATTTTACACACACACAGACAGACACAGACACACAGACACACACACACACACACGAGTTCTCAGTAGGAGTCAATTAAAGGAGATCCCCATTGTAATTACACTGTGTTAGATACACTGGCCTCCTGGGACATGAGTGTTTGTGTGTTTGTCCTTCCTCCTTCTGTCATCTTCCCCTCCCACTCTTTTACTCTCTTCAACTCCACCTGGGGGCGTTTCCAGGGAGGGGCTCATTAACTCCTCAATCCCCTTTTGGTCTCCCTAACTGAGAGGTGAAATACAGGCATCATTCTTTTGCTAAGATCCTTTTAAGTGCACAAAAAAATAAAATGAAAGAATTCCAGAACAGAAAACTAAAATCTCTGAAGTAGACTCACAAGAAAAGGAGACCAACCAGAGAAAACATTTTTTTTTAATTAACTATATTAACCAATCATGGTTATCATGGTGCCCTGAAGCATGAAGAAGGAAAAAAAACTGTTCATCCACTGTTTGCCTCTTCTCCTTATTATAAACTGCTGACACTACAAAACCTGACAGATTCAGTCAATACAAGAGCACTATTTCACACCCACACAGAGAGTGCTGATTGACAGACGTTTTAATGTGTTAGATTTGGTACCCAAGTAGCAATTGTGATTTGCATTGTTACAGGTTTGTAGTGGAACGTTAGGACAGTTAAGCACAACCCAATGTGTTAAGTGCTGGATAGCAGCGGTAGTTTGTAGAGAGGTCCCCTGAAATGAAGTCAGTCCCTCAAAATTACAGAATCCATTTATCATATTTATTACATATCTGTCACTGTCCTCTCCGCCCTCTTTCTTTACAGCTTTGATGCTTATGTTGCATTATGTTGCTCACGATATTTCAGCACTTCTTTACTCATTGGTGGTCATCTCGGGCTGCTCAGCCCACACATGCGGATTAAAATAAAGGGGGGACTTTGTCAGGTCATGGTCTAAATGGGCCTCTTGGGTTTCATTTTTAACCGAGATATGAGGATATACTTCAGGTTTTGCCTGCTATATTTACTCTTCAACATATCTATAGCAACAGACTGTTCTTTCTTAATTCTTAATTCTAAATTATTTTCACAGAATAGGACCCTCCCTCCCTGGCTCTGTTTTTTTTTTTTATACCTACAATGACCCCAATACACCTTTGTAGAATTAACTAATCTTTGAGTAGAAAAGACTTAAGCACAACCTGCATTAAAGTGTGATGGTTAACGGTCACGCTTCCATCTCCATGGTAACATTGGCTATCCGCCAATGGGAGATGAGCCAAGTAGTGTAGGTGTACGTGTAAGTCTGTGTGAGAGGAGCACTTGTTCGACCTTCATGTGGTGAGTTTTGTGTTATTGTAGAGGCAAACACACACACACACACACACACACACACACACACACACACACACACACACACACACACACACACACACACACACACACACACAACTACAATATAATACTGCAAACAAACATATATATGCATGTGGATAGGTTATAATTCTTGGAGCAACGTTATACCTACAAATGAAAACTGCACATAATAAACATTCTTTCCAGACAATTCTTTAATAAAATTGTATTGATGTTGTTTTACCCATCAATCTTCCATAAAAACGAGAAACATGGTAGTATCAATAACTCATGAGTATTCTGCTGAAGCTAAATGGGTATTCAACTCATTATTTCACTAATCACATGATTACAGTCAACTCGATTATATTCAACAACTACAGCTCCCATGAGTCGTTGGCACAAGTGAGTTCAAATCTTATGAGAGCTTGTAGTACATGAACAATAAAAAAAAGAAGAAAAAAAAAGATCTTTATTAAAATGAGTACTAAATCTATGAGCACAAGTAAAGCTATTTATAAACATTAGTTCTGAATATTAAGAAAATGTAAGCATCAAAGACAGCTTTTCAGTTGAGGGTAGAGGAGAGGCAGAGAGTGAGGATAGTGAGCAGTAAGGATGACAAATTGTTTGACATTACAGAAAACCGCAAACGTGCAGATTCCACTCGGAGGCTGACTGAGTGTGTGTGTGTGTGTGTGTGTGTGTGTGTGTGTGTGTGTGTGTGTGTGTGTGTGTGTGTGTGTGTGTGCTCCTTTTCTTTTTCTCTCTTGTTCTCTTCACACCACTTTGCTACGTTTCCATCTTTCTGAATCATCAAAAGCTGACATTTTTCATCCATTATATAAAATGGATGGAAACTATACAATATCATTAAAGGAAGGCTTTGCCGATTTTCAACCAGCTTTGTAGGATTTCAATGTGGTCAGAATATGAAAATGAACAATGTTTAAAGTCCCTTCATGTTTCCAGCACCCAAAGGCCCCGTCTCATTTCACAGCTCTAGGCTGTTTGTTCGAACTACAGATTGTACTTCTGCATTTTTTGTATGCCCACCCCCATCGCTTCTCAACGCTCTTTAATCAAAACAACCACTGGAAGAGCATGGCAGAAGGCAATGTTCCTCTAGATATGGATGAAAGCGATTATAATATTGTAATGCTGGAATCAGACATTTGGGTCTACTTTGGCTAGATGAGCCAGAATGCAGAGCGGAGGAATTACTGCGTATGGAGGAGGAGGAGGAGGAGGAGGAGGAGGAGGCCCAGGCAGTTTCTTTTGGGATGAAGCTGCTAAATCCATTGTTACAGAGGAAGGAGCACAAGTATGTGTAACGTTACACCCAAGCTTTAGGCGACATATGGACAGGGGCGTGCTGGAGACTCATTTCAGGATCCCAAAAAGAAAAAGAAACGAATGTCTGAGGATAGAGTGAGTGAGTTTTTTTCTGAAATGTAACAGTAACTGTAACGTTATCACTGAAAATAGTATCGCACTTTGTCTACTAAATTGCACTAATTAAACATGTGATAAGGGTGCAATGACTTTCTGGAGTCTTGTCATCACCACGAGGTTGCCAGGCAACCAGCACAGACTTAAGGCGGTCCCAGCAGGTAAACCCCCGTATAAAAACAATGCCTGTTTTTATACAAATTAAACAAAAGAGATATAACATGCTAATTTGTAACTTTTAGAGGTGCTGGTAGGCGGATTGTTTTTACCAATAGACAGGCTAGCTGTTTCCCCCTGCTTCCAGTCTCTATGCTAAGCTAAGCTAACTACCCTTTGGCTGTATACATTTACCTACAGACAAGAGAGTGTTACACATCTTCTCGTCTAATTCATGGCAAGAAAGCTAATGAGCATATTTCCCAAAATTTCAAACTAGTTGTTCAAGAAGTATAACTATATTGTGTTTGTATTATTCAGTTCATTTTGTATCTGGCTTCCACAAAAGCTTTTCAAGTGCTGCCATGTTATCTTTAAAAAGAGTTAACGGACATTGTTACATTACATTTCATTTAGCTGACGCTTTTATCCAAAGTGACTTACAAAGAGTGCATTCATCATCACACTGATGACAGGGGGCTACCATGCAAGGTGCCACCTGCCCATCAGGATTATAACTAACACCGTAGGCACAGTTACTGGAGCAATTTGGGGTCAAGTGTCTTGCCCAAGGACACATCGACATGGACCATGGAGTCGGAGATCAAACCGCCGACCCTCTGATTGACCCCTGCTCTACCACTGAGCCGCGGTCGCCCAACATTGTTAGTTGATGCTTTGCAGTAACTCATTATGTATTTGGACAGAAATTATAGTTCACTGTACAATTAATCTTTGTTTTGGGGTCTTTACAGGAGGCAAGGAAATGACACAATGGAGAGACTAAAATATATATGTGTGCGTGTGTGCGCGTGTGTGTGTGCGTGTGTGTGTGTGCATCCACATTCACACATCTTATTTGTGTTCCTGATGAGCTGCTGATGTTTAACAAGAGCAAGCACAGCATGAATGCCCATTAAGAAGGGGAGGGCTGAAACCACAACTACGAAACGCATCTGAGCTCTCATCTCTGCAGCCACTGCGGGGCAATAATTTAACGTACATAGACCTCAAGCAGACACACTAAACTTGCGCTGGTCCACAACTCTAAAATAATGCTCTTCATAATGAGGTGCAGCAAATAGGCTCGTTAGGTTTCCAAGTTTTGTAAGCACTTTAAACGATGGCAAAAACACAAATGTCGCAAACGCACACAGACAACTTGAAAGCTGGCGAGGTGTGTCTCACTGTCCCTGAATAGAACTGAGGCCTTAGTGTTTGGCTGCGGTTTAAGAAGAGGAGACAGAGAGAGGGAGATGAGAGACAGATGAGAGGGAGAACGAAGGAATGAACCCTGAGGAACTCATTTATATTCAGGATGGAAATAAAAGGATTGATGGTTAAGCATCCCTCAGCTGAATACTTTACAGCCTTCAGTGTCTTTGTTTCACAAGGCAACATTCATGGAAGCTTTACATAACTTGTTAATGACCCTCAGAGACAGACAGCAGGACAGGGAGAGGAGACGTGTGGGTGAATGAGTGCACACTTGAACCTGTGATAACATAGACACCTTTTCTGTAGCTTATTGAGGCACCGAGACTGACAAGCAAAGGTAACGCCAACTTCAATCTCTGAGGGTCCGATATTATCGAAAATATTCTTTAGGCTTCGGCTTACAAAGTTGATAAAGTGACTTTCCTGGAGCCCAAAATAATGAAATGGGTAAATAAAAAAACAAAACCGTGTTTATTCCTTTGGACTGGGCTTCCTGCAGGGATTTCTGCAGGAATAAACCGCACACTTTGTTTGTTTGGCTCTTGTTCGGAGTTCCAAACAGACTAGATGAATAATAGGGTCTGTAATTATTCAGGTAATATATAATCATACAGGGAAGAAACAAACAAATCTCCACTTGATATAAAGGAACACCTGCATCACAGGTATCTAGTTAAACTGTCCACAACAAATCTACAAATCAGCAACCCCTAAAAAGGGTCAAGAAGAATATCATTGAGGTTGACAATAAAATCCTAAAGGCCAAAGCCAGTATCAACCCAAAAAATATGCATCCCCGTCCGTACACAGTAAATGTCAATGCAAAAACAACATTTATATTAATATAATATTTCAGCAAACACCAAAACATAAGCTGTGAGATATAATAAATAAGTGCTGCTATCAGAGGCAGGCTGGCCATCTGGAGTGAGTGCGCTCATCCCAATGGGCCAGTCTAACTGTTAAAAGATTAAAAAATGTCCCATGCTGTTTGATCTTGCATTAGTCTGGCCAGCCGGCTCCAGACAGGTGTGTGTGTGTGTGTGTGTGTGTGTGTGTGTGTGTGTGTGTGTAAAACTCATTACATCTCATAAGCTCATCTCTCCACCCAGTGCAGATTTTAAATATGCATGTTGGAAATAATAGAATTACAATTTTAGCAAGCATTATTAACAAAATGATATGAATAAGGGCACAGGCAGAATGCTGGAAAGCTTCCTTTTCAATGTTCTAAGAAAACATTATATCCTACATACAGGAGCTAGACACTATAATGTGAACAAATATATATGTCCAAAAGGTAAGAACTATTACAGAGCAAGTTATTGTTTCCATCTCTCTACCTGTAGTGGTATATGCATCTTTATATTGTAAGTTATGTTTGTTAGCGTTGAGCAAAACGACAGAAACACTTGTCAATGGTTTGTAACCTTTGGATTTGGATTACTACCCAATTAAAATTCAAGATGTCAAATGTGAATGACATAATTATCCTCTAAAAGCACAATTTGTGACATCCGTATTTGCAATGGAACAGGTAATATGGTTCTTCCTTTACTGTTAGCCTGAGCCTTAATTCAATAGCCTTTATTTGTCCTTTGTGAGAAAACTGATAAAAGGATCATGGGGACAGCAGCTGATAACCCACAGGGCTGAGTAATGACTAACTCAACGGCTAATATGGCAGGTGAGTGACCAAGCAACGCAAGCAAGAAAAAAAAATGAAACTAAATACTGGAGATTCAACATTGTGGACGGTGCAGATGAAATGCTGTGACTTCAAGGGATTTCTTTATTTTATAACTTAACTTGTTAGTAGTTAATGGAAAGATATACACTCCGTAATTATGTTTTAATATCTTAACAATTAAAGGGTGGACCGTGTAATGTATGACTAAGAAGGCAAAATCCATAGTCGGTATCTACTTTACAGTCACAGTAAATCTATAATAATCCTACTGTTGCTACGAGAGGCATGTTTAACCTCTTATCGCACAGCTGAGCTGTTTCCGAGTCTTGTTCTGGGTAAGGGTCAGGAGAAAGTTCACGATCCAAGGTTGGAATACATGTGCAGACCGTTTCACCCCAACAGCAGAGAGCAAATCTTTCCCCAGTCAGTGTAGGCGTGAAGGAAATTTGTGCGATAAAACTAGTTTAGGAATCTCACTTCCTGGAACATCCCTCTGGAGGACATTCAGGAAATTAGACGAAGTACACAAACACTCACACTCTGCTGTGTTATCAGCCTCTATCCCGGGTTCCATCCCTCTGAACCACCAAAGAACAGTAATTACTGTAAATGCTGGCGCGAAAGAGGAGAGAGCAGAGAAAGCGCGAGGGAGGATAAAGGAGACGACAGATAGTGGCTGTCGCAGCTGGAGCCAAAAGCTGTTCATTAAGCCAACCCCACCCCCAACTCACAAACACTCACCACTACAGAACACACATCAGAACATACTAACAACACGCATATAGGCTGTACACGCCTATCTCCTCCAACATATTGCTGCTCAAATCATTTTTGAAGAATTAAAACGACGAATCCAGATTTGTAATCAAAATTATTCAAATTTTCCGTTGCTCCTCCTCCAAACTCGTCTGCGCCAAATCTTTCCCAGCTTTCTTTTTTCCTGCCATCGCTCCATCCCCTCTTCTTTTCTCACTTATGTCAACATTTCCTTCTCTTGTCTTGGTAACCTCCTGTCATTTCCATCTCTATTATTTCATTGCTCACCCCTCTCCCTTCTTTCTATCTGTGTTCCTCCTCGCTGCTTTCCCCCCTCTCTATTCCTCCCCCTGAGCCCACACACATGCAGCCAATATAAGTCAATTAAACAAATGGTTTTTATTCTCGCTTCCTATTATACTGTCTGTGACTGCATTCATGATGGACTTAAAGTCATTACACTAAGCTGCGCGCACGTATGTGTGTGTGTGTGTGTGTGTGTGTGTGTGTGTGTGTGTGTGTGTGTGTGTGTGTGTGATTTTACAAAGCTTAAACTAATTAGGTAGCGCCCATGGCACTGCCAGCAACAATGGCAGACCAGTGAAATGAGAGATAAGGCTGAACATACGAACACATGCAGACAAGGATTATTGTAACGACTTAACACACCACTGAAAGGCAAACACACATGCACCAAGATGCAGCAACATGCTAATGTGGGAGGGAAAAACTTCTTCCTCCCTTATTCAGAAAAGAAAGTTAGTTGTACTTCTGCATTTGATGTACTTTCTCCCACATTGGAAGTTGAAACTTTTCCATTTGTTAAGGTATGTCTGCATCTCATTTAGCTGCTCAACAGATGGCCAATAAATATAAAGGAAAGCCACGAGAATAAATTACTCCTACACACAAACAAGAAGTTACACTCAGACATCCACAACACACATCTGTACGCACAGAGAATTACACCTACACACAGATATACACAAGTTATATTACAACAAGCCAGACACACAGAAAATTATAACAACCACAAAATGGGAGTCCACACACACACACACAGAAAATTACACCTACACACACTCATTTCTGCTCGTGTAATTGAAGTCAAAACAGTTTTCAGCAGGGGTGTAAATTTATTGGCTGCACACTCACACATGACATCAGGTAGTTGTGTGTGTGTGTGTGTGCGTGTGTGTATGTGTGTGTGTGTATGTGTGTGTGCAGCCTATCTGTGATAAATTGTCTCTATACATAGGTAATAAACAATACAACATACTTTTCCATAGGGAGTCGGCTTGCTTCTAGCATGGTCAGATGAGAGGTGAAAGAGTGTGTGTGTGTGTGTGTGTGTGTGTGTGTGTGTGTGTGTGTGTGTGTGTGTGTGTGTTTCCCAAGAGCCCCTTACAGCCTCATACACACAGAACCATAAATACAGCTACTTCAAACCTTTTATTGAGCAGAGTTTGTACTCCCTGTTCCTATCCTTCATCCACTCATTTCCTCCTTTTCACTTTACACATTCTTCTTCTCTCTCTCTCTTTTTACTGCATCCTCTATTTCTCTGGTATTGCCCATTTTTTCCATCATTGGCCTTTATTCTTCCCCAACCCTCTGTTCCTCTGATTTAACCTTCCGTCTTCCGTTGTGAGACATCTCCCTCTGCACTCCCACATTCATTTTTCTCTTATCCTCACTCTCCTCTTCCCTCTTGTCTTCTGCTTTTCCTACTTTCTGTTACTCCTCATCCTGTTCCTCCCACAACACTTTTGTTCAAGCCATTTCTTCTTTTGCATTTTCTGATACATATCCTCTCGTTCTCTCCTTCTTCAGGACTTCTCTTCGTCCTTCAATCCTGCATCTCTTCTCCTCTCCACTCCAAGTTAAATGTTCTGCCTACAAAACAACTAAAATAATAAATGGGTTGTGGTCAGCTTGGAGAGTCATATTTAGATTGATTAATTAAGAACCAACAATTTGCATTCAGCCTGTTGTACCTATCAGGCACATGAGATAACTACAAAAATGTACTGTAATTAAGACTTCAAGAAGTTTCCATTCATAAATGAATTGTACAGTGCAATTTTGGGACCTGTCCCGGGCTCAGACACACACCGCCAGAGAGAAAGACAGTGTTTCCTCTTAACAGGGGAGTTATTATGCAAAGTCATAGCTCTTATTTTTTCCTGAACTGAACATATTTTGTTTCATCACGGACATCATGTGGAACCATTGTTCATGTCTTGATGAATGCTGACATAGAAAAATCTGAGTCAAAACGAACATCTTTAAGATTCAAATGCTGGCATCATAAAACTGTCAGTGAGGTGTCTCTCCAAAGCTATATATATATATATAACTCTCATATCAAAAGCTACAGTTTAAGAGACTTGAACTCAGAGTGAATGAGAAGAGTGAATGTAAGTGAAGTAGAGAAGTGATAGTCAGGCAGGATAGAGAAAATGAATGAGGCTGAGAGAGCAAGAACAAGACAGAGGAGCAGGTTTAAAGCAGATAGAGGTGTGTAGGTGTGTGTGTGTGTGTGTGTGTGTGTGTGTGTGTGTGTGTGTGTGTGTGTGTGTTTAATTGGGTAACATGACGTGTAAGGGCTGTGTGTGAAAAATGGGTCTCAATGCAGCAAGGGCTGATGCAGCATAACAATAAGTTTTTACACACACTCACAGACTGGTAAGTGCACACAAACACAAATGCACACACACACACACACACACACACACACACACACACACACACACACACACACACACACACACAGTATATGATAGGAAGGATCCATAAAAATAAAGGTATGCATGTATAGGAATACACATACAGCTACTGTAAAATGCTAGCTTAAAAAGGTGCACAGTGTAAGATCAGGTGAAATGCTCCAAACAAATAGTGGGCAGCATTTCACATCCATACAATCTAAAATGTATAGTCATTGGTTATTAAAAAAGGCCAACCGCTATCTAACACCAGGGAAAAAATACACAACATTTTACCAAACAGCTAAAACTCAGAGAGCCAGACTGGACGCTCCAGTGACTCACCATCGCTGTGAGGAGCAAGTGGGATTACAAGCTGGTTAGCGTGACCATTGCAGTGGACATCTCTGCAACGCAACACAGCGGCGTCGATGACATAACGTCAACACTGTAACCTCTTCACATTTGGTTGATAATGTTTAACTTTTTCCAACAAAAATGCTGTCCAGATCTTATGCATTGCATCTTTAAACACATGTACACACCCACCCACACACACAGTCACTCCAGAGAGGGGAAGTTGCTCGAGGGAAGCAATAAAATGTGCCGCAGCCAGATCTCATCTGACCGAAACCTGGTGCAGGCACACACCCACCCCTCCGCAGTCTATCTGCATCACATAGCGGCACAGTGCTACATGCACACACACACATGCACACACACATGCACACACACACACACAGACACACACTGCATTATATACAGCTCATAATACACACAAACATACACACTCCCTCCTTCGTTGCTTCCCTTGGGTATAATAAGAGCAGTAATGATGCTGTGCCATTACTTCTTTGTGTGTGTGTCTGTGTGCATGCATGTATGTGTTTGTGTAACACTATTAGTGTTCTGTGGAGGGAGTAGATATCAGCATAAAGGATGGCTTTATATAGCACCAAAAACTCCCGCACTGTGAGAGACCCCCAGCACGTGCACATCACGTACACGAACGCACACATTTATAGTAATGACCTATTTTGTTAAGCACACTGAACGTTCCAAGTACACAATAATAAACTCCTAATTTGTTATGTACTGGAGACATTTAAGGGAGAACATAAGGGGAGGAGGAGAGAGGGGAAAGAATTAAAAGAGCTGCATATGTAGAGGAAAAATAAAGAGGAAAGAAACATGGAACGAGATTTAAGGACAGACAGAGACACGTAAGGACAAAAGGACAGAGACGCTCATGGACAGTTAAAGCAGATGAGAGAGAAACAGAAAACAATACACAACAGCAGGAGCAAGCAGAGAGGAAGCATAATGAAGGACTTCTCCACTCCTTAACAGCCAATACAGAGTGCTGTCCATGAAAGCACAGTGCCCCCTATTGGCTGTCTAGAAAACACCATTCTGGATGTTGGCAAAACCAAATGACACACAGGTTGAAGTTCTCTCCATTTTTGTTGGGCTTTATTTTGTGTTTTGGTTGTGTCCCTCTCTCTACAGTACCCTGGCAACGCAAAGTGATTGGAGCTTCCGATGAGTGGGGAAAAATAAGGTCCATCTTCTTGTGTCTAGCTCTGAATTCAGGTGTACTTGTTATAGGTTTTTACTGGTGGTTCAAGGCAACAGGACCTTTTTTTTTTTTTGCTCAGATAGGTGTCTCTACATACTACTATTTATATGCGTGCGTGCGTGAGAGAACAGCACACTATCAGATACATGTACATTTTGCTTTCTGTGTCATCTCTTTGTCCTGTTTGATACACAGCTTACAATGTATAGGTATTAAAAGGTGGTTGCTATTTCTGAATATAGGACTTAACCGGATCATTACACACTTCCATTACATCTATATGCTCACATCACAACATCTGTGATAATGATACACCTGCATGGTGCGAGGTGTTAATGCCTCAGATGTAGCAATTAGGTAAACAGGTGTTCACAAAAAGACTCAAATAACAGCCACTTCCTTCACAAACAAGCTGACGAATTAAAAACACACCGCCATGCATAAGACAAAAAACAGGGCTTCAGTGTAACACCAGACTGTTATGTGGGTGAAATATAAAGCCGCATTTGCTTCTTTGTCAAGGTGTTTCTGCAGTCACATTATAAATTCTTCCATTGTGGGAGATAATTCATAGCTCACCTATACTGCAGCTGAAGAGTTATAAATGTCAAATGTGGTGTAGTGTATGTTACAGATAATATTTCACATATTAATATATAGTGATTTAATAGCTCTGACCCAGAATCAGAGTTAATAAAGGAATATCTTTCAAAAATGTAATATCCTCCTCAGAATGTTGGTTAGACAAAAGTTATATGTGAAGACATACTTCTCCACCAAGCTTAGCCAGGTTTTTGAAGTATTTTCTCTCAAATCATCAAATGAATCCTAACTGCAATTTATTCCTTCTGAATGCGTCACATGATTATTGTTGAGGGTTCATTTTCTGCCTGTTTTTTTAACCACAATTGAAAGTAAAAATCCACCAAGACTCGTCGGTAAAGGAGGCAAAGCACAACTACTGCTGCTGAATAAATCAATCAATGAAGAAATAAATAAAGCAGATCTTGATATATCTTCTGTAAAATAAGATATATTGGTTTTTTTTATAGCACGGTTAATTGAGAGGTAATGAAACAGGGAACCAGTCACACTTCTTGTGGTCTCTGCCTTGCATTTCCATAACCGCTGAAGTAACACAGTTCTTTCACTATATGCTCAAAAAGTGACTTGAAGGTTTTTAGCCAAAATCTACGATATACATCAATACAATAAAAAACAAGACAGCGTGAAACATAGTGAAAGAGGAAGAGACAGAATCCTATGGCGTGTCATCAGCGTAAACATAATTTCCGAGTCACTACATCATATAGTATTTTATACACAAACACTGACACACTACAAGTCTAACAGTAGTATATTCAGCATAAACACTGCAGACATTCTGTCACACTGACTGCTGAATTATTAAAGTTGTTTTTGATAGGTATCACCTAGTGACAATTTATGTCAACTGACAAATTCATTTTCAGAGTGACTTTCATAAAGTTGCTTACCCGGCCCTCCAATTTCTGTTTACATTTCCTGTTCTGATTCACTTTGAACATTTCCTGCTCCCTTTAAGTCTCACTATCTGAGTGACTTCCTCCTCTCTTCTGCCTCCCTCATCCCTCTCCCGCTCGTTTTTCTCATAATCTTTGTCCCTCTCTACGATCCACACAGTGTTGTTTGCTCTTCATCTCCTTCAGATTGGAGCAGAATTCCCATCGGTATCTTGAACTGCATTTAATCAGCAGCTTACCAGTTTTCCGAGCTTCACAATCCAATCCCACGCACACGCACACAAACACACACATTCATATCTCATCAAAGATATTACTCTCGCTCGCTTACCTTCTCACTCCACCACCTCCATAATTCGTAATAAATTATGCGTAAACATGGAAACACACACACACGAACACACACACACAAATATGTTTATGTGTCTGCAGAGATTCTGCTGTCACATAAAAGAGTCAGCAGTAACACCCGCAGCTCTGTGAGGCTGCAATGTCCACCGTGAAGCAGATTGTGTGTGCCAAAGTTTGTGGTTCATCCTCAACATTCACATGCTGATGTCTATCACATGATGTAAACCGTGAATGTCGTTATTTTTTTTAGGTGTTGGGTGATAAACCAAAGTAATTACAATTTTGACCCAATGATGATGGTTGAAAAATCAGGGGATCATCAGAGTTATTATTACATTTCATCCTGTGGGGAACATGAATGTCTGTACCAAAATTCATGGCAATACATCGAGTATTCATTGAAAGATTTTAGCATGGATCAAAGTTTTGGAACGGCCAAGTGATCACATCATCAGTGAGGCTACAAACCACATCACATCTTTTTGTATATTTTGCTCTGTATAACTATCTTTTGAAATAAAAATAAAAAAACTACACAGTCAAAAGCAAATTACATTTTGAATGTTGTAAAATCATTAGATAAAACAAGCAGATGTTGCTCTGAGTGTAGAACATCCACATCACGTAGTTTATGAGTGCTGGCTGCTTTTAGCTCATACTCGCACATACAATGATTGTGATGGGATGAACTAAATTAACACACACACGCACACGGACACACACACACACACGTTGGAATTCAAACACCTTGGAGCCATACACTCTCAAAGAGGAGTCACACAAGCTAACAGATGACAGAGGTAGGGTAAGATCCAGTCATCCTTGCATACATAACGATTTGCGGTTTAAATTCTTGTGAAGGCAGCTGTTGTGTTTTAAGGGAATAAGACCGGAGGTTGTTCTGGGAATACAGACACTCGCGCGCACACACACACACACACACACACACACACACACACACACACACACACACACACACAGGACATAATCACAGATGCTGGGAAGATCTTAGACATATGTTGGGGTCCATCCAAACGCAGCAGGGGATGCTAGAAGCATCAAACAGTTTCTTGTATTTTTCGTTTTGTGCACGGGTTGAGTAAGCATGTTTGTACTTGTGTGTGCAAGAAAGTGCCCCGGTGCATATGTGTCTACGTACTATATACACAAATGCAAACGTGAGTTTACATTTAGCCCACCTTTGCAATAAGGCTGAAGGGCTCTCGGCAGGAAGGTGGCAGTGCTGAAGTCACTTCCTGTGCCAGGTCAGGTACTTCCTGTTGTAGATACAGCTCCAACATGGATGCCAGCTGAGCCAGACCTTGTTTCTTGTGTTCAGACATGGAACTCAGGTCTGTAAAAGAAATGTTGACAAAAAACAAGAATTGGAGTCGTATACCTCCATCACCCAGTCATGTTGCAGTTGACATCTAGGTCTGTCCAAAATGTCTTTACTTTATCATTTTATCCGATTAGACGTTTGTGTGAAATTGTCATAATTAGCATATGAATTCATGAGTTATGGCCAAAAATGGGTTTTGTGAGGTCACAAGTGAACTTTGATCACCTAATTCTAATCAGGTCAATGTTTGTGCCATATTCTCAAGCAGACAACCCGAAAACCTGGCCGCAGCTGTCGCTGACGTGGAGGCATAAAAATAATCCGTCTGTCCCTGTGAGCTTCTGTCTATGTCTCAAGATGGATTCCGCTTTGACACCGACAGACACAGAAATACACACAAACACACACTCCTGGAGGAGACTTACGTGACTCATGCTCCTCCAAAGTGTAGAGCTCCTCACTACTGCTCTTAGATGGACTTAACTAGAAAGGAAAAGAAGAGTTGGTATTAGCATGTTATTATATTTTTACAGAAGTAGTTTTCTGCAATTGTTACACATTGTGTGTGGCACATTCACTGAAGCATATTGTTGCTGTTGCATAAAGTCCTTTAAAAGCTGAGAAAAGCAGCTTTGTTTTGTTGCACAGATTTTTTTTAATCAATCTATCTAGCTCTATCTTTCAAGAGGAGAAAAAACAAGTGGAATTTTCCAAACCAACTTCGGTGCTTTTAATACATTAGCGGAAGTAAACGCATGAATAACCCCCCAAAAAATCGGAAGTTACAAAAGTTCTCATAACAAAGAAGTAATGTACATTCCACCACAATTATCAAAAGTAAAAAGGTATGACTAGCCATTTTTGTATCTTTCATTAAAAGTGAGAAATGTACCAAGGCAAAGATGAGTCTAGCAGCCAGACGGACTGAGTCAGTGGGAATTCTGGGGAGGAGGCTTTGCAGACATTTACACTCCCTCTTATGGCCAGACCATGCTCGTTTCTGCGGGAGAAGGGAATTTTAACAAATTGATACACACACACAAACACACTTACTTTCAATATGCACACACACACACACCACACACAATACCTGGCAAGTGATATTGCAGTAGCGAGCCATCTTGCACTGGGAACACCGCAACAAGGTCTCAGGTCTACACAGAAGGAGAGAGAGAAACAGTTGTTAATTCTGCACAGATACTCAACTGAGCTTCCACAAAGACAAATCTGTCTGTCACTACCACCTTAAAGAAAACAAAATGATTCAAAAGCTGATTCCCTAGAATCAGAAAATGGTTAAAGCTTTTCTCAACAAGTGAATGACTCAGTGAGCTGGAATGAGACGAGCACTTTAGATTTAAAAAATCACTGATGTCAAACTTTCATTTCTGTTGCACCATTTTAGTGTTTGGATAAAAACTGTTCCACTGCTGAGTTTTGTTCATATTTTAACTGCTACAACACCAAACATATGCACATATCTGCTCAAGCATCCTTTATGTTTCTGCCATTGTCTTAACCTTTTCCCAACAACATTGTCTTATCCTTTTCTATTTGCTGTATCAAGTTAACCGTGTGCATCCATTATCTACTTTTATCTACCTAGCCATCTTCTTTTAGATTGTCTAAGAGCGATACATTAGTGTACTCTCTCCTCACTGTCGCAGCCTGTTAGTATCACAGAACTTGCATGTGTCTGAGCGCCTGTGTGTGTTTGCTGTGCGTGTCCACTTGTGGTGTTTGTGTGTTTGTGAGTGAGAGTGAGAGTATGTGTGTGTTCCCTGCCTCCGAGGTCTGCTGTGCTCAGAATGACACCGCTGTCCTTTCCAGTTTGCCTGTCAGTCTGATAACAAGCCACTGTAAAGCAGTGACTGTCTGCTTCACACAGCCAATTACAGTCAGTAGTGAAAGCAACACGAAGAACACACACACACACACACACACACACACACACACACACACACACACACACACACACACACACACACACACACACACACACACACACAGGAACTCTGAAGTGAGTTTGTCAGTGTTTGCTCATAGGTCGATATGATCCATACAGATTATATACATAAATATTGCGCTCGCAAAATATAATACTATATAATACATTTTCTTTTATTATTTTGCCTAAATTAGATGGGGATAGAGAGCGAGACAGAGACAGACAGACAGACAGACAGACAGACAGACAGACAGACAGACAGACAGACAGACAGACAGAGACAGAGAGAGAGAGAGAGAGAAAGAGAGCCCTGTTCAAAATCCCTTTGTAATAACACTAATAATATAACACTAATAATATGACAGAAAGAAGACAGGCATAAAAAACAGACATCCAAAAAAAGCCCGAGCTGAAATCAAACCGGGAACTTTGCGATTGCTTGGTCTGCGTCCACTAGATGACGAAGACGCCCCATAAAGCCTATAACCTCTAATCTCACCTCTGTGACAGCAGGTTTTGGGACGTGTGTGTCTGCACAGCTTGATAATCTCATTTGACATAGTATTTCTGGGTTTAAGCGAGGTACATCTGCCAGATGCTCGGTTTCACAACTATGATTTCATCTTATTAATTATGCCCATTTTGAAAGTCTCTGCAATTTACACGCACATGTACTGACAACTGGCAAACCCAGAACGCTTGGCATTCAATTATGTGTGTGTGAAGGATTTCTCTGCATTTCGAGTGTCATTCCAACATTTGAGCAAAAGCGCAGGGGAGTCAGGCTTAGCGGAGGAGCCTGAGGCTCGTTTGGCATGAGCTCATATACAGCAAGAAGTCACCCAGTATGGTTTATCATAAAGGAAAGGGAGAGAAAATGATAAAATACTGCTAATTAGATCTGACAATGGATGGTATTATGAGCTTACACACACAAAATGAGGTAATGGAGAACATGCTATGATGGATGATGATACATTAGCCCAGGGCTTATCGTACTGAATATGGGACATTTGATTAGATTGGACATACTTATGAATGCTGTAGATGACATTATGGGGACCTTAAAGGCAAAGTCAGACGTATAATATGAACACACACTTACTCACACAGCGTGGGTTTGACAGAAGGCTGCTGCCTGTTAATATTAGCGTCAAAAGTGAAGTGTTTCCCCTGACCGTTTATCAGTGTGCCACCAGATTGGACTGTTGTATTTGGCTTGAGGCCACCCACAGGCTTCAACAAGTTTCCAAAACACACTTCTTTATTAGGTTCTCTCTTCCTCGCCCTCTTAGTTTCTGTGATTTACAGCTTTCCCCTTCATCCGTCTCCTCCTTAACCTCTTCTTACCCAGCTCTTGTTGTGTTGCTGTGTTCATATTTGCGATAACTTTTCCTGTCTGCAACCCAATGGTTAAATTTATAGTCCCGCCCTGGTGCGGCGGTTCGTAAAAACACAGCTATTCTTGTCACGTCGAGACCTACCAGAAACAGGGAAGCCACCCACGGTTTAAGAAACACATGCCTGCAGTATGGGTCACTATGCAATAACAACAGATATGGGCAGGCCAGACCTAAACACAGCCAGGTCCTGTGCAGCTTCAACCGATGAACTGAGAACATAACTCAGGCACTAAGAGTTTGGTCACATCACAAGCTGCCAGCCGCTGAAAGTTCATCCATCTTCCAGGAACCCAAACAGCAAGGCTGATGCTGACCATGACACCATTCTTAGTTCTCAACTTGGTCCCTGCAGCTTAACTTTGTGGGAAATGTTGCCCTTCAGAAGGCAACCACATGCTGAAAGAGCTATACTGTGTTTAAGTAGAGGGTCATTTTGATATCAGATACAGTAGATTTCCATAACTGCACCTGTCAAAATTGGTTTCAAAATGAATAACATCAGAAACATGAAATCCCACAAAACAAATGGCACTGTAATTTATTGGAAAAAGCATATCTCTGGATGTATCAAGGAGCCACAATTCTCATCTACTGTAATGATGCTTGACTTCATAAACATATCTGTGGGGATCAATGCTGATAAAATGGTTGTAAATAATGTGCTAAATAAGTGAAAAGACCTGGAAACAACAACACTTTAAAGAAGATTTTCCATCAAGGGGCAAGCTTACATCAGGTGTCTAAAATATATGCCACAAGATAATAGAAATGTGATTCTGCCATACGGTTTATACTGGGGAATCAACCCCAGCCCACTCAAGGCAATGTTGAAATCAATGAGCAGGATGACAGTTTTATGGCAATACTGAGAGTGTGATGAAGTAACTTGATTTGACAGGATCCGCCAAAAACAGGCTTTCCCATATGGTTATTTTATTTGAACAGTTTCTCAAATTGAGTTACCAGAAAAATGGACTTCATCAAGATACGGTATGTACATCAATACCACTGTCAGTTCTGATAGTAATGAAATACAGATGCAAAAAATGAGTCACTGAGAGGATAGAAACCCAGACGGAGTATCAGTCCAATACTGTATATGTAGTTACTAAGCCACATTAGTGCACAGTTGCACCGCAGCAACTGTTGTTATGGTGACCGCCTCCAGGCTGATAAGCTCACAGCATTTTCAACGTATCCACTTAGAGAGAGAGAGAGAGAGAGAGAGAGAGAGAGAGAGAGAGAGAGAGAGAGAGACAGACAGACAACTCTCTCACATTCTCTCCCAATTGGCAATGTGATTTCAAGGCCATCTGAAATCCTGAATTTTAGCTCCATCATATGAAAGCCGATATCGGCACATCATTCGCTCCGAGTTGACAGACGTAGTGCCGGGCAGATCGACCCACACCTCTGCGGGTCGGGCGAGTTCGAGTAAACTTACTGGAAAATAACACAGGTTTGGGAAGGCGAGTTTATTGGCAAAAATCAAATACCGTGCATCCCAAAACCCTAACGACAATAAAAAAAAAAAGAAATTTATAATAACATCTTGTCGTTCAACAGTTCAGCCAACTGCTCTTTCGAATGACTGTTTCCTCCTCAATCCCAAACGACAAACAGTAAGCAAACACCCACATACATTCTGCACAATTCACACACATTATTCCTTGATTCAAATACACAGAGACGACTCTGTTCTGGCCTCCAGGGGATAACAAGCAAGAACATACGCTGCTACATACAGTACATACAGCATTATACACACATTGATTCAACGTAGTCCAAATATAGATGTGGATAATAACAACAGAACAAGACGGATCAAAATAAATCGTAAAAGACGGCAACAAAGATATGAACATCCTTATATAGATTTGTCAGCTCATTAGCATTCAACGGTGCCGTACTTTCTTGTTTAATAAAAATAATCATTTTCATACAGAGATTAGGATTTCTACCGTGAAGCACATCTTCAGCCGTGTTCTCTCATTATGTTCCCTCTTTTCCTCCATCCTCTCACCCTCTCTTCATCCCTTTCTTTCCCTGTCACTTTCTTCCCGCTGCCTTTTTTTCTGCCCTTCTTCTCCCTCCGTGTCAGATGTTGTGTGAAATGATGGTCTTGTGGATGGCAGGTCCATGGTTGGACTGCAGGCACAGTAGGAAAACTCATGAATAACATTAGATGGGTTTCATTAGGAACATGTAGAAGAATGAATTAAAAAATAGACACATACTCTCTCTCTCTCTCTCTCTGCAGCCCCTCCTCTTCCCCTCAATGTAATACTCTCATATTTTGTTCCTTTTTCCCCCCTGAACATAGTAATTTGGTCGTTCTCTCTGCCATGCCTCATTTTATCGCTCATATACTACACACTAGGGATATATATATATATATATATTTATTTATTTATTGATTACAACACGTAACTGTTGTTATCACACCACCACAAACAATTCTAACTATTTATTAAAGGCTTAGGTTGAGTACCTAGCAAAAATGGACCTGCTACTTATATATCTTTGGATCGTTGACTGTTTGAACAAAATAATTAATATGAACATGTCACCTTGGTTTCTAGAAAAATTATTTGAGAGATATATATATATATATTTACATTTTATTGACTAAGTAATCCACAAATTATTATGTATTGAGCATGAATGTTGTAGCCCTAACCAAGATCACTCTAATCACAGTATATGGCTTTTATTGTATTTTCTCAGAGACAAAAAGCAGGGAGCCGTTACCTTCTTTAATTGTAAAGAACACAAATCCTTTTTCTACTGTAGAGAAACCTGGTTGCTTTAACTTTGTGTTATTTTGCTCAAATTAAACATTATCTATCTCTAAATAAGTTGTATTCAGGTGTATTTAAAAAGTTTTAAAAAGAAGACAACTTAGATAGGCAAGTCACTGAAGTGATGAGACAACGTATGTATATTGTGCCTACTTTACTATTATTGTGCCTACTTTATTCTTGTTTTCCTCCTCAAAACAACAGTATTTTTTTTGACCATGCAAATTAGCCAATTCTGAAGTTGTGCAAAATGTCAAACATGCAGACATCATCAACTCCTGAACAGTAGATTGTTTTCAAAGATAAGGGCCTTGTGCAGGGACACAGACGGGAAAGACACACAAAAAAAAGAGAAAAACATAAAACTGTCACCAGACAGTAGAGGAAGTGACTGAAAGATGCTGGTTTTCCTCATTGATATGCAAGAGCACAAATGTGTGCACTCAAATGTGTGTATATGTGGTCAATTCTGTTAAATCTATGCTATCAGACACCTAATTAGGCCTACCTCAGCATGTCTCTGTTGGTGTGTGTGTAGCATGGTAATTAATTTCCCGTGAGTATTGGCTGCTGTGCTGCAGTCATGAGAGAGATTTTGTGCCGTGTTGTGTGTGTGTGTGTGTGTGTGTGTGTGTGTGTGTGTGTCTGTGTGTGTTAATAATTAGAGGGGTCCTTTTTTCTAGGCTGTCCGGCCGTGCCTGAGTGCATTTTCTCATTTCCAGGCTGAGTGGCCAACACTGCATGGTACGACTCACTCCCCCACATGATACGTAGTGGTGTGCGAGTGTATAAAAGTAAATTACTGACAAATATGAACACAAATCAGCAACATTCCAGATGCCTTCAAAGTGGTTGAAGAATACCAGAAAACTAGAACAGCACTTCATGTTTCACATACTGAAACCCTTCTCTGGTCAGCTTGAGACACTTCTTGTTTATTTGATAGTTTAACAAATGAGCTCTTCCTCATGCAGCAAAGCCAATCCTCTCTTTGCCAGCACTTCTACTGCTGTGTATTACAAAGCAAATGTGAAAGAATGCAAGCATGAGAATTCAACAAATGAGCTTCCTGAAGGGACACTACTGCCACCCAGTGTTGCCTCTATGCTACGATAGTCCAGCCGACACGGATCAGAACCACTCGGTACACTGTAGGCATCCACAGCTCAGCTACACAGAAACATGTGAGATTAGTGTAGACTGGTGACTGGCATGTAAAGCACTGCTGCGTGCGTGCGTGTGCGTGTGCGTGTGCGTGCGTGTGTGCGTGTGTGTGTGTGTGTGTGGCCAGCTGTGCTGCATCCACAGCATCCTGGAGGCCTTGCTGGGTTTTTAATGGTTGTTTAGAGGATGATTCATTGACACCAGAGGGGACTCTTATGAGACGAGTCTCCTCATGGCTTTTTTTTATCATGATGATGTGGGTGCATATACATACACACATGCACATGGTCACAAAATATGGCCTCAAGAAAACATCTTTACTTTTGTAAAAGTACTTTTTGTGTTTATGTACTGCCTAAAGACCTTTTCAGAACACGTTGGTCTCTTCGGTGGAGGTTGGGTCATTTCTTTGGTAGTTAACTAATCCTAAACAATTCCATGTACTAAGTAGAAAATTCAAACATAAAATAGATAAGATAAAACATGCAATAATCTAGTAAAATTAGGTTGATGCAAAAGATAAAAATCTGATTTTTCAAAATGCAGAAAACTGAGAAAAGAAAACAGGCTAGGATTCAGCATTCTGATTGAATCTTAATGCATTGGAGCTCTTCCATGCAACGCACTGAAGGGGATAACAAGAAACTTAAAAGCTATTCTAAAACATACTAGAAGCCGGAGTAAAGAAAGAGAATAAACCAAGAGAAATATGAGCACTGGTGTGGTTTGTCCCAGCTAAAAGCATGACAGTTGAATTTTGAAACAACCACAATTTAAATTTAATGGAGTTATGCAAGTAGAAAGTGGATTAATCATCGGAGTTGGCTGTGCAAAAGGCATTAATAACTTTCTTGGTGTCCTAGAATGAAACAGTAGATCTGAACTTACACTAAACTCAGAAATACAGGAACTTATCAATATTTAACTGAAGGGGAAAACCTCCAGATTGGTCATGGACAACAGCAAGTCATACATTTTCAAAATGACTAAGTGAAAGACAGAAATCATATTAATAATTGTATCTCAGATGTCATTCAGAAAACTAATTCTGTCCACGTAGGGCTTAAATCATGTTTTCTTTTTAGCTTTTTGCCTTTGGGTTTGAGACATAAGCAGTATGCACAAGTATGCGCTGTATGTATTTAAAATCAGTGGAATAATGTGACTCAAGAGGGAGCTCTTTCATTTTATTAAAAATTGGGAACAAACACACACACACGGTTCTGCACTTCCTGGAAAAACCCCATGACTCCCATTAATGATGTTGCACTAAGCTGAACTACCCCAGAACAAATACATGTTCTTCCTCGTTAGGGTCAACGTGAAACAATTCTGTTCCGACATGAGGTCCTCACAAGTACAGTTAAGGCCATACATGCAGGTGTTTTACTTGATGAATACTAAGCATTTACACACATGGGGAGGCGTGTTCCCAGTTCACAGCAAATCACTTGGTTTGCAAATTATACAGCTGTGTGTGCGTGTGTGTGCGTGTGTGTGTATTTTGCCAACACCCAGATGTTTTGAGACACCTGGGTATCTAACTGCAGGAGGCTGGGAAAACTAGAGGGAGATGGAGAACATGGGGGGGGAGGAGGAGGGGGAGGAGAAGGAGGAGGAGGAGAGAGAAGCAGATGCAAGCAAAATAATCTACATCAGGAATGAGGCAGGGGGAGAGAGCAGAGGAAGGTGGGACAAAAATGTATCCGAGGGATGAGGAGATGGTGGAAGAGAAGGCCGAGGAAAAAATAGGTGAATGAGAAGAGAAGGAAAGCAGATGGAAAGAAAGACTGTGGAAAGAGGAGAGGAAGATGTATAGATGTCAGAAGTAGCAGATGGGAGGATAACTCGAGGGGAAGTTACAGGGAAAAGAGGAGGAAGAGGAGTGCTGACTCGCCTTTTGAACCTTTTCTCTCCTCTCATCTGCTCGAGCTCCTCTTTTTGTCGGCTTGCCGAACTGCGTCTAAAGTAGTAATCTGTATGCTTCACATACCACTGCATCCACACACTTATCAGTTACTGTGTGTGTGTGTGTGTGTGTGTGTGTAAGAGACATGGGGAAGAAGGGGGGGGGAAAGGGTGTATGCATAAGCAAGAGATAAAATGTATGAAAAAGTGAGCGTGGGTAAGAGAGACGGGGTGGATGTTTGAGAAAGAGACAGTTTGTGTCTGAAGATAGAATGAAGACAGAATGAACTGAGAAAAGAACATAATGCAGTGCGAGAGGGAAAGATGAGCAAATGAGAAGATGTTTTCAAAAATCAAGAAGAAAAGAATATGATCCCTGTGTTTTATGAATCTGCTTCATAAACATTAATGCTGTCGTTAATGATAAACGTTGATGATTCAACTCAGTCAGGAAGCCCCAGAGACGACTCGCATTCAGTCAGTTGAATCACTGCACATTGTACGCAGAGCAACGCAGGATAACAGCATGACACAATATAAACTTTTGCATGTGAAATTGGCTTAACTGCTTTTGGACCAGATGCTGTTTTTTATTTTTTTTTATTTTTTAAATGGTATAAAAAGGTGGTTTGAATTTATGATTGACAGAATTCTTAGTGTAATTGTACGGGAGAGGAGATGCATTTAACTTTCCATAACCGTTGCGAGTGTGTGAGCGAGAACACGCATCAAATTGATCAGAAATGTACTTACAGAAACATTATGGTCTTGTGTCCTTCTAACAGGCACCGTTGTGCTAACATAGCAGCCAGGTGTCTCACGGCAACAAGCCGTAACCGTGCTCGGCCTGTGGTTAGCTCAGGCGGGTGTGTGGGCGGGACCTCGATACCGCGCAGAATCTGGCTCCAAATGACGTCAAAATATCAAAATGGCAGCTCCCATATCAGGGACATTTCGGCTTCACTTTCGTACAGTGCGAGGAAGTGGAGATGCGTTGTTCATCTATACATACACACACACTCTATTACCAGGACACACTCTTAGAATCTCATAGAATCTGTGTTTTCATATGACAGAAGATGAACAAAAGGCATTAAAACACGTGTTTTACATGTTAAAAATGAGGCTCATGTAGGCTACAGCGGTGGCATATGATGCATTGAGGAAAACACATAAGTAAGGAGTGATGTTGAGTATCGACATGGTCGGTGTGTATGTTGCTTCCTAGCTTCAGCAAACGCCTGTTTAGTCGGGACACCGGCTGCATCAACAAGCCAGTAGTCAAATAAATGCACACGAATAACGTGAGCCAAAATCTTTCTACACATCACTGCTTATTTAACATAACACACTTGGATCACTTTTGAGTTCACACGGGAGGAAAAGACTGTGACATAATCTCCGTCTCCATGCATTTATCAGTTTTGTTGATCTCAAATACTGACGAGGACTTGTTTTGTGCTTTTTGTTGCATTTGCATTAGTTCAGCTTCCAACAGGGATTTATATCCAACTGAAATTAGAACAAAACTCTCGAGTCAACCGCCCGTCAATATTTATTATGTTCGTTTAAAGAATGAAGACCCTTTGGAAATTGGTTTATCCAACATTCAATCAAAAGTTTCTCGCAATAAATAAGACAAAACTTCTAGATGTTTTGTTTTTGTTGTTTGCACTGTTCAGCAATGCGTGTGTGTATGTGTGTGCGTGCGTGTGTGTGTTTTTTTTTTTTGCGGTCCAAAGAGACAGCGTGTGAGAGATTGGTGTCAAATAAAAAGACTTCATCTGACAAAAATAATGTCGCCCTGCTCCCCTCGCCTAACACACAAACACACACACAACCTGACAGCTGAGAGTAACACATCTTAGTTCTTCTTTGGTCTGTCAAAACCAGAGAAAAAAACCCATAAAAGAATGTGTGTGTGTGTGTGTGTGATGTGTGTGTGATGTGTTATCTGTCCAACAGAGACTGGGTGTCGTCTTTGTTCTACCTCCATCTTTCGCTGGAACTTCTTCCTCTTCCCGTCACAGTTTTGATGCACATACTTAACTGCCCCCGCGACTGGGATTCTCAGTTAAAATGCAGACATGTTCTAGCTGAAATAGTTTGCAAGTTAAATCAATTAAATGGCTTTCATCTGAATTGCAAAAACAACATGCCTCACATGGCTCAGTGTTCCTGCTTGATTATGGGAAACAAAAACGCACATTTTTCATTATGTTGCAGCGATGCATCATGAACAGGAACTAATAGAAAATGATGAAATCGGGGTTAGAATACAATCCTCCAACCACCTTCATCTGATTAACAGTGGCCGTGCATTTCTTTCTTTTTCACTCCATCTGCTTTGATGTTGAGTTTATAACATGTTTGGTCATAAATTGAGCTCAAACGTTAAAGTCACCTCGTTATATCTTCGTAGGAACGTCATGAGCTGACGGCTTAGTGACCACAAAAACATTCACAACAATAACATAAAACCCGACTGGCATGTGAGATCATCAGACAGGTGGTCAAAACCACATGACTAACCCGGTTAGATATTGATATAAAACATTCATAACAGAGAGCGCCATTCACCACTGATTAACTTCAAACGGATTTCAGGGAAACACAATTAACACACTGACGCCAAAGAGAATGTCACACCACGTATTTCTTTTCTCGAATTAATTAGCAAGCAATGCTAAAGGATTTAAAAAACAACTTGACTTTGTATTTGTGCCTTTTGAAACGGTATGGGATTGTCCCCTATAAAAATGTTTTCTTTTTTTCCCTCTTTGTTCATCTATTATCTCTCCTCAGCCCCTCCTCGCTCTGAGTCTGAGAACCTCTAATAGTTGTTTGTTTGTTTATTTGTTGACCTCTGGCGATTTGATTCCTGCTGAGATGTGTGTGTATGAAATCCCTCAGCGTTTATCAGTCATTACTTACATACAGCCTTCAAGGCCTGTAATTAACTTCAGCTTTGATCCCCCCACCCCACCTGCTCATTTCCCACACACACACACACACACACACACACGCACACACACGCACACACACACACGCGCGCGCACGCGCACACACACGCATTCAAACATCCAGTAAATCTCTGTTGTTCTTGCAATGAGATACAGGCACACAAAAAATGCACACTCACAGATCCGCACACATTCTCTAACACTCAGTCACACTGTGAGACTAATTGTGTTTGAGTGAAAACAGGAAAACACACTTAACATATCTCAGACCAATCTCTGCCTTGGGCTGCGTGTGTGTGTGTGTGTGTGTGTGTGTGTGTGTGTGTGTGTGTGTGTGTGTGTGTGTGTCCAATGTTCTACAACTGTTTTTGTGGCACCAATACAACTCTCCCTGATATCGAATCAATACAAGATGTGCAAAAGACCTCCTGACACTGAGGTTGATGAGTGTCGGCCACAAGGCAAGCAGATGTAGCCATGACACAAGTTCAATATCCCAAAAACATGATCATACTCTGCACAACATGGCCTCTGTCTCGTTCCACACTTCCCTCCGTTTACCCCAAGCACAAAGAAAAATAATGGCATTCAGTGGAGGCACAAACGCTTTAATTTATTATTGATTTCTGTTGTTATAACTTTATCTTCCTGTGTGAAAGGGTAAATATGTTCTTTGAGATATTGAATACATGTCACGCTATGATGTTAGGGCCTGTAGCCAGCAGTCATAAAATAGTGTGTGTGAGGTATTTCAGTCTGGACCAAAGTGGTCGACCGACTGACAGACCAGCACTGCCATCCCTAGAGTCATGACGCTAGATGGCTGGAAAGGACTTTAAAACAATGTTAACGTTATAATCGGATAGACCGAGGCAACTCAGCCATCAAACCACAGCTTGCGTTTTTGTGGGGTGGAATTATCAGTGAACAAAAGGCATCTGCATGTCAATAATGTGGGAAATACTTTTACAAACCATATCACCACAACAAAGAGCATTGTGACGACAACGCATCATAGTAACAGTGAGAACTTCAGCCTAAACAGAATAGTCAATACTAGGAGCATGTGAACCATTTTTGCTCTCAAACAATTAATATTCAAGACTATGTTGAGACACACAGAACGGTAATGTTGTAAAAAATTATAGATGCAAACCCAAGTCTGCTGCCTGATACATGTTCACGCTGCCTCACACTCTAGTTGTAAATGATTGGCAGTCTGTGAAGGGAGCAGCTGGAGGAATAAACTCAAATTACACAGAATAAACAATACTGCCCTGCTGTTACTTCATGTCGCAGCAATTCTCCACATTTACATCCCTGCAGGGCTTTTGTTAGCTACTCTTTAGCCAGTAAAAATTACTAAGCGTACGTTCCTGTGATTGCGAGAGGAAACACACTCAACAGTCTTCTACGACTCCCCACGCAGCAGCTGAGGGTGAGGCTTCTTTCTCAGAGGACAGTCGCGGATGAATAATGAATAACTTCATTATCAGTGTATAAAGTGGATGTTCTTCGGACCCACATGGCCACTGACTGGGGGGGTTGCTGTGTAATAAGTACACACGGTACTTTGCTAGCAGAAACATGTTGTTTGTCCAATGAGACAGTGATGTAATAGAAACCCAGTGAGGGGATCTGTCCTCGACCGTCAGGACATTACAGCTCTGGATACTGTGCCGTGTGCCAAATAATGAGAAGTGCGTTTGTTCTTTTATTTATACCCAGCACACAATTCGCTCCGACATAATGTATCTGCACTTATAACATCCAACAAAACACATGCGGTAAATAATCAATATGAGCCGTCCTCAGGCAACAAACACAAAGCTAACGCATATTTGCTGTTGAGTCCTACAGCCAAGAATCAGTCCAGAAGGGAAACCATCGATCAGTTTCATTTCTTCTACTTAAATTATACATTTCTGGGTCCATACTAAAAAACAAAAATAATTTAGGCCCAAATCATATATTATCTTAAACCTAGTTATGAAATATCTAAAAACAATGGAATCCTCATATTTGAGAAGCTGCAACCAGAAAATGTTTAGTATATTTACTCAATAAATGACTTTTGAGCTCTGAAACACATAACTATATGTGCTTGCACACGTTACATGTACAGTTAAGGTACACACACACACACACACACACACACCCACACACACACACACACACCCACACACACACACACACACACACACCTCTCTTTATTAAAATATATCTGTCTTTCTGACTGTAAGTCCATTTTTCAGTTCACCTTCACTCATCAAACATACATCGTCTTAAACTTCTTGTTTCTGTCATGTCTATTAAAGTAAAGATCAGAAAAACACCTGAAAACAAGAATCTGATATCTGACAGTATACTTCATCAGAGATTGTACCGATACATCTTAACTTTTGAGCTCAATCCCATTGATCTTTGTTTCGTTGCTCACACAGGGCACGCCACAGTGCACACAGTAACACCGTGTAAGAAGTGAAAGGATGCTCCTTTCAAAAGGAGAGCATGGAGAAATCACAGAGTGAGCAGTTGCTGCTGAAGCGATAATGCTCTCAAATACATTTTACCTTCATGTGGAAATCAAAACTGGACATGCGCTTCATCTTTAAATCCTCCCAGAGGCTATCTGCATTAACTGCCCTCATTAATCATCTTCCATTCGCTTCAAAGGCTCATATACACACAGTACATAACCCACAGGAATTTACCCTTCATTCACCTTGCAGTTTCTGCACCAGAAATCAGCTGTATACTCTGTGACACTACAACTCTGATTACCGGTCTCATTAAATTCACATACATCTATTTAGCTTGATGACGTTGGTTTGGCTACAGGAGAGAAAGCAGCAGCGCTGCTATTAAGCATCCAGCTGGACAAATATCACAAGCAAATGAGATGAAACGAAGGACAAATCATCACGTCAGGCAGAAAACGGCTACACTGGACATCTGTGCTACATTCAGAGTCTATGCTGAGAAAGAATAGGCGATAAGGATAACACCCTCTGTTCTATTTCATTTCATATATATATATATATATATATATATATATATATATATATATATATAATCTAAATAGTGATATTGTACTATTCTACTTTCTTGAAAATCAATTAGGAACATGTTTATCAATAAGATAACCACCCAGGAACATCTGGGTAATCCAACAAAATAAATGCCTGACAAATAAAGTTTCTTCATCACAATGATATGTCTAAATTGTATTAAGCCCACAATGGCTGAGCCTAATACAACCAGATATGTCCAAGTGATTCATATATATATATATATATATATATATGAGCTTCTGGTCATGGCGTCACGTATAATTGCGCACGTTTGTCATCCATACCACGACCTTGATCGATCCATGGACTTTTCATATCAGTTACATTATTTATGTTCGACGGGGAATTTCAGTCAATAAATAAATCACTGAGAAGAAGATTAATATTGAAGATTTAAAAAATATTCTAATATCAACCTATGTTAGGAATATGTGAGTAAAATATTAGCGGAAATATTAAAGTTCTTAAAACCAGATTTTGTCTTCAAGACAAGTCATCCGACTCAGGGTAATAAAGCAGGATACCTGTATCAGTTGCTAGTGGGTTTCAATAAATAGAGCATAACATAATCCAAAACAATGTAAGAAGTAATGACATTACTAAATTCCAACAGCCACACAGTGAACTGTATAGTTTTGGCCTTGCACCCAGACCTTCTACATTAAAATGCCCTAAACTGAGAAGCATTTATTTCCACATTAATATTGATCATATTCAGTTTCACTAGAGCTACTTGTTACCACAATAAGCCTGCGTCCCATGTTTGTGCAGAAGAAACTGTTCACATCTGCAGCTTGTCATCTGCAATCATCGCATTTACATTTGACTGTTGGATTGTTATAACATCGATAGTGTGTCAGCTCTGACTCGTGCCTTCTTGCCGCCTCTGGAACCATGAAAGGACAATGGTGCCATCTAGCGACCAGTTGAAGAACAGAGCTATAACGACGTGTGCCAATGTAGGTAGCAATTAAAAAACTTAACTCCATGAACGCCTGAGCTGCTCCCACCCCGCAGAGCCAGTCACGTGCAGACTATATAAATATATAAAATATATATAAAAATTAAAATATTATTATTATTATTTTTATTATTATTATTACTATATAGTACACACGAGTACACAGGAGTATAGTACGCATACAGAGAAGGAGACCGTGGTGTCAATGCATCTACTTCACACTGCGCAGACTATTAAACTAGCAGGCACGTTTGAAAGCAGCGCGTGAGGGTGTCCGAGGACCGCCTGTCTCACCGGGAGAAGCAGTGGTGGCAGACGTCTCTGGACACTTTGTTGGACACGCAGCAGGCCAGCGGCTCGGCGGAGAACACCAGCCCTCCCCTCCTGATCCGGGCCGTCGCCCGCAGACCGTTACCCTTCCCCGGACTAACGAAACGCTCCAGCTTCGGTGGCATAGTCGCGTTTCTCGGTTTTCCCTCCACGTGAACCGAGCAGTGTTTACATCCGTAACGTAACCGACGCACACCGTGCGTCATGACGTCACGTATAACCGCGCACGTTTGTCACCGTGGTCGATCCATGGACTTTTCATATCAGTTACATTATTTATGTTCCAGGGGGAATTTCTGTCAGTAAATAAAAAATCATTGGGAAGAAAATGAATATTAAAGATTTAAACAACATTCTAATATTTTGTTCACCCATTTCCTTTTTAATGAAGGTGAGCAAAAAGACAGAAACATATCTCTGTATAAAGAAATGAAGTTCAACCACCCCAAAAATCACAATCCTCCAAAATAATCATACTGTATGGTGGAATCAACACCTCTCTAAAACCATTTCAACAACAACTGAACATTATGACCTTGATGAAGGATTTATTGCAGAACTGTTGTATTATACTGCATTAGTTTGGGTGTACTTAAGTGTACTTAAGTCCAAATTTGAGGCACTTGTAGGTTACATTACATTGAACTATTCCATTCAATGGAACTTTAATGGCAGCTTTAGTTACTAGTTACTTTTCAGATTACAACTTTTCATACCCTTCCCGTCGAGTAACAACCATGTATCTTCAGATTTGGTGATTTTTTATTTGAATTGTTCTGACAAACTGCAGGATTAAGTCATCCTTTATGGGTTGAGAATGTTCTCCTACTTAAGTTTAAAACAATGTTTTGATTCACTCGCTACAAATAAGATGATCCTATAGAATATGACGCACAGCTGTGAATTAAGTTACCCAACAATACTGTATATAAATTAGTTAAAATGTACACAATCATAAACAAGAGCAGCAAAATTCAACATATACATTAATGCACCAGTAATATTAATTTAACAGTATAATACTAACTGACTGACTTACTTTTCATACTTTTACATAAGTAATGCTTTTACTTGTACTGCAGTAATTTCACAGTTGGGTTATTGCTGCTTTTACTTAAGTAAATAATCTAAATACTTCTTCCAGAAGGCACACTTAATAAATGTTATTCTTAATTAAATGAACTTAGGGTTATCTTACACCTTAGTATTTAGTCATGAATATTGAATACAAACGTCCTCTTTCATCTGATCTCAATGAACTATACTACTTCTATACTATGCCTCAAATCTGCTTTTATTTTTATTCACATTTCAATGTTTTCATCAAACTGGTATTTGATACCACAATAAATTAACTCCCAAACCCTCACACTTTATTTCAGTCAATACGAACAATATTCTTTTGAAGATCAAATATTTTCACATTAGAAAACAATTATCGCTATTATCAATATCCTAAATGGTCAAAGAATAAACTATCATGATTAGTTTTAAGTAGGTAACTGGCAACATAAAAAAGAAGATTGAAGAAACAGTTTACAGTTCATTTAATATAATATAATGGAATATCTAGATGTATGTTAGCTCATACTCATGAGGTGGGTTTATTTTCCCACAAATTTAAAACATGCATCCTGTGTCAGAGAAGACTTATTATACTATTGAGATACATGGAAATGAACAGCAGGACGTTTTTTAAATGACAATATAAAAGTGTGTGACCACAGTCCTTGAAAGTCGTAGTCTATTCATTATGTCCACATGTTGCTTTAGATAAGCACATTGCCTGTATGTAAAAGAGGATTTTTCTCAGAAGATCAAACTTGAAAACCATGAAAAGTGGTCACAGCAAATCAACTTGGCTACTGTTCGTAAGGCATGAGTCGTTTCTGCTAAATTATGTCATCCCAACTAAAGGTACTGCTACTGTGACTGAGACAATCACATCCATAGTTTTATGTATTTAACCCGACTTGCATCAGCACATTTTTTGTTTTCACATGAGGTTCAAAATGTCTGAATACGACTACCTTCCAACTGTTTGAACAGGAACAGTGGCCGTTGTTGCATTAGAGACAGATCGGAGACTCACAAACAAATTTTTTTCAATGGCTTTAACGGGAGACATAACAGGGAAGAAAATAAAAAAAAAACTCATCTCCTTATTACAATCTTTAAGAACAAAGAGAAAGAGTTCAAACTATTCATAAATCACCTTTCTTCAGGCTAATATTAGCGGTACACAGTACTGATTCATACACAAAAAACAGGACTTTTCACTCATTCATTTCTGAATGTTCTGTTAAAAAACAATTGGGCAAACAAATGGAAATACATCCAATTGTTGCATTTGGAAGAATCATGAATATTTTAGCAATCTGTGTGTGAAGAAGATGATAATGACAACAGTAGCATAAACTCCCCAGTTTCAAATCATCCTCAAGAACCGATAAGGGAAACTTAATGAAAAATAAACAACCCAGATGTTGGTATTAAGAAGAGTTAGGTTAAATCTGATGTATGATGACAATCAAGCACAGAAAACAAAAGCATCTTCCTTTTGTTTTTTTCGTAACCGCTTGCACTATACATCCCTCGTATTATAAATAACTAAAATCATCTAGAAGATTAAATATGAGGTTTTGAGTGATGGTCATCTGAACCAGCCAGACGACATGTGCAAATAAAAACAAGAATCAATCTACTACACCGTACATCCCGGAAGACCTCATACCTCAAACAAATGTTCAGGAGTGACACACAATGAGAGAAAGATAACATGGTTTCATCTTAAACTATTATAAATGCATAAGTAAGACACTTGAATCTGGAGGGGGTTTTTTCTTTACATCCTGACAATTAAGACCTTTGTGAGATATGTGGTTTTTCTAGGGTAAGTTTCACGGCATCCAAAAGGAAAGATAATTAACGGGACACCGAACATGTTAAAATGTTGAAATGACACATAACAAGTATGGATGCCTAACGAGCACCCATACTCTCAAAAGTGAGATCAAGCAGTGAAACAACCCAAATAATTAGCTTGGAGAAGATTGGTTTCTTAGACAAAGTGTTAGTCTTTTCCCAGAACAGTCTTTTCTTCGTCTCATTAAGAAATCAGTTCTCCACCCAGAAAAAGTACTTATTTCTCTATTAAACCAGAACTCAGCAGATGTAACACATTAGACATGTTTAACAGAAATGGCAAAGAGTTATAAAGAATTATTTTGGAAAAAACAAAAAGGGTAAACACTGACTATCATGCAGTGAGGGTGATGTCCATAATCCCTAAGAACAGCAAACCCACAGGCAGACAGAGCTTCAAATGATCCCATTGACATCAAGGCCTGTACTGATTGAGAGTACACTGAATAATTATTGGTTCCTAAACTAATTGTACAATTCTCATATATCTTTTTTCACAGAAATATTCCATACACAGCCAGACCTGCTTAGGACTTGAGTATTTTCTGTCCCAAGTTATCTGTGCATAGCTGATGTTCATTGGCATGAACTTTTCACTATGAACCTGAAGAAAGTTTGTGGATATGGATATTTTTTGTTTTTAATCAAATCAAGTCAACGTTTTAGTCCAGGACCAACCCAACAACTCCTGTAGAAATATTGCATTATCTTTAAAAAAAATCGTACCAGTATTATGTGCAACATGTAAAACATTCTTCTGTGTGTGTGTGTATATATATATATATATATACACACACACACAGAGGTGCACTGTGTTCCTGTACATTTTGCATATGCTACACAAAGCGACGTCTACCTCATCGAACACCATAAAGGGGTAGTATGGACTTTTAGTCTCCAGTGGCAGCCATGTAAGCCACTGCCTGTAAATTAAAATAATAATAATAATAATAATAATACATAAATGCCCCACAAGTGACACATTAAACTCCAAACATTCATTCAAAGGTTGATTAAGACATAATGATTTCATTCCAAGTAGAAGACCACAGAATGGTATGTTCATTTTAAAATTTCATTTGTGATTTAAAAAAGTCAACAATAAAAGCAACACTGGTGGTTGCAGCAGTTTGTAAAATTCCTATTGAGCCACTTCCCATGTGTGTAGTGTGTGTGTGTGTGTAGAGAGCATCTCTGTGCCCCCCAGTTAACAAACTATACATTATACATACTTTTTTACATCTCCGTGGGTTGCAGCTGTTATTACTTTGTTCTTATTCTTAAATTGGGGAGTCAGTGAAAGCTTGTATCCAGTAACGGGGGATTTATCTGCCAGTGACTACAGAAACTTCACTGGCTGACAGTGAACATGTTTGCGGAGACAGCTCTCAGCTAGTCACATTATACGTTTCTTGTAGCTTGAGAAGTTAAACCTAAATAATCTGGAGAGGGTTGAGAGGCGTGTAGCTCACTTCTTCTGCTGTTACATAGTCTCCATTCTCCAGTTATGCTCTTTCTCTCCCTGTTCTACTTTCCCTTTTCAATGTAGTGTTGTAAAGGACATCTGACCTATGACTGTTAGGCTCAATGAACCCTGTGATTGGATTCAAAGAGCATTAAAAATGCAGCAGAGCAGGCTTACAAATGCCAACCGCATCTGATATAACTGTTTAGCCAATTAGGCAGCATAATAGCCACTTGCTCCACGTAGCCGCAGGGACTGTAGTAGCTGCCCGGCACCATTACCTCATGGAACATTGTCCCAGGAAGTAGCAGGGACTGCTGGAGCCTACAGTGATAAACAGCAAGACCAGTGGCTCCACAGTGTTGACAAACTGCATGCTGCTATGACCCGTGAGCAAACCAGTGTCGGATTTGAGCTATCCCGCTCTGTATCTGGACGATGTAGAAGTCTGCGTTTCTGGAGAAGTCCTGACAGACTGAGGAGTGGACATCTCCCAGGGCACAGTAAAGAGCGGTGCCGCCTACGCTGATCACTACGGTAACCAGACAAAGCAGGAAGAGAAGCAGGCAGGAGTCTCCACCGCCAACATCTACAGAGTAGGCGGGACAGAGGGAGAGATACATTATGGATGGAAGTTAAAGAGCAGTAGATTAGATAAATAATAAAGACGAGAGAAGCTTCTAGAATCCATCTACTATGTTTGACAATAGTGTTGTTGCAATGAGTTTGTACATTGGGTTACCTTGTCTTAAATTGAACCCTTCCAACGTAACAAATTAGCTCACTTATGAGGCAATACATTCGTTCATGTTCTATGTTTATGGAGAGATACGAATCTCTGACTAAGCAATAAACACACAAACGCACCCTGCTCGTAGCCATCATCAGGGACTTTGAAGCGGACACGTCTTTTGGCAGGGATGATGTCAGGCTGGGTCTCTGAGCTGGCAGACACACTCATGTTGTCCACACAAACGCGCCGCTTCTTCAATATGGAGACAAGGCCAGAAGCAGGGGACATCTGACAAGCAAAAAAATAACAAGAAAAAACAACGAGATGTTAGAATGCAACATTAACATCACAAAATGTCTTCTCTCTAATTTATACCAAAATACAGTTTGATCCATCTTTTTATCTTCATACACAAACAATAGCAACGTAGTGTATGTGCGTTTTACAAAGAGTGCACTTCACCAGCCATGTCCACCAGGTGTCAGTATATCACACAATCATCAGTATTCAACTTTAAATCTAACATCAACACTCCCTCCAACAGATTCACCGTCAGTATATATACAGTCAGTATATAGTCATTCAGTATATATACAGTCAGTATATAGTCATTCAGTATATATACAGCCAGTATATAGTCATTCAGTATATATACAGTCAGTATATAGTCATTCAGTATATATACAGCCAGTATATAGTCATTCAGTATATATACAGTCAGTATATAGTCATTCAGTATATATACAGTCAGTATATAGTCATTCAGTATATATACAGCCAGTATATAGTCATTCAGTATATATACAGTCAGTATATAGTCATTCAGTATATATACAGCCAGTATATAGTCATTCAGTATATATACAGTCAGTATATAGTCATTCAGTATATATACAGTCAGTATATAGTCATTCAGTATATATACAGTCAGTATATAGTCATTCAGTATATATACAGTCAGTATATAGTCATTCAGTATATATACAGTCAGTATATAGTCATTCAGTATATATACAGTCAGTATATAGTCATTCAGTATATATATAGTCAGTATATAGTCATTCAGTATATATACAGTCAGTATATAGTCATTCAGTATATATATAGTCAGTATATAGTCACGGCTTCCCGATGAGAAAAGTTGCACATTAGACCTCCAACTATCATCTCACACTCAACGCAAAAGAGCTAAAAATATATAAACGACTGCAAATGAACTTTGCACAAGTGGTGGTGAACCGACCAAGGCTAGGAAGAGAACTTGTCTTATTTTGCAATACTTCAGCTTAATACTTAACAACTGAATTAGTACTAACCTCCATATTGGTGACTAAACCTAGTTTATAAACCTTTAAATTGGAAGCAGGTGTGAGAATTTCTTTGTGCTATGAGTCCAATATTTTTTAAAAGCTTCAGTCTAAAGTGAAAAATACATCCAGACACAATAAGCACTCAGTTTATAGTTAGTTTTTTCATAATTTGAAAAACTGAATACAATAGACTTTTTTTTCTTTTTTTTTTATGAAAGTGCGAGACCAACAAGAAAGTGTTTTGGGGCATGATATCTAGTTTATTTACACATGTAAAAAAAGCTTCCAATAAGATAAGTTTCAAACAGGTACCACTGCCTAAAGAATATCTCCCTGGCTGCTCTACATCCTGTCCTGGATCAAAGCAGGCCACTTCTCTGGTTACCATTGTGCCTCAGTTCTTTCCGTCTCTGCTCCATGTACTAAGCATCTCCCTGTAGCTCCCTCTCCTTCATCTATGTCTCTCCCTGTTCCGGTCTTTCACAGAGATTTAACTATGAAAATGAGTCAGTAACCAGCACTTGAGCAAAAGCCAACCAATGACACAATCATGACACATCACAATGTTGAATTATTGTAAAATAGAAGTTTTTTTTCCCCCAACACACTGCACACAGATAGGAGACCAAATTGAGGTACCCATGAGGGCTGACAGTCATCGACTACTTGACCGTGTGCAACTGAAGGTGGACTTATTCCCCAAATCAAAAAGGAAAAGATCATTTATTTTAATACAAACCCCAGCCAGCCCTATGCCTTTTCATAATCGCAATCAATCCCAAAACAAACAATATCATCTTCCATCGAAATGTATAATTGTGGTCATAGTCATCTGCCAATTCAGTAGACATCGCCCAACCCTAGTATCCATCCATTCTGAATTTATTATATTGGAATAATAACACAGTAATCCTGCTAGATGCTGAAATTGCAGGTGCATGACACACTGCATGACATTTCCAGTTCCAATCTTCTCAGTATAGAAGGTTTAAATGTCTCCATACCTACAAAACTAATCCATAGTCTGAGGTATCACGCCAATGGCTACATAATACCATTAGGGCTGCTCAGCAGATCATTATAAAGAGGCTTGATGGGCAGGTACAGACAGAAACCTTAAAATAGTTGTGAAATTGCCAATTTCAAGATAACTTTTTTTTGCTGCGTTTGTGGCTCCACCATCGTGTTTTTTTGAGAAAATAGTAATTTTTTTAGACCCCGAGACAAAGAGGAATACAAGATGGAACAGACTAAACTAATGCTAACTAAATGTATCAACAAATGTCCAACAGATCAAATCAATGTTACATAACTTGCTAAACATATGAGAAGTCTGACAAGGTTACTCTCCCTTACTCATCCACAGCAAAGAATGACAGCGTACACACCTCCTCTACAGTGATGAGCTTCGCCATGTCGTCCAGTGAGGAAGCTGCTTTGATGATGTCAACTTGCTCTACTTCATAGTCGTCGTACTCCTCCTCCTCTTCCTCCTCCTCTTCCTCCTCCTCCTCCTCTTGCTGCTCCTGCTGCTCCATGTGAGCCTCTTGAGGAAGGCGGGCCTCCTGGAGCAAGCAGTAATAATGAAATTCAGTTATTACTTGCATAACAAGATAGAGCAATGGAGACAGTAATCCATTGTCGCTCTCCATTTTGATAACACAATTCGGAAGCGATTAAAATAAAAATTGTATGAGAGTGAAAGCTGTTAAATTATGGGAAGGTTGTTTCAAGAAAAATAGTAATCTGGAACAAAGGAAGTACATCATATATTTCCTGCAATAGCAACAATGGTTTAAGACATATAGAGGAACTAAGAAGTTAGCATGAGCTGTAATCACCATCATGGTTTAAAAAAAAAAACTTAAAGCAAAGCTGACCTAATAAACAGAAAAACAAATATGATATAGGATACTGGTCCTGACACTGGTGACACAGTTTAACTGGCAAATAATTTCAGGAAAAACAAACAAACAAACTAAACAAACAAACTAGGAACTCGCAGATAATGTAAATAATAGACTTTAAAACATGAATTGCATTTCTCTATATTTTAATTTGAGTCACAAATTCTGGTATGTACCTGGGTCTCCTCATGTAGCTTCTCCTCAGCTAGGGCTTCCTGGTGCAGCTGTTGTAGCTCCACATGTGCCCCACTGGCCAGAGTCTCCACTGGGAGAGTTTTCTGACATTGAGCAGAGTCTTTTTCCTTCTGCCTCTTCTCCTCTTCTTCCTCATCTTCCATCTCCAAAGCCTCGGCTGCCTCCTCCACCTCCCTCTCTTCTTTTCCCCTTTTTGCCTCCTTTTCCTGTGTGGGACTTAAATCTCCTCCCTGCTGCTCTGCGGGCTTGGACTGATCTATTTCTCCAGCTGTAGAGGGGTGTAGTCCATTTCCTATGACTGAAATGGAGTATTCTGCCCCTCCTTCGGCCTCTCCTCCCTCTCTGTTGCTGCCGTGCTTGTCAATCAGCTGATCTCCATGGAAACAGTCCCTGCCCTCTACTTCCCTGTCTGGGTCTGACCTGTCCTTTTCTGAGATCTCAGGGGAATAAAGCCCATCAGTCAAATTAATGGAAGGTATGACTGGATGGCTGCTCTGATAACGGGAGGGGTCTTGATCTCTCTGCTCCATCCCTTCGTCAACCTGATGGACTGGATGAAAAAGAAACAGAGTAGAAAAGCAGAGTGTGTTGTTTTTTTTAAGCCATTCATCCATGTGGGCCTTCCTTTCCTCGTTTATGTCACTAGAATCATCAATGAATGGTCTACATTGACAGGGATGTCATTGCTATCTTCAGGGAGAACTGCTCTCAAATACAAACCCAAGGGGTTCAACAGACCGACATGAAACCTTAAAAAAAACATATTTTCAGCAGTTACACTGAAAGTGTACATTGCATTGGGAGCTGCTTGCATCTCATTTTCCATGTAATCAGTACCTGAAACTTGTGTATGTATCAGTCTAAGATCCGAGATGATTGCCTGTCAACGGACCCAACATGTTGACGGAGAGCCGGGGGCTCACAGCTAACGGAGCAAAGAAATATTTTGCAAGATCCCTTAGTATGCATGTGGTATCACAACTTCTTAAATAGACATTGAACCATAGCAAGGACTCCACAAATGTTACATGTGGCAAAAAAAACTAACAAACATAAAAGCAGACAGTATATAGTCCATAGCGGAACCCAGCAAAGTAAACAACGTAAGTCTGAGCAACATTAAAGTGTCAAGTACACCCTTAAAGTTAAATTTGATAATCAGAGTATACAGAAGTGTGTAAAAGCAGTTTGAGCACTATTGTGTTGACAAAATATGTATATTTTGTCTCTCAGTGAGACCCTTGAGTGAGTATGGAGAGCAGCACCACCAGTGAACGGGTAGTTTAAGTTTTCTTGATCTGATAACAAGATACTTATCCTTGCAGTACATCAGCCGTTCCAATGTTTAGAGCCATATGGAGGAAATTACTCAATCATACATTTGTTCTGAATTCCGTAAAGCGCTCATTTAAGGTCCACTTACTGTTTCTGAAAATGTAAACTAAATTAGGATATGTAGTCGAAGACTCGGTTGAAACCTAAGTAAAGCCAGTAAGTGGACTTCCTACTTTGACATTAATACACCTGCTCACTCACCTGACGTACACAAAGGCAGTGCACCACCTTCTTCAAATGTAGGCCTCAAAAGGTCCAGAGATGCACACTGTACACATACAAATACATATATGTAATACATGTATATACACACAACATAGTTTACTAATTATTTGTTATATTAATCTTATATGCCTGTACATTCTCTCTGACATACACTCAGACGCACACAAAAAAGATGAATGTCTTACCACGGCATCTCCAGCTCCTGGTCTATGAACAGGAGAGAGAGAGAGAGACAGAGTGAGATGGTGAACGTATGGGAGGTCTGTTCTTGGTTTGAAGAAGTGAGAGATGGGTGACCCCGCTCTACTCTTCCAATCTAATATTAGCTCGAACACATTTCCCTGGCTACTACAACGCGTGCGTGCATGTGTGTGTGTGTGTGTGTGTGTGTGTGTGTGTGTGTGTTAAGAGAAGTGAAACCCAAGCAGCGAGATGGCTCAAATGTCTAAAAGTGCAGCAGCAGCAGAGGGCCATATGTTTAAACTATCACTGCAGTGCTCACCACACACAAAGATATACATGCTTATCAGCAGTCAGACAAACACTGTGTGTTGTGTATCGGACTACTTTTTGACTTAAGTCACTTAATAGGACTTCCTATTAAATATTTAAAAATGCCACGGTGGGCTTCTCTTGACAAATTTGTTACACTTGCATGAGCACGCTCCACAACAAAACACACGTCACACACATGCATGCTCACACACACTTTTTATTACAGAAGCACAACAGATAGGAAAATGCAAAGTTGCAATCAACTCAAATGATTGTGTTGTGAAATCAACGTGGATTATTGCACAAATGTTGTAGGTAACCTGAGAATACTGGCATGTGGGTCACTGCTTGTATACAATCTTACAACTAGAGTAAGATGAGAACATCCAGTCCATTTGATCTCTTTTCCTTTCAGATATTTAGGTTAAGGAAGAGTAGAAAGACAAAAAAAAGGGAAACAACCATGCTCAGTTTTAAGTGAGTAAGTAAATCCAAAGCCGTCCCATTTACACTTATCTTGTTTATTTTAGTCCCAAAGGAGCGGAGTTATAAGGGGTTACATGTTAGTGATTTCCTGACGACAAGTTGCTAAGTGGAGTGACCTCCAGTGAGCTAATGGAAATGGTGGAAATGCAAAATTGGCTGACTGTCACAATTCAGTATCAAACCACTGTTCTCTTGTGTGTTGGTGACTAGTAGTCAAATGAAGACATTTTCAATGTGCTTCCCTGTACAGTTATGTACAGTGGAGCTACTTATGTCATAGTCAAATTAGGACTTCTTTACAAATTTTATTTGGTATATAAAATGTGAATTATTGCTGAAATACAAGTTTTCCTTTAACCTTTTTGGAGGCTCCAGCTCCCCGTACCGCAACAGCACCTATAGACACGCATCAAAATCCAGCCACCGGCTGGTCGGGTTTTTGTAACGGATGGTTCACTTGAAGTGTTTTACGGCGTCGTTGTGCTGTGCTGCTCGGTCTCGTCTGTCTGTGTCAGAAACCTCTTATAAATTTTCAGTGCATGAGAAAATGGACGTGCGCCGGGAGAGTGTGTGAACAGTGTCAATCGAATGGGTCTGACGAACAAGGCGTAACAGTTTCCAACCCCGAACAGTTATGTGCACTGATGCATGTAGAGCTGAGAATTATATTCACAGCTCAATTTTTACGTGCACTGCTGTGCAAATGCACATGGTATTTTGAGCCCTGAAAGAATATACACACACACACACACACACACACACACACGTACACGCACACGCACACGCACAGGCACACGCACACTGACTGACCGACTGTGCGTCTGGCAGATGTTTTTTAGTGTGTCCAGATGTTGGGTTGCCAGGTCGGAGACAGAACTTCTACACTGACTCTCTGAGAGACATGGAGAGACAAAGATACAGGGAGTTAAAAGCATTGTTACAACTATAAAGTAGCCTTTAAGAGCTAAGCTCCCTTGTGAGCAATTCAAATATGAATGCAATATAAATTATATGATCACTGAAACCACATTAAATATACATTATTGGGATCCAATGGACGAGACAGAGGCTGCAGTTATATTGTTTTGTGTTTGTTATCTGTGCATGTGGGCAAATACAATGACAAGGATGATATTCAGTAACATGTAAAGCCCATGTACAGCTGTTATATGGTACACAGCTTCTTTTTTTTTTTACAAATTATTGTAAATACTGCATTGTGATATTGTATTCTTTACTTGTGAATATCACTGATTCCGTAATATAAGACACCTTCTTCTACAGCTTCTATTTTTAGAGACCAAATCCCAAATTTGTATCATTATGCATTCATATTACAAATACAACAATAAGTATTTTGTTACACAGAGACTACTATACACTAAGATTGTGTCTACGTGTGTCTGATGCAGGTGTGCTGTGAGTATGTACGTTACCCCACTGGTCTTGTACTGCATTCAGGTTGTCCAATACTCTCTGGTGATAGAGTCTCTCTAGTTGGATGCACCATAATGCCCGCTGGTCTGAACAGCACAGGTTAAGAAACACAAACACAAACACAAATACACACACACACACACACACACACACACACACACACACACACACACACACACACACACACACACACACACACACACACACACACTCCAACAAGCTCTTTACTTCTGCATTACAGCGGAGAAAGGTAAAAGGAGAAAAGAAAGTAAGAATGACAAAATAAGAGGACAAAGACCGAGGGAGGCAGGAGGAGAGGGGTGAACAGAGTCAGGCCAGAGATAAAGAGAAAAGCACTCCAGGATGCAGTCTCTCATGTTTATGGATATGAGCAGCCAGAACACAATCCGTCTTTGACACGGCAAAATGCTTTTTCTCTCTAAGTAACCCCCTATACATGCATGACATAGCTGAGCTAGCGCTCCCTTCTCTTTGACTCTTTTATTTCTCCCCTCCCACTGCGTCTCTTTCCTCTGATTAAACCTGTCAAAACTTCCAATTCTTTCTCATGCTTGCTTTCTTGTCTTTCTTCCTCCCTTACACCTACTTCGTCTCATAATTTCTCTTTATTGACCGCAAGTGTGCGAGTATATTTCGTATAAGAGCGTCTCTTTCGGTGAGTGTGTCTGCAAAGAATTCAGGTTGTGTATGCACCATACAGAGACGATCAACATTTCATAAAAGGAACAAAAAACCTTTTGATTTTCAAACATTTAGAAAGTTCAGCTGATTGGCATCATTTCATTTCTCTACAACAGATGTCCAATCCAGGGAAAGGCTTTGTTTAGGAGTGCTGATAATCATTATTTTACTGTTAACATGCAAATTAGCTGTAAATGCTGCAATCTTTCCTCATCGGACAAGAATATTGTATTGTAGCTTTCTTTCTTGTTAACTTAGGTATCTATTGCTCACACTGTATGTAAAGTCTGAAGCGTTAGTGCGACATGTCACTCCAAATCCTCAGGCTCTTCCTCCAGTGTGTGAAATAATACAGATGGGAAAACAGACAAATAGCCAAAGAAAAATGCATAATATAAAACAGTGAGGGTAGCACACACACGAGGTACTTTTATGACACTCATAGCACAACCAATTCCAATAAACACACCAACGTAATAAAAAGGATACAGTCTTTGTGAAGGACAAAGGCCTCGGCAATCTGCAGAGAGAAAGAGACATTACAACTTTTAATAAAAGTGCATGCTCTTTGTCATGCTTTTATCACAGCAGTTATGTCACAGAAGCTATCAGGAAAACAAGGCTCAAAAGGGGTTTGAAACCAGACTGAAACTATTCCTCGTGTAGAGTGGTTCTTGAACATGACATAAGATAAAAACCAAAATCAGATCTGACAAAGTACAAGAAAACAGGTAGAAAAACCACCAATATAGAACACAGAAACACCACACTGACCAGAGCTGTAACTGTTCTGCTACTGACGCAATGACTTCTATAATCATTAACTATGACAGAAAGAAACATAATCTGAGGTGAGATGCTAACTGTAACTAATGCAATAGTTAAGCAAGTCCCTTGCATTCAGGAGAAACAGAGTGAAAATGAGAGTGAGAGTGAAAAGTAAGACACATAGCAAGATACAAAAAACCGAGAGACTATGACACTCTACCTCTCTTCAGCAAGTGTCGCTTTCATGCTGCTCAGCTGATCTCAGAACAAGAGAAGTGTGTGTGTGAGTGTGTGTGTGAGTGAGTGAGTGAGAGAGAGAGCAAGAGAGAGAGAGACCGGGAGGAGGAGGAGGAAAGGAGGGCACAAAAGGCTCTCACATTTCTAATGAAGAGGGGCGGTGACGACTGAATGACCTCTGTAGGTAACTCTACTGACGCGACTCAGAAACAAAGTTGGAAAGAGTTTAAAATTTGTCCTCTGTCTTTTCATTATAGTTCCATATTATTCTCAACAATGAGACTTCATAAAGAGAATAAATCAACAACCTTGCAGAGGGGTGCTCAGAGAACAACCTCCTGCTCAATGTCAGTAAAACCAAGGAGCTGATTGTTGATGTTAGAAAAAAGGAGGCAAAGACGCACAGCCCCGTCTACATCAATGGAGTTAGCAGCTTTAAGTTCCTGGGAATCAGCATCACAAACAACCTGACATAATCATCACACATCTCCATCCTGGTGATGAACGCTCATAAACGGCAGTATTTCTTAGGGAAACTTAAGAAGCCAAAATTCTCGTGCCAAGTTCTTGTCAACTTTTACAAGGAGCAAGAGAAAGTATCCTGACTGCAAACATTACAAACAATTTTACAAACTGGCATTGGATGCGTACGGCCCAGGACAGGAGGCTCTACAGCGGGGGATTAAAACCGCCCGGAAAATCATTGGCACCCATTTCCTGAGCCTCGGTGAGGAGCCTGCAAAGAGCTACGGGGATATTAAAAGACAATAACCACCCCGACCACAACCTGTTCACCCTGCTGCCGTCTGGAAAGAGATACAGAAGTATCAGCTGCCGAACCACCAGACTTCCAAACAGCTTCTTTCCTCTGGCTATATATATATATATATATATTACACTAATTGCGATGCATATCTTTGTCATAACATGTTTTTAATGAAGTTTGAACACATTTTGTCCATTCTTTGGCCCTCCACACTGGCTTTCTCAGCTGGTTTTCCAACAATTTCTATTCATGCTACTGGTGATGGTTTTGACCCCTGCTTCCCTCCTCCTCTTTTCTAAAATCAGTTTTGCAGTTTATTCTAATAGCTTTATTAGCTTATCGTACTATTTTGTCTCACTTTGATTAGCGACTCTAAAAACAGTAACATCTTACTGTAATAATTACCTATATGTGAGCATATTATTAGCATATCATAGTAATTGTTGTCAATCTAGTGATTGTGGACATGATCATGAGTGCCCTGCAGGAACCTTTACAGTGCAGTCCAAGAGCACCAAGAAAATAGCTTCAAATGTTTTTTAAAAACACAAAAAGATTTAGGGCCTTTCATTCTAAATGCTGTTTATATAGTTTACTTACTGTAATCAATTAGTCTGCTTACAGTGTTAATGTTTGGTCTTTTCATTCATGACAGTAATTAAGTAGTACAGTAATTTGAAAAGTGATGGAAACAGCTGTACTGTATTTTGTCAATACAATTTTCTAAATAGCGATGCTGTCTTTTTTTTCTTAGTTTATATTCATATCACAAATATACCAATGCCAATTAAATAGATAATCTGCAGGCAAAATAGAGGAGAAAAATGGTTATAATAATAATCTATTCATAGTGCTCAATTTGATCCAGGCATATGAGCTCACTATAAGAGCTTTCCACTGTTATTGCTTTTGATGGTTGTTGAAGATTATACCTGTTGTAGACCTACGTACTCTGTTTCAATAAAGAAGTGAAAAGTAAATTTTCCTTAAAAAGCTAACTGACTTATTTTCATTTACATTTTGTGAGAAGACAAAATAAAGAGACAAACTTGCCGCACACACACACACACACACACACACACACACACTCGCACTCGCACGAAAACATAGGTCAGGTGTGCCTGGAGGAGACATTTGTAAATCAAACTGACAGAAATATTTACACACCCTATAACATACATGTCCAGTCACGCAGGTCTGAACGTGAGAAGGGAAGACTGAGTGTATGTTTTTTATGTAGTGTGGATGTGGCTTATGCGTGTAGGACTGCGTTTGTGTATAGACGCTGAAGTCACCCATGCCTTAAGGTACAAAGTGTCATTCCGATTATCTGGTTGAGTAGATAAGAGTGATTTAATAACTAGTGAGAGAGAAAAAATGTAAAGAGACTAAAATGACAGAAAGAAAAATAAATGAATCATTAAAGACTAAAATAATTGTTACGGTGAGTGACTGCCAGGTTTGGTGGTGATAAACGGCTTGTCGTGTCTAACATACTATGCCAGAAATAAGACAAGAAGAGTTACCTGGTGAAGGTACTGTGGAAGGTGGGTGTCATCTCCTTTTTCTGCCAACTTCTCCAGAGACTCCAGCAGGGCAGGGCTTGGAATAGGCCCGGCGGCGCAGGTGGAGACTGAAAGACAAGTGGGCACTGGAGTGGAGGTAATGTGTTCCCAATTTGAGGTTATAGGTCCTGTGGTGGTGGTGGATTCTGTACCAGTAGTCGTAGGCCCCGTGGTGAAGGTAAGGGGTTTTGCTGTTGCACTCATAGGAGTGGAAGCAATGGAAGTGTTGAGCATCGCAGTGCAAGCAGGTACTGTACATGTCTCTGCTGTTGAGGGAAACCCTCTTGTGCATGTGGGCCCGTAGTTGGAGACCGGCTCTGTGGATGAGGTAAGATGTCCTGGAGTGAAGTCAGTACTTTTTGCCATCTCGCCTGAAGCTTCTGTGATACATGGAGGCCCAGGTGGGCTGGTGTCTGAAGATAAAGTTAGTGTCGTAGAATCTACAGGCCCTGTGGTGAAGGTGGGTCCCTGTGTAAAGGACCCTGTGGTGGAGGCAACTACGTCAGTGTTATGAGAGTCCACGTTGACATCAATCTGACTCATTTCCACTTCACTGGCGGGATAAGCAGTTTCTGGACTGACCACTGGAATGACAGGGGACGTAGGCTCTGGGCTGGTCCCAGGGCTGAAAGGATACAGAGTCTCCAACAGACTGCCTACAGAGGAAAAGGAAGGCCGCGCCAAACAGATGAGATGAGAGAAGCATAACTATTAAACAGTGAACGTGCTGAAACAGCACAACTCCAAAGCAGCTGTCTAAAACTCCCGAGGACACGGAGGTATAAGGGACTGTTACAATCCATTACTACGGATTATCTTTGAGACAAGATTCAGAAGATTAAGTTAGCCCCAAGTTAAAGAATATAAATTAATGAAACATTCTAAATCAATGGGTTGCTTGATATATTTTCGATAAGATGTTTGAACAAGTTTGACAGCTATAAGCTTTATTTTAGTTTACTTGAGAGAAGGGGTAGTGTACATTAATAAATATGGTATAAAAACAGCATGCCATTTAAAAGTTTGAAAAGGACACACAGTTGTAAAAAAAGTAGTAGTGACATATATACATGCAAAAAAACAGGACATGGGTCTGCATTAATCATCCTTTGTCTTAATTGGTGACCCCATTGTTTTTAATGTTTAGTTGTCTAATGTGAATTGGATTTATATTCCACTCTCTTGAAGCCTCTGACCGACTAAGCTGACTGGCTAAAGACTCTTCGGTAACAGAATAGTGTGATCTCCTCTTATAGAGCCCCAAGTGACAGGATTAGTGTTGGTTCTTCTGTGTATATGTTATGGATGACTTTGTATAACAAGAACAAGTTTGCATATCTTATTAGGTCATCTCAATTTAAAAGCAGATTTTAGTGCTTGTTTGTATAGTGATTCGAGTGGTTAGCCAACACCAAGCCAGGCTAAGTCAATACCTTTCTCTTGAAGGAATAGAGCTCTAGAAACCACAGAGCGCAACTGAGCAAACAAAAGTTTCACACTCTTTGTGCTTCGTGCAAGTATATTAATACTCTTTGGAAGTGACTGGGGATGTTAAAATGAAGAACGCAGTCATTCCTCCTGTCTTCTGTCCACCTGGCTGCTTTGTCTCAGCCAGCGGAGACGTTTACAAAAAAAAGATTTTGGCCGATCGTGTGTGCTGTGCTTGTGTAAACATGGCGCCGGTGGACGAGAGACTGGGGACAGAGACGATTGAATTAGGTTTCACATTCTTTTACCTGTGCTTGTTGCACAGATGTATTGATAAAGTATTCGTTTTTTTACTCGCAAATATTTTTATTGCATGTACAGTAACAAGCGATGTTGCCGTCAACTTGAGTATCCGTCACATCACCTGGTTCACTCGTATGTATGTGTGTATGTATGTATGTGTGTATGTATAGTTCGAGGAGCTCAGCCTGACAGAGAAGGCAGAGCAGATGGGGGCTTATAAATACTACAATTATTTAGCACCGGGGCCCGTTTAATACCGGGTTTCGGAACGCAACCACCACCTTCAGATAACGCGAAACGCTTTCTGGGCTGCTGTTGAAACATGGCCGACTGGGTGGAAGAGGACCCGCTCCCTACGTAGATATGAATGGCTTCTTATAAGCTACGGTAAACATAACGATTCTTAGTTTCAGGTGATTATACACTGATTAAAACATAGTTAGGAATATTATATTCAATATCAGCCAATAAATCCCCTTAAATGTTACACACTGTTCCTTAAAGCAAAAACAAAACGTGTGACTACCACATTTGTAAGTTTATTTCTTTTTTTACCTTGGCTATAGTATTGGCTGTAGCTTTGGAATTGGATGTTCATTTTCATAAATGTGGCCTAACTGGCTGACTTCTGTCACGGTGTGTTTTTTCTGTCCTCTATTAAATATTTTTTTATACTGAAAATGAATCTACGTGTAATATGAAAGGGGTCGCTCCTAATGACATCCCTGAGAATTATTGTGCAACTCTGCTCTGTGTATGTCAGCTTGTTGCGGTCTTCTACTGCCCCTAAATGGCCATCAAAAGCATTACTTCAAGCAAAAAGTAAGACGCAAAGACATTAAAACAGGTGTGTGTGTGTGTGTGTGTGTGTGTGTGTGTGTTTGTGAAAGTGTATGTTTTCGAGGTGTGTATGTTCCCTACCTGTCTCTGAATAGGAGGAATCAGTCATTGGAGTTTCGGGAGACTGGCAGCAAATTAGACAGCTTGATTCCTCTGATTCTTCCTCCTCTTCTTCTTCTCCCTTCATCACCTCATCAATGTCTTCTTCATCATCTTCCTCTTCCTTCTCCTCTCTGCCGCTTCCTGTGTGTCCCTCCTTTCTGTGCTCCTCCTCTGAGTGCTTCCCATTATTGTTGACAGAGGTTTTCTGGATGAGCCCTCCTCCCTCTCCCGTTTGAGAAGGAGCGAGGCTTTGAGTCTGTGCGAGCGCGTTGGTCTCGTTGAGATTACGGGTTTGGGCAGTGAGAGCGTCAGGATTGGGAAGGTTATCACAGAGGTCAGCCCCGCCCACCTGAACGTGTGACATTGCTCTGTCCTCCCTCTCAAGCTGACCTAGAGATAAAATAAAAGGATCAGGTGAAATTCCAAAAATATTAATACAGTAAGAAAAACAAAGAACGCTTAAATTCCTATAAATATTTCAGTTGACTTTGACTGCGTATTTAAAAGGTCAGCTGCAACTTGAGACAAAGCAACCACAGCATTAAAAAAAAAAAAAAACATCGCATTCTCAACAGCTTTCGGTTGATGTTATTTTCATTGTAAATCACATTCAATTAGTAAGTATAGTGCAGTTTTTAAGTTGGTGTACTTAAATATGTTGAGCCTATAATTGCTTTTGTGACATTTAAAACACTCACCACCATGATCCATCAGGCACCACCCTCACAACGGTTGAGCTTTCAGCATGAAAGTCTGCGCCGGCTATTAGACAAGCCCTTCTTCAAGCCTGCAGAGATAAGGAGAACAAAAAGACAGGAACATTTCAATGACAGAAGGTATGAGAACGACAGAGAAAGTCAACCTTCACTCAGAAGAACGAGAGAGAGCGAACAGGAGACACAAAACAAGTTTAGCATCATTCCTGAGTTGAAAAAAAAAAAAAAAAAAAAAAACACCTCGGGCATAAAGAATTTTTTTTTTTTTTTTTTTTTTTTTTTTTTTTTTTAAGTGTAGCAGTCCTACCAACTCCTTGTATTATAATAGTACAAACAAATGTATTGATTTACACAGTGAAGTGATTAGAGAACACTTTCACTAACTCTGCAGATACAAACCTAACAATGAATTCTATAGAAAACAACTGAAAACTCCATACAAGTCCTGAACCTTTACGATATCCCACTGCCTCGCTAGACACTGTGCGGTGTGGCTGCAGAAGATTACATTTGTTATTAGTTTTCCTCTCTATCTAAAGCAAAACAGTGTCCTGAAATGTATCTGTAAATAACAATACCAGTCAGCATCTATCTGCTCACAAGAATTAATCTCAAAGTGAAATTTCAATGTCAAATTGTTAGGATTTAGGTTTCACAATCTTCTTGTTAAAACAAGAAAAAAACCTTTTCAACGCAAATACCTCGTGCAGACCCACTAAACATTAAATACCGAGAGCAAGACTGTGAGAAAGAGAGATACTCGAAGACATTTACAAGTTGGCTATGGTATTTAATATATATATTTGGTAAATATTTATGATATGGAAAGAGCAAGAACAGTGACTATTTACAATGTGAACCCAGAATACAGAAGAACTGGTCAAATACCTAAAGGGAGACAAAGTTGGCAAAGTTATAAGATGCAATAAATTATATTGCCTATCCCTATTTACATAAAGTAGGAAGACAAAATAATATGAACTACGATAGAGGGCTGCAGGAATGAGTCCTAAAACCTGAAAATGTAGCCTTTTCGCACCTGTTCTTTTTTTTTGGGATGCCTGAAGAATTAGGTCTGTGTTTCATATAAATACAGTTTAAAGTTTTGCTCTAGTACAGAAAGTACGTCAGTAAATAATCCCACTTGTGGATTTTCAAGCTTTTACAAGTCTTAAGAAAGACGGTTGCTAACAAGTGGCTGCGTAGGACTAGTAAACATTATGACTACAAACACTGGTACGCCTTCCTTCAGCTCAGTGGTGGTGACGTGAAGTCATACGATCGTGGTGTAGTTTGTTTCAAGCCCAACGTTATCTTTTTACTTCTGGGATTTGCATTTACAGTTCAAACTTAATAAAAGTGGTGTTCATTGGTAGAGATTATCTCGCTGAACCAAACGTTTAAGTATCATAAGCCTGGGTTTGCCACAGAGTTTATTTTGTGCAATAATCCATAATCCACTTTCTATTGAGGTAACCGGTGTGACTTCTGGGTAGGCCTATAAAAATACATTCCTTCCTGCAGGACTCTATAAAGTGCAATGCAAAACAACTCTACAAACTACGGCCTCAAAAATGCTTGTAGGTTAAAATAAAAAAAATTCTGACAGTGAAAAGTATAACAGGATTTATTGCTGGGCGGCAGCAATGGGTTGCAGGAGGTTGTGAAACTGGTAAATCAGTGTACTGCACAAATCTGTATTGTGCAGTAGCATGCTTTTTTACTTTACTGCCTTACTTATGTTCACAGTTTACTCAGCAAGAAATTCAAAAGAAGAACTGACAGATTCAATCTCTGGATAATACCTCGACTCCCCAAAACATACAACCTGCGTTTAAGTCGGTGAGACAACCAGTAACAGCACGCACTGTAGAACTCGGAGGCCGTCACTTTGAGTACTCCAGACTTTTACATATACACATGGATCAGTGTATTTTAATGTATTTCAACTGAAAACAATCTGCTCATAAACCCATTATACTCTTCTATTAAAAAAAAAATGCCTTCCACAAACACACACAGATGTCTCCTCTTAAAACATTGCACTGACTCTGTCCCCGATCCCTGGCTACAATATGCACGACCGTATCCTTCGGCAACACCCATTTATACATTCAACAACTGTTTTACTAATGTTGGCAACAGCTCCACATCCATTCCAGGCTAATGAAAGCCCATCTCAGAGGAATATAGCTGTCCTGGTTTCACGCAGCAGCACTAAGCGAATTGCTCTTCCTGTAAGCCGGTACTTCCCTCTGTAACACTCAACCCAAACGCTTACAAAGGAGAAAGAGGACAAACACACCCAGCACAACTAGGATTGCCTGTGTGTGTCTTATTAATACTCTTAGGGACAATCATACATATAATGTGGTCACACATACAAGAGAGTATGAGATGAGTGCATGAGCAAGTCAGCACGGAGGACTGCGGTCTCCAAAGGGAGGAGAGGACCTGTGGGACGACACAGCCATCGGCTTTGAGATACTAATAGAAGCAAGTACTGTATGAAGGGCTGTCTTCTTACTCCGAGCTCTTAATGTCCCTCTGGAGGATAAAATGGTCCCAGCCTGCGACAAACAACCGTGACATCAAGACTTATGCAATAACGACCTTCAGTTTACACACATGGATGTTACTGTACCTGTCACACATCTGTCTAAAGCTTTGGAAGTTGCATTGTCTTTGTTTACAGTACAGTTTCCCCTTAATGTCTCTCTCCCTCAGAGCCCTCTGTCCATACAACTATCCGTCCTCTCCTCTTTTTGTCTGCACCCTACTCCACAGGGCACCATGAATAATGGAAGACAGGAGAAGGGACACACAGAGGGGGGAATCAGCCAAAAGGACAAACACAAGGTGGAGGAAACAGATCCTGTCCTGTGAGAGGACACTAGGAGGAACATAGCTAACAACAACGTGACACGAGCTGCCTTTGACTGTCTTGTGTTTAACGTCTGGACGTTTTACAAATGAAGCTAAACAAACAAAAAAAACATTTAAATAGTTGCAGTAAACTGACCCCTGCCCATTCAAAGGGGTGCTGGCCAAGTACCCGGTGTCCCCGGTGTAGGCCAGCACGTCTCTGTTAGCTCTCACGTTAGCTCTCCAGTCAAAACGTGTGAGACGAACCTCGTCAGAAGGAAAACAAGTTTATCTTCACCTTATCTCCACGTACATTTAGATAATGGTCGATATTAAAAGCACAGAGCAGAGACAGGAAACACACCTGCAGGGACAGCGGACGGGGACCGTCATGTCCACCATGACACACGTGAACGTTACCTGGTCAACAGCTACACAGCGTTACCTGGCCAACAGCTACACAGCGTTACCTGGCGACCAATAGCTGGAGACGGACACGGAGACACGGGGACGCGACGCTCCGGGGACATGTTAGTGGTTACGAGCTAACTGACGTGAGCTAGCCGAGCAATGGCAGACACATCTGTCCACACAGCCGCGGAGAGGAGCTTTACCACACAGCTCGCTTTGGATTAAACCCGGAACAACATCAGAGACACTCACCAGTCAAACGTCCTCGCGGCCGAGCAGGTGGAGGTGTGGAGGCTCGAGCATCACCCGCTGCTGGATGTTGTGGTAACGTTAATGACCGAGGGTGTCACCGACAGACAGACAGGGGTGCTCGCTGTCATCCGGCCTGAAGGGAGACATCAGGGTGCACTGTCGCCCTCTTCTGGTCCCACACTGTCAGCACGTGTGTGGGCAGCAATATTACTTTATTAATACTGTGAACCATTCAAGCCTGTGTGTTTTCTTTATTTATTTCACCTTATGGTGGTGATCAAGCCAGCAGTTTGTTTTGGGTGAGTTAGGATACTGAAAGCTTCAGGCCACGAAATACTGGGTTAAATTCAGCTTCCATGATATTTGAGCACACTGTTCCAAAAATAGATGTGATTAACCTAATAAATCACCATGTGCAAACAGGAAAGAAAGGTAATAGATTTAGAGAGATTCATACGAGCATTGAAGGTGCAAGCACTTACTAAAACAGAGCCGATATAAATTTTTCTCCCACACAAAATATCAAAATTCTGATTTAATGTTTTTCTTACAAATCATATTACACACGCAGCTTACACATTAGACATCACATTTCGGGCATTTAAATCATACACAGACACATAAGGGATATAAATAAATACAAAGACTTGCTTTCACCTTCTTCCTGCCAGTTTTGGAAATTTATGCAAAACAAGACACATGCAAGGTTCAGTTGTGACACTGCTGTCACACGATACTGCATCAGAAAAACTGCAGCTGCATCAATCATTCGATAATATGCACATTTCTGAATTAAAATATCAGCGTGACCTGGTGCACCCATGAGGCTTTTTTTTTAACCTCTTGAACATGCAGACCTTTAGTCTGCAACATTTCTTTTTTTATCTTTTCACTGCAGAGACCGGCTGCATCCATTTCATGAACATTTATTACTTTATTATCACTTATTACTACTTTTTGGACTTGTATGTATGTATGTATGTATGTATGTATGTATGTATGTATGCATCTTCTGTGTCCCCGTTTTATTACACTATTCTTTTTTATATTACATTATCACTATATCATACATGTGTTTTATTTTTACTTGTGTATTCAATTTGTATAAAACTATAACTAAGACCTATAATCAGCCCCAACCCTCCCTCTGTGTGTTCTCCAGGATCTCTTCATAAAGCCAGCTCTGTGTGAACTCCTGACTCTTGTCCATCAGCTGGAACAGTCGAAGATACTCCTCTGGATATACATGGCCCGTCAGTATGTCCTCCGGTATACCCATCTCCGATAACAGCTTACTCCCACTATCTGGAGACCACAGACTAGGGAAAGACATAAGACAGGGAGAATAAGCAAGAGGAAAATAAGGCTGGAAGATGTGTTGACTGGAACAGCCTACGATACTATTATAGTACGGATGCACTTAGTGGAGGACTTAGACACAAAGAGCAGTTATTTGATGCAACATGTACAATGTGTTGACTACAGGCCTGTCTCAAGACGCTTCGTACGTGTGTGTGTGTGTGTGTGTGTGTGTGTGTGTGTTGCTTACTTGAGCCTGTCAATGAGCTTGACCTTCCTCTTTGCCAGACACTGTTTGATCATCATCAGCAGAGTTGAAGCATTAGAAGGAGTGAGGCCTGCAGAGAACAGATCAGCCCGCGGACGCAGACGCACTAGGCACAAGTGGTCATTGGGAAGCTGAGGGGAGAAAGAGGCAGAGGTTTTATTAAACAGACAATAACAAATCAACTTTACATTGCTGTTATTGAGTTTGCTCTCTTCCTAACCTTGCCCTTGGGGCTTGGTACTCTCTGTTTTGAAGACCTCACAAATGACTCCCAGGGCTCCTGCACAGACAGAAATGAGGAAGTTGACAACTAGAAGACTGTCAATCAGATTCACCCTCTTTGAAAATGTGTGCTAACATGGAAGCTTTAGTAGCATAATCACCACCATTAGCTTCAAGGAAGTATCATAAAACAAAACACTGCAACATGCTTTTTTTTTATTTTAAAATACTTCAGTTTTTACTGTGAACAGCTGTTTAAATATCTACCTGACTGGTTTTATGACATTAGCATAATCACCAAAATGTATTTTGTCCCCCTCCTCCATACTGTACCTTGTGTAGTAGTTCAATATCACAGGCCATCTGCCAGAGGACACTGAAGGCTCTGTAGTGCATCATGTCACCTGGACGTGACACCAGTTTCTGATGGAGAAATAACACACAATCAGATTATCAAATAATTTAAGTAACCAGACACAAGTCTCCCTCAGCTTCAATTAGTGATTGGGTTGTCAGCAGCAATATGATCATTTTCAGGGCAGATCTCTAAAGCTGATGATTATACTGACAAGTGCAGCAGTAACTAAGGCTGTGGTTACTCTTATCCGATTGATCAGGCAGGTTGCATTGAAGTGTCAAATGTGGGGACACATATGCAGAAACAGCTGAATTCTGATCTGGCGCATCTGATCACAAAAGTCGCATTGAAAAGACAAGTGTAACCACAGCCTCAGTAGAGATCCCAGTCGGTTTAAACCTGCCCAAAATGTAAACAAGAGGCATGAGCCTGGATCATGACACACACACACACACACGCACGAACGCACACACGCTCTTGTTCTTTTACCAGGTATTCCTTCTCGCTTATGAAGAGGTTGAGCTCCATTCTTCCGTATCTGTAGACAGACAGCCGTTCAAACAAAGCGTAAACCATCTTCAGCAGCATTCCACGCTCGTTACGCAGAGGCAGGATACCCACTACCTTCACTGGGATGTCTAGAAAGAAAGAATTTATGGTTAGGACTCATGGCATTTCTAAGCTTTAGGTTAATACTTACTGTATGAAGGAGGTGGGATCCGTTTGCAGCCAGAGGCTCAACAAGAGGAAACCTCTTTGTGAGTATGTATTTGTGAGAGATTGAATTTGCAACACAGTGGTGTCTTAGTTTTTTTCCTTCTTCTCACCGTCAGTCCAGCTGGCTTCTGATATTCCCAGGTCAGTGAAGAGTTTGTCAGTGAACATCACAGGGGGTTTAAGGTTTCCACTGCCAATGGGGTCTAGTTTGAAATAGTCACAGTTAACTACTTCCAGCTGACCATCCAGACGACCTTCCAACTCCTACAACATGAAAACATAAATTAAGAAATAAAATGTGAAATATATAAAGTCTGATAGTTAAAATGAGAGTAGAACTAAGCGTAAAAATACAAAAAGTTGTTTGATGCGTAGCGGTGTTCGTTACCTGTAGTTCATGTAGGAAGGACCTATCCCCTTCAAGAGCCACAACTCTCTGAGCGCCAGCATTTAGCAGTGTCCTTGTCAACACCCCAGGACCTAAGAAAGACAGACACAAACAAAACCCATCAATTAATTGTAGTTTCACAGACAAGACTAATGAAATGTGAACAAAATAAATAAATAAAATAAATTCACATATTTTCTCTATTTCACCCAAATAAAAAAATATTTAGTTTGTCAATGTTTGTGCTAAATAAGATTGAAGTTACACATCAAACAAATACATACCTGGGTTACATTCAAAGATAACACTTTTACCCTCCTCAGGACATAGATGCTGCGTTACCAATTCAGCCAGGTCTGGGTCCACTATGAAGTGTCTAATCTTTTTACAGGCCTGAGCACGTCGTACATTCTCCTCTACCTCCCCAAGTTCCAGGTAGTCATACCGGCACAGAGGACGACATTGGCCCTGGAAAAAGACAGAAACGCACTTAGAAAGTGAAAACAATTGATATCATGTGAAAAAGCTCACCGTATATTGGAAACCACTGTCAAAACTTTCTCTTTATAATCTTTTTCACTTTACTGCACAAACTTAAGATTTCTATCAATACTTGGATTTTCTCCTCACACAAAGTGGTTCTAGTAGCCATCAAAACCTCAAGAATTACACAGTGTATTAGGAGAGAACCAAATAAATGTAAACGTAATGGTCCATGAGGCAAACTAAGCATTGCAGTAGCAGACAGTAACAGAATACAGCAAACTAGAATACAGCATGGATAGGAAGACAACAAAAAAGTGTCAACATCTGGGCTAATAACAGTCGTCTTGGGCAAAACATTTTGGGCTGAGTAGATCTATGTGCTGTGTGCCTCAACAATAAAAGAAAAACACCTGTATAAAACAGAATTTCAGACCATAGTGATAAAAAAAAAGAAGCTGATGGTCAAAGACGACTGCCTACCTGTACAGCCACAGCAGACAGGTTCCTGTGTGCGAGTGCTGAGGAGAGGGATGTCCTCTCTGCACGAGGCTGTTGGGAGCTTGGCCCAAGTGTGGGCCGACCGGGACCCGAAGAGAGAGAGTCCCGGCTGTAGGCCCTTCTGTGAAGCATAGGAGCCCCAGGGACACAAAGGCCAGAATGACCCCCAGAGGCCAACGCAGCTTTGTGCAAACATGACCTAACGTTACTTCTGACGCTCTGGCAGCAAGCAGAGCGCATCAGCTCGACCGCTCTACAGATCTGGGTCGACATGGTGGCCCAGTGGACCTGTAACTACAGAGGGGAAGGGGGGTGGGGGACCTCTTCAAGAGGCCATTGCCTGGAGGGAACGGGGAGGAAAAGGGACCAGTGATGTTTAGACGAACAGCAGGCATTGAAGTGACACCAACATAGATCACCATCATTAAACGACACTTAGGTAACTCGCTGTTCTAGAAGCTAACCTGGCCTCTTACTAACCTATCTAAAGCACAGACACCGTGGATGACATTATAAATGACAGGCTTTAAATGTCTTATGTGATTATGGTAATATCGTAATACAAAAACACGCAGTGTGTTCTACTGGCACGTGGGGAGGTAGACTTGATGGCTTGACCCTGTCGGCCTCACTGGAGAGGAGTCCTCTGTCCTGCATCCCGTAGAGTCACACACTTTGCTCATAAGTTCGCCAAGAGGTATAAAATAACTTAATATTAATAATAATACTAATAAAGCGCTGAACAGGTTCATGATACTGACAATATACAAGGTGGTAGAAGGCTGGCTAGCAGCCCGCGAACGTGACTTACATCTACAATGTTGTTAATTTCGTGTCATGTGTTAAACACAGACGTACCTTATTGAAGATGATCCTGTATGTATCCAAATACAACCATATTGGTGATGTAAAAGTGGCTCTTGTCTGTCTGCTCGCTGGTAAACCTCCGTGACATTGAGTAACCGACCCCCAATCAGATGTTTTTGCAACTCTCGTGGTGCTGCGGGCGCATGTGAGTGTCGTCATAGACGTGCGACTTCAGCTGAGGCCAATCAGAAAGACCAGGGAGAAAATCCCGGAAGTGGTAATATAAAAAATAAATAAAGGAAAAGTAACTTATCGATTACACATTACTAGAAGCATATCAATTACTAAAAATAAATAAAAACACATGCATAATAAAATAAAAACACATTTAACGCAACACAATGTCTGTTAGCATGTTAGCATGATGTTGCTACGGAAGTAGAGCGCTGCGCTGTCAAAACGGACCCACGCAGCCCTGCCCTCTCCGCTCAGTTTCTCTGGGAGGTGAAGGTACCGTCGCAGTGAGAATATCCAGCCCGTTTGCTGTCAACATGGCGCGTGTCGAGACATCGTCCAACAGGCCCTACCACCTGGTCATCTTCGGGGCCTCCGGGTTCACGGGGCAGTTTGTGGTGGAGGAGGTGGCGCGGACCGCGTCCGAGGGTCCGAAGGGGAACCTGAAGTGGGCCGTGGCCGGCAGGAGCAAGCAGAAGCTGGAAAAAGTTCTGGAGCAGGCCGCCGGAGTCCTCGGTATGTATCTAAACAATCACATTAGTTGTGCATGTTGGAGGAGATTGTTTCTAGAACTGAGGGTCCTGCAACAGGGAATTATCGTGTTCAACTGAGACAATGTAACATGCAAGGATGTTGTATTTGGTCAGACTGCCCTTTTTATCTGATATTTCAAGAATATTGTATTTCTAAGGCAAAGGGAAATTGCTTAACTCTGACTCAGGATGTCTAATCTATCTAAGCTGCGCTCGCTGATAGTGGCGTTCAACACGAGGTACAAAGTACAAGCGAGGTTTGCAAACTAAAGGGAACCATTTAATTGACGCTGTTGTAATTTCTAAGGCTCGCAAGTGATTTAATTCAAGTAATTGATTGCTTTATCTATTTAAAAATTACAACTCCCCCACCCCCCAAAAAAAAGCCCATCTCAATTATCCCATTAGAGTCCATTTTGATGTCTTCACGTACACAAAACAAAGAAAAACTGAAAATTCTCCCTTTTTTGAAAGGCTGTATCCAGCAAACCTTTTGCCTTTCACTCAATAAATAACTTAAATGATTGATGAATTTTGAAAAAAAAAAATCTTTTGATTGACTAATTGGTGATTTAATTCCAGCTCTTACAACACGTAAATATAATTCACGTCATTGAAATTAATATGTGGAATGTGTAACAAATATATTTATGGAATATATTTAGTGTGCCAGTAATTTTCCAGTTTGATCATTTGTATCCATGCAACACTCTAAACATGGAAAATTAAGTCTATCACTAGATCAAGACCGGGCAGCTATTCTGCTGTCATGAGTTTCCAGAGGATTAGATAGTTATTCTGTTGTCTCCTCAGGGATCGTACAACAGCTGATGGAACAAATCTGCTCAGTGTACAATCCTCCCCCACCCTCCCCACACACACACACACACACACACACACACACACACACACACACACACACACACACACTTTGACAAGTCATTCAGTCAACACTGAAAACTGCAGTTTGTCTGTTAAAACTGAAATTTGCCTTTTCACCCAAAGAGACCAAAGAGTTACAGTGACACATTTTAAAACCACTTCTATAGTTTTTGCAAGTCTCTTCTTCTGTCTTTTTTAGGCCACTTATGTTTAGCAAATAAAGTACAATTGAAAAATTACATGTTTGAAATCCATAAACACATTTCATCCAAAACAGACATTATTCCTCTGTTGTTTTTTATTTTACAAATTTTCACACCTGGGAATCATGAATATTTTTATTTGTGAGGGCTATGATAGAAGCTGAGAATTGTACCGCAAACATTTGCTTCTAAATATGCTATAGCACTTAAGAACCTAGCCTTACTGTGTGTGCGTGTGCGTGTGTCGTCTACGTGTGTTTGCAGGTAAGCCTGAGCTCAGGTCAGAGGTGGACATCATCGTGGCAGATGTAGAGGAACCAGACTCCCTGGCCGCCATGTGCAAACAGGCTGTAATTGTTCTCAACTGTGTGGGGCCTGTAAGTAGACGCCTGTGATTGTTTATCTTAAACACACAGAACCTGCTGAGTCACATGGCTCATACTATTTTTTTTTTCTCACATTATGTCACAACATTGGCATTTTAGCATCTCCCTTTCGCATTAGTGTAGCTCAACATAGCTCTCTCTTTCTCTCTCTCTCTCTCTTTCTCTCTCTCTTCTGCTTTATCTCTCTCTCTCTCTCTCTCTCTCACACACACACACAGACAGAGACACAGAGCACAGCCTTCATTGACACAATGAGGGCCACTGACTTCAGGACACAATAAGTCGTATTGTATTAAAGTCAGAATGAAAAGTGGGTTTCCAGAACAGCTTTGCGTCCTGTGCATCATTCGGGGTCTTGTTTCGAACCAAATTCTTCCACTGCAGTAGCAACAACTGTTTCACACAGCAGCACTTTGCCAGCTTGGTTAAAACTGAGGCACAAAGTTTAGGTGTTTAGTTGGACCGTATTGTCATTCTTTTCAGTGTTTTTTTTTCTATCGACAATTCAAAGCCATGTATGTAATAATTGTGATACATTTATCACAGTATTCTGTAACCCACACGTCTTGCATAATAATCTGAGGAACAGGACCAAGGCTTGTTATATGGGGAAATGTACCTTGCTCTGCAAGTTGGTCTGTGTAGTAATACTTGAGTCACCCGGGTACCAACGATCCACCACATTTAAATTACTTTTAAAGAACATAAACAGAAAGCCATCGCATGAGTCATTTTACCTACATGTAAAATTGAACATGAATATACAAAACACATGACTGCACAGTGAACAAGTCAACAGGATTTGCCTAGATGGCTACATTCTGCAGCAGTGTTTCTGTGTGGAAAGCCAGTGAGGGATAATTTGTTATTGCAACACTGGAAATGTCAGGGTGCCTCTGGGGATCGAGATCAGGGGGGCTGTGGCGAGCATAGGTACTGGCAGGTTGTGGTAGAAAAATGCATTAGATATGAAGACATATATGGTTTTGCAATGTTTTCTTAACCAAATACGCCTCATAAAAACCTTTACAGTTGGCCGACTTTGCATGTGGACGGTTAGGCTGTCGGGTACTAACATTAAGCTAGAGGACCTTGAGGTGTCCACTGGGATATGCGAGACAAAAAACTGGTTGTGACCATCTTACAACGTGGTTGCCCAAGACATTGTAGATAAAAGCTGAGATTGAGACACGTTTCTTTAAGTTCTCGGTATGACGGTGTCACTGAATGCAGCATGCCATACTAATTGCTTCTCTGATATCAGATATGTGCTGCATAAACGTATAGACAAATGAATCAACGAGGGCTAGTTTTGCTGGTTTTCTTCATCAGCAATAAGTGTCTTCCTCTCTGTATGTGAGGAGACTTCTCTCCAACCAAAGTAGGAGAGAAGGGAGGAGAAAGTGGAACAGTGCATTAATCAGTGTGTTTATGTGTTTTGTGTGTGTAGTACAGGTTCTATGGCGAGCCAGTGGTCAAAGCCAGTGTGGAGAATGGAGCTCACCACATTGACATCAGTGGAGAGCCTCAGGTATGCTCACAGTGCTGTGTGCACAACATCAATCTTTCCCTACCTCATTATAGGTAGGGACGGCAACTATTGATTATTTCAGTAATCAAGTATTCTCGCTGTTTATTCCATAGGTTTTATTGAATGAAATACACTTTTGCTTTATTTTGAAAGAGAGATGGTAAATGTACAAAGAAGAAAATAAGACTGGTCTCTCAAAATGAATCTTTTCAGCCCTAATTACAAGGCAGTGGTTTAATTTTATCTGCATGTTGTAAGTGGACCCTGCATGGATCATATCCTGCAGATGTCTTAACATTCAGCTTGTGGGTTTGAATTAAATGCATCTTAGACAAAATAATCTCTTACTTGACCGCATGACGCCAGTTTCCCCTTACTGTCAGAGCCGGTCTTTGTAATGCAGCATGTGTCACGGAAGCAGCCTGACTTGAGGTTGTTTTTGAGTCTCGGGCTCCTTAAGGTTCTCTCAGAGCTATACACAATGCCCCACCACCCTCATCGCACAACAGGACAAACTTCACCAGAACTTCATGCTCATCAAAATCAGTTGAATTTAATACATTATAGACAATTACTTTTACATTTTTTTAACAGGTACAAAAAAGCACCCGTTTATGGGTTTCTATTGGTGCTTTTACACATTTGTGTTTTGTTTCTGTCTGTATTCAGTTTCTGGAGGGCATGCAGTTGAACTACAGCAGCCAGGCAGCTGAAAAAGGGGTGTACATCATAGGCAGCTGTGGATTCGACTCCATACCTGCGGACATGGGAGTCCTCTACACCAAGGACCAGTTCAAGGGTACGAACATACTGATGAGCACAAACGCACATTAAAAATGCCTCCTATCTGAGATGGATATGCAGCGGTCCACTCATTCTCTTTCTGCTGCTATTAATATGATCCATTTGTGTGTATGTGTTCACCCACAGGAACGCTGACTGCAGTGGAGAGCTTCCTGACTGTCGGCGCAGGCGATGATGTATGTAACTACATTACCCATAAGTCCAAGCAATGAACCAGCTTGTTATTGTTCCTGGATTACCCACTTTCCTCCTCATCTTCCTCATTTCTGTACACTCTTATATTTATGTGGTATTTCTTTTTTTTTTTTTCTCCTAATTTCAAATGTGACTTGTTTTCTCTTTGTTTTATGTTCTCCTCCTTTATGCTCTCTTTTTCCTCCACATTTTCTCCCTTTGTATATGTTTGACTCTCCATCTTCCTCTATCAGGGCGGATGTATCCACGATGGCACGTGGCAGTCGGCTATCTACGGTTTTTCCGACGGCCATAAACTCCAGAGCCTCAGGAGGAAGTTCAATCACAAACCTCTCCCTACTGTTGGCTCTAAGCTTAAACGCAGGTACGTAGAGTAGGAAAAGCAAATCTTTTACTTTTTCTTAATGTCACTTATACAGCTAGTTGGTCAAAGTTGCATTATATTTACATAATATATTATTCAAACATAAATGTAGGCTAATCTAAACATTTGAAAACCCCTTTTGGAGCCAGTATGTCGTCACTGGAGACCCTTTGTATCTTAATCGATCATAAAAGGATAGGTTCAACATTTTTCAAGTCTTTTAAGTATTTCTTAAAACATCAGCAGAGCAGAAACGCTGTCCAGAGAAACCCAAAGGGGAGGTTTTATACTGGAAAGACTAACTTTGGAAGATATCCTCTTGATTTGGTAACACAGACTGTTGGAGCAATACAGAGATCAATGTGTGAGTGTTTGTAAAGTACATTAGCAATATATCAGCCAATATTCTTTTCAAAATAGATTTTATAGGATAAAGAAATATCTATATAAGAGTCCAAGATATGCATTGAGCAGGAAACCTTTCAGCTGGAAAACAAAGTTTCCAGTGCTCTCTGGTGGACAAACCATAAACCCCCACTGTTGTGTTTCTTTGTGTGTTTGTAGGGGCTCTTTGTTCTATAGTAATGAGATCCAGCAGTATACGGTGCCGTTCATGGGCTCCGATCCCTCCGTTGTGAAGAGAACTCAGCGCTTTCTGGTGGAGGAACATCAGGCCAATCCGGTCAGCCTTTATCTGTGTTTTCTTTACACATTATTCCTCTAATGATTTACTTGTAAAATGATCATGATAATTCTTAATAGCGTTCTTGTAAAGAAGTCATGGAGACCCTACTGTGTCTAATTTCAGTTTTAGGTTTTACAGATGTGACCAATTAGGATTTCACGTTTTTGGCCAAAGCTGATTTTGAACTTTGCTTATCAGGATTTTCCATCCATATTTATGTGGAAAAGTTGGGATTAGTGGCAAACATCCTACAATCTTGTTCCATTTTTTTATTTTATTTGTATGAAATAGGTTTGAACAGGACATTTTGATCAGAGATGATGTCCAAATTCTTTGGACAGTTTATGATTTAATGCAAAGAAAATCCTCCCCACCTGTTCTTCTCAATATTATTATTATTATTATTATTATTATTATTATTATTATTATTATTATTATGACCTTAAGCGTCATTGCAGTGTACAGAGACAACACCTCAAACGTCTTGTTTTCAGGTTAAAATGGCACCAAAATCGAAACCGTGTGTTTATTACTGCCTCTGCTATGTTTGTCGAGCATTAAATAAAGCTTTTATTTATTTCAGGTTCAGTATGGAGCGTATGCAGGAATAGGAGGCATTGGCAACATCATCAAGCTGATGTTTGCTGGCATGATGTTCTGGGTCTTAGTCAAGTTCAGTTTTGGACGCAATCTTCTAATCAAGGTAAACAAAGATGTCATGAGCTGACTTCAACTGAATACTCTACTATTGAAACTAAAAAGTTGAGTACACATACTGTGTGCTGGGAAATGTTTAGATGCTTATGTCTGTCTGTTGTTTGTACCCTTCTTCTCAGCACCCAGAGTTCTTCTCCTTTGGACTCTTCTCCAAGGCCGGACCAACTAGGAAGCAGGTAAAGTGCTGACCAGAAAATAAGGTTTATACACCAAGTAATGCTCTTCTGTGGTTCGGTTCAGGCATGTGCAAACAAATACATTTAGTTCGGATGGTAACGTACGCTAAAAAGAAGATGTTCTGTATTGTGGTGTGTGTGTGTCCATGTTTGTATTAGATGGAGGCGTCATCCTTCCAGTTTGCTTTGTATGGCGAGGGCTACACAGAGGGACAGGACCCCTCCCAGGGAAAACCTACCGGGAAGATCTGCACACTGGTTCAGGGACCAGGTAACTGGAAATCTTAGTATAATAGTAGGTTTTGTACTTCATGTGACAAAGAGATGCTTGGGTTTCCCTCCTAAAACAGTTTGGCTTGAAATATTTTAAATTGTGGGTTGTTTGGGTTTGTGTTGTTGTTTCTGTTCAGACTGGTTATGAAGCAAATCAGAACAGGTACCCAGCATGGCCTGTTCAACACCATCCTTCTTGTGTCTTATGGTTATTCTATTGTGTTTTTCTTATTAAGAGTGTGGATATGTGGCCACGCCCATCACCATGGTACAGGCTGCTCTAACAATCCTCAACGAGCCCACAGCCTTACCCAAGACGTAAGTTATCACACCCCAAATCTACTGCCTGACCTGGACATGACTACACACAAATACAAATGCAGCACACAACATGAACTACTTAAGGAACAGTGTGTAGCATTTTGGGGGGGGGAGAGATAATCTATTGGCAGAATTGGGAGCAGGTCCTCTTCACAGAGCCAGCTGCCATGTTTGTTTGTTGAGGTTTATGAGAATGAGGTTAGTCCCACAGGGATTGAATCTATGATGAACCAGATGGTAATTTAATGTTTATGCAGTTTATTTTGATAGACTAAAAACAGAAGATGTGGTACTGTGAAATAAAATAACAACATTTAGGAAGTGAGCGTGAGCTTGCATGTGGAAATGTTTTGCTACTGTGCAGAGTTTTTTTTTTTTGTCATTTATAATTTTGTTATTTAATGCACAACCCAGAGAAAGTATTTATTTCATATTTTTACAGTCTAGTGTTTAAACATCCATGTAATCTAAGAATGTCCCTTGGAAATTATGAATTAAAAAAAAAAATGTTATCCTTCATTTCCAGGGGAGGAGTTTATACTCCAGGAGCTGCTTTTGCAAAAACCACACTGACGGACCGCCTCAACAAACACGGCATCAAGTTTTCTGTCATCTAAAGTTTGTCCCCCCCACCCCGATGCCATACTCCAGGTTTTCTCAGCACTTACTAATATGCATAATAACAACTGGGAAGTGGAACTTTTGAAGAGAGCTATTTCATCACGAGCACCTTGACTAGAAATGGAGTGCGCTTTCAGATGAAGTTCTAACACTATTTTTGGTGTTTCTTTCTGCATTTATCTTTTTCATTTGGTCAGAAAATTGCCCGTCTCCCTTTTTGGCTTGAATGTCCTATTAACCCTCTGCTTGTAAGACAAATGGCAAAGCTGCAGCAGCATTTTCTAGCCAAGGACAGTCAAATAATTGTTTTGTGTGAACAGGTTTATCCACGAACATGATAATTGCTAATGACAGGAGGATTTTGTCCAGGTTCACTTTATATAGTTGTTAATCATATTTGTACTTAATTGAACAGAAATGGATTATTACCAGTTTCTCTCTACCGCTGTACACGATCAGGAGGTAAGAGAGAAAATGTGTAGATGGCACTTTCATCATATCAAACATTGGTTTGTAACATTTTCTGCAGACAAAAATTAAATTAAGATCTAACGGTGTATTCATAAAATGATATTATATCCACATCGTCTCGATAAACATGCTCTCCTCAGTTGCTACACCTTCATGTTGTAGTCTGTAGGGCATTAACCTGCACAGGACGCCCCCTGTTATTAAATAGCAACAGTCTGGCAGGCTGATGGCGTCATAGTATAAAATGTAAAGATCCTGAACAATATTTTCCATATAAATACTATTTTCCATGGCAGGATTGAGGATGAGTAAAGTAGGTTGAATCAGTGCTAGAGATATAGCAGTAAACTGTATTGTCAGCTTTAACTACACTAGAAAATCTGTCCTTTTGACATACAGTAGCTTCATATGCACAAGTACACTAACCAGGTAGCTGTATGTGTCAGAATAGACACTTGCTGTGTGTGTGTGTGTGTGTGTGTGTGTGTGTGTGTGTGTGTGTGTGTGTGTGTGTGTGTCTGTGTCTGTGTCTGTGTCTGCGCACGTACATTCTTGTCTCCTGGCCTGTTGGCTAAAAATCCTGAAAGCTTTGTTTGTGATCACAAAATCATTCTGCTTTCTTTGAGTCTTGCCAGAAAATGCATCCAGTTGTTCGTGCACAAAAGGGCATGAGTCGCTCCATGAGACTGACGGATCGTGTGTGTGTGTGTGTGAAAAGTTAGAGTTTTGCGTTTTATCTGAAGAAGTTTGTTGCTCCTGTGTACTGGAATTGTTTTATCCACAAAGTGATAATGTTGATCTCAGTGCTTGTTTCTCACGTTTGAGCATTATTTGCATGTGACAAGAAACGTTTGGGGGTTGTGTTTTCGTGTGCTTTGCTTTGTATGGGCCTCGTAAATAAAAGCAACTCTGCTAAGAGAAGTATTTTGTCTTTCATGTTCAAAAGCTTTCCAGAACTTTTGTTTTATATTTAATGTCTTGGGGTGCTCCCCTAGCCTCGGGGTTGAGGCATGAGTCATGAATCACGCCGTCCCTGATTCCAGTCCGACCTTTCTCCATGTCTCATTTCCTATCATCGCTATAATAAAAGGCAAAAACATGCCATAGAGCGCTGACCTGAAGGTTAAATGGTCAGAAAGACCTTTTTTAATGTATTGTAGATGTACAGTGAAACAATTCCTTTAACCAATTCTGTTAGATTTAAGAGCTCTGATTTTTGTATTTGTTGACATAAATGCATACCTGGGGAGAAATGCAGTTGAAAACAAGACTGTCCATGTTACTGGAAATGTTCCCTTTACTGGGGTGTGTTTGTGAAACCAAGACAAACATCAACGTGGGTGTCACCACTGATAATTTGCCTTCATAATGGGGTAATGAAATTATTCTGTGGTAGTGAAATCCCTCGTCACTATCGTCATGGTGTGATGAAAAGCTCTGTGCCTCGCTTAATTTCATAGATCGTGTATGTAATAGCATAAATGTAGTTAGTCAAAGCAGAATATTTTCATGCGCAAATCTAATCTCCTCTATCCCCCACCCAGATGATAACCGTGAAATTCTACCTTTGTTTCCAATACCATCACCTCTTCGACAACTGCGTCATTAGGTAACCATAGTGGTTTCCATGGTGTCAGCTGCCTTAACCATGTGACTTGTACAGACCATTTACAAGTTTATTTCCTGTTGCAGTCAAGGAATATATTCCATCAGCTGACAGGAAGTAAACATGGTCTGAGCTGTTTAGCAATGCAATTCTGTAGAAAACTGTCTACAGACAAAGTCAAACATTTAAAAAAAAAAAAAAAAAGTGGCTATGCAAACACCTTTTCAAAATGATATTAAGTATTAGCAACTTGGGCGTAAATAACCTTCAACATGACGGAAGTAGAATCTAAAACTTCAAATATTTATTCATAAAAATAGTTTTCTCTTGTACAAAACAGACAGCAAATTGTTCATGATTTAAAATAAAATGGAGGGGGAATTATTTTTCCCCCGCACAATTTTTCAATGGCAGTGTCCTTTTTATTAAACATAATTTGCAGCGTTGACTGGCTCATACTTTATGCTCCACCTCACACACACTTTTATATACAGTATGTAAACGGTGCTGGTCTGACGAGCAGTGGTGATCTACCATAAGGAGACATACTCGCCCTCATGGCTCTGTAACCCTCTACATCACAAGGCAGACTCAACTCCGTTCCTCTCCTGCTGGACAAAATCTTTTAAAATAACAGTGTACTTTGTTTGCGGTTTGATCCACATTGTGTTGTTTATATGGTGTCTTGGTTCAGCAGCTGATGAGAGTAGATGACATCTTCATAGTGGTATTTCTCTGCTACTGCCATGATGGAGTCATTGCACCTGATTCTACTCAAGATCTGCAACACTTCAACCACAGAAGACCTACAGGAGACGGGCACACGGGAGGGTGAGAGGTGTGTGGTGTTATACATGCATGAAGGAAAGTCAATCTGCATGACATTATTAAGATAACAAAATGTTGTCACTGAAGCTGCAGATGTCATATGATGGAGCAATAGGGAGTCAACTTTTATGTCTAACTGCAGTTGCATCATCATGTAACCACAAACCTACAGGCTTTTTGAATAAATGAAAGTATCAAAAGAAGGATTATGGATTTTAGCAGATGTTTTAAAAAAAAGGTAAACTTAATGACATGATACATTAAGAAATAGGAGTCTTTTTTTTTTATCCTAAGTTAAATTTACAGCAATTTCTAAATTTTTCTTTCTAATGGAAACACGTGTTGTTTTTATTACTTGGTGTTTGGATCTTCAGGAGGCTGCCGTTTGCAGATGGTATGAACTTCCTGAACGAGATGGTTTCTGAAATTCTGGAGCTGAGGCAAACATGCATTCTCTCCTTTGAACCAAGAGAGTGGCAGACTATCTCCGATCTGTAGAGAGACACAGAAGTAGTGGGAGGTTAAGCAAAAAATAAATAATGCGTGAGGGATAGACGACAAACAACCATATCATTATCAACATCAAGCGTAGAGACAAGTGCACAGGCACTAAAAATCCACTCATTCCAAATTAAAAATGATAACTTTAAAACACCTTTCTGCATGCATGTACAGCATTGTACAGCGTCTGACTGCACACGGTGATCATCAGGTATCGGTTCAGCAGTTTGTCCAACATCAGTTCCTTCAAAGCAGACTCGGGAAGCAGAAAATCCCATTTTTCCATGTTACCTAGGAGCTAATATAAACACAAAACAATGATTAACAAGCAACAGCCTGGAAAAATGTAACTCCCCACTTGGAGAGATAAACAATATAAAGCACACAAGTCTTTAAAAAAAAAAAAAAAAAAAAGAATCTGGGAGAGAGCAGTACTTTTATGGCCGTCCAGAACTGTTCATCCCTGAAGCGACACTGAGGAGACAACCTGTCTTCTAGGAACCTGAGTAGAAAAACAAACAGCATATATAACACATTTAAAATAGCACAGAACGTCAAAATAATTTGACCTGGGGTCTCATTTAGAAACCAGTGCGTAGGATCCCCACTAAATGTTTCCGTACATTCAAAAAGGAGGAAATACACTTGCGCCAAAACATATTCAGATATATAAAACCTTGCATGCGCCTGCTAGTGAGCTATTTCATTTTATAAATCCCAAATATAACCTGTAATTGTGCGCAGCTGGTTCAGCCTCACATCCCGCCCTCTACACATCCACATTCAACCATAAATGGTCAATGCAAAGCACCTCATGAATGTTGATGCATAGAAATAAGATGGCTGATCAGTGGGTCTTTACAGTGAATCACGGCAACTACCAAGAGGAAGAACACTCGTTCACTCCTAATTCTTCCATTTACGCAGTCTTAACAGTACCAGAGTATCTATCGTGTAACATAACACTTCAACCATCTGCATCGCCAATTTCCTGTGTCTCCAAAACGTTCGTACGCATGGGTCAGAGTTTTCCGTACAGGTGCGCACATTCTCCCATGAAGTTTGTTTTTATAGATCACAACTTTAGCGTGGGAACTGGCGTACACCTCTTTCAGGCCCCAGTTTGTGCGTACGCAACAGTTATAAATGAGACCCTTGACCTTTCAACATTACATCAGAGTTAAAAGGTTATTGATCGGCAATTTAATCTAACGATTAAGCAGAAACATGTTGTATTTGAGTCTATACTGTATAATGGGAAAAGAGACTTCTTCGTCGTAAACAAGGAAAACAAGTGTAAGAATATGGCCTAGTGGATCGAGAAATGTCCTCAACAAGGATGACACACGGATGAAATCTTATCTGCTTTCTCATTGTTTGTCGTGCAAATAATCACGTAATATATAAACTGAAAGAGGCAAGGGAAGATACTCACTTTTTGGGGTACAGAGGGATGAAGACATCCTCATCTACGCAGCTCCTCAGTCGTCTGATCAGAGTCTCTTTGAATGCCTGCATGGGACATGAATACACAAACATGTTCATATACTGTGTATTTGACATGCACATTACTGTATATTTATACATATATTGTACGTTTTTTATATTGTGTCTTAATTGTTAGATATAAAGGTTTCTAAAAATCACTGTAGAGCGAGGGAATTATTTCTTGAGTGTAACTTAGGCTGCTGAGCACTGTGAATCAGCACGAGTGAATTTTACATCCTTAATTACAAACCAGTTTGTCATCTCTTTTCATGGATCTGAGATGCCACAGTTTGCTCTGTGCCCCATAGAAGTAGTTAACGTTATGGAAATGATTAGAATTGAGATATTAAAGATGAGATAAAAACGTTAAACGGAATACGACGCTGGGATATTGTCGCACCAAGCACAGACACAGGGACTTTTAAAAAGGGTTAGTTAAAGTGGTTTGAATAGAGGAGACATTGCTTTTAAATTGATTCTATTTAAAATAAAATGTTCACACTCTTATTATTGTTCACGCACGTAACTTTAATGATTTTGCACGTCTTGCAGAAAGCTTAAAGGTTCCATTATTTCAAAGCTCAGTCAGATGCTAAGCCATGACGATCGGATTGATCTCAAGTAACCACGATTGGAATATATGGAAATAGAAACCATCTCCCATCCCCATTTCAAACATTAGAAAATTGTCTAAAATGGCAAAGCAGGATGTCTGTGTTGACAATTATGTGTCAGTGTTTACTTTATTACCTTGACCGGTTTACTTTGCTCTCCTTCAAAGATGGAGTAGTCCTCCTTCAGTCTGTGACAAACATCAGATAGACAGACTGACTGATGGCGGGACATGGGATCCCACACCAGCTCCACATAGGCTGAGCAAAAACAGAGAAGGATAGCGTGTTGAGGGATTGTTCAAACATGATAAATTCCTCTGAAGAACTGTATGCCTGCTTGCTTTCAATCGTGGAGAAGCACCCTGAGCTATAAATCGTTATAGCTCCAAGGCACTTACACCTTCAAACAGCCTTTATCAATTGCTACGTGCGCCTTTTCTTGCATTTGAACATATGACACTTATTGAAATATGGCTCATTTTATGAGTGGTGGGTAAGTACAAGTGTGTGGAAGAAAAAGGGAAAAGTCAGATAGCATACATGGAGTAGGTGAGGGAGGGAGTTACCTGTTATTTTGGGTAGGACGGTCTTTTCTATGACATTAGACAGTGTCTGTCTGTCTGTGTGCTCGAGCTCCTCGTAGCCATGACCGTGACAAAAGGTCTCAACAGCTGTGAACCACGGGAGGTTTTCAAAGTCCCCACAATCGTTCTGAAACACACAAATCACATTGGACACATAACGTCGAAGGTTGTGTTACGGCATCTGTGTGTATGTGTGAGCTAGTCTGTGTGTATGTGTGAGCTAGTCTGTGTGTATGTGTGAGCTAGTCTGTGTGTATGTGTCCACAATGTACCTTTAGGGGGTTCCAGGCCAGTAAGTGATGTCTGATGATGGGGTTCAACAACTTGGGCAGACAGAGAGAGATGTAGGCACTGTGGTAAGAGTCAGAGTAAGATCCTCTCCATTCTTCAAATCGGGACAGAATCTTCTTCACGTCGCAGAACTCGTTCTGCACGTCAGAAAACACTGCCTTGGCTCTCAACAGGATATCAGCTGGAGAGGGAAGGAGAGGGAAGGAGAGGGAAGGGGAGGGAAGGGGAGGGAAGGAGAGGGAAGGGGAGCGGGTCAGACAAAAGCAAACAAGCGATCCCTTTAACTGAGCCTGGACTTCTGCTTTCTTCTACTTAGGATTTTCTGCAATTGTAAATATAAAAAGTGAACGAAAGGGAAAAAAATAAATAAAAGGGAGGAAAGATAAAATGTGCAGTATGTTAAGTATATAATTATATTGCAGATGGGCAGCATTTTACTGTATCACACATTATAGTGCAGCTGTTTATAGCAGCTGGTCTACAGGTTGAAGCTTTTAGTTGAACACCTCACCTATTATCTTCTGCAGCTGCTGCTCCTCCTCGGCTGAGGGCTGTGTGTCTTCAGGTATATCAGCATCTTCTTCAGCTTCAACACCAGAGGCTACCTCGCTGCAACATGTCAGAAAAATATCATACAAACCGGTGGTGTTCACTTTGAAAATGAAAAGCTATGAAAACATATTTTCGTTAAACTTCTTTTTACATGACTAAGACGAGACGATGGTGAGATTCAGTCCTGACAAACTGTGCAACTATCATGCATAAAGTTTGTGGTTTGCAGGTTGGCTCTCATAAAGGCTGGATGGGTGCGACTGACCCACGCATCACAAATGAGCAAAGCTGCATTCTTCCTCATTCAAACTGTGTTTTTCATCAGATAATGATAATACAAAATCGTATGTGACATAAGTCTGACTAAAATGACAAAGTTATTGGTTTTGGCTAAACTAGATGAAATGCTCAATATAATCTGGTGACTAAAGGGACATTTAACTAAGAAAAAAAATTGCGGACAAAATTAAGAGATAAAACATTTTGACTAAAAGTTGATTAAAATGTAATGACTTTTTGTCAATTAAAACTATACTAAAACTATGCAGGATAAAATTACTAAAATGTGACTAAAACTAATAAGCATTTCTGTCTAAAGAATAAAACTAAGACTGAATCTAAAATAGCTTTCAAAATAAACACTGATAAAAATATCTGTGCAAGGGCAGAGAGTACATCCCTCTCATTGTATAAACCTTTCTAATTTACTACGACAGCAATCATGTTGTTTATGTATAGAATATATTAAATATATAAAAAAAGAAACAAACCATGACATGAACATTTTTTATCTTGAAAGATATTTTTATTACACTCACCCTTGAGTTTCTGTTATATTGGTGGAGCTGCAACTCTGCTCATCAGTGTTATCTTAAAAAAAAAAAAAAAAAAAAAAAAAAAAAAAATGAATGAAAAAAATATAGTTAATGTCAATCTTCCCTTCGGAGACTATTTTGAGACTTATTGTACAGATACATAAATGCACATATAGACACATGAACACAGAGATGTTACTCACAGCTGAGCTGCTGCAGGCGGTCGGCCTGCTCCTTGATCCTCTGTCGCCTCTGTGCGAACGTCACATCCATCTGGTCAGACAACAGTGAGTGCAACTCCAGTTCCAGCGAGTTGATCTCAATAACCTGTCGACAATCAACACGTTATCCCCAGTCAGCATATTATCGTCATCTGTCTTCAGAAGGGAGGTATTTCTGCAGCTTGCAGTTGATCCCAACTGTTCAATACCAGCTGTAACTGTGAGACCAAACTGTCTGAGAGCTATCACTATCACTTTATCATTAAACGTGGTATAAATACACACAATTATCACACAAGTTACACTGATTACAATATGACAACCAGTCGATCAAATTTGTCTACCAAACCTGAAGCCTGCCACTCAGCTCTAAAAACTAAAATCGCAATCTTTTCTCACAGACACTCGGCTATTTGATATTCTGTCGACATCTAGCAAAGGTACAATTTAAGGTTCTATTTGATCCACTTAATTAATTATTTTATTATATGATAGTTAACGGCAGACAATAACTGAACGGATTTACTCATTTCTGACCTTCTCCCGTAGACACTCCACCAGGTTGTGGACGTAGATGGTCATGGCCCTGTAAAAGCTCAGCTGTCTCTCTGAGGAACTTTCCTCCAGACTCTCCGCGGAGGTTTTAGCGCTCTCAACGTCGCCCTCCATCCTCCTCAGCTCGGCCTGCCGGGCTCTGTGCACCTCCTTCAGAGAGTCGAGTCTAGAAAGAAAGAACGAAAAAAAAAAAAAAAAATCAGAAAGAGGTGTCGTGGGAAGTAAGGAGGTCACAAGTATGTGTTTGATTTCCCAATACACTTCAAAATGTATTGGGAAATCTTGTTAAATATTACAATATTAAGGCATAATCAGACCAATATTTCTTTAATGAATGTTATCTCTATAATGTCTTATGATGTGGTGCGACATTAAGGCAAATAAATCTAGAGGAAACCTACTTTCCAGTGATCCTCTTCTTGACCATTAAGATACTGATGGAAGGAAGAGTTGGGACTTTGACTCCTGTTGATCTCTTCTTTTGTCGTCCTCGGTCTCGCCTGCTGAAGCTGCTGCTGCTGTAGCTGCTGGATTCACTGCCAGATGGGCTCTGAGGGGAAGAAAGGAGGATAAAGAATATCAATGTTGCAATACTGAAGGGAGCAGATACAGTAAAGATGGCTTGAGTCTTCAGAAAGAGACTATTCTGCCATTGGAGAGCAGCCAATTTTACAGTAAATGGGACAAGAGTTCAATACAGAAAGAGTGAGACAGACAAATGAGAGAGGAGAACTTAACAGAAGAAAATTAAGAAAATTGGGGGGGAAAAGTAAGAGGGCTGCCTCAATCGCTTCCTACCTGTCCTCCTGGCCGTCTCTTGACTCCCTTCTCAATTTGTGTCTCCTCCCAAAGTTCCTGCTCTTCTCCATCAGTTCCTGAGAGACTGACATCACTTTCTCCTAGATTACACACAAAAATACAAAATAGTACACTTCGCATCCCCACAATTTGGTGCAAAACAAGCAAAGCTTTTTGGGCAGCTAGCCTGATCATAATGTTATTTTTAAACGACATACCATTTTTGTTTCATTACATTGCTACTTTAGTTTTTACAGTTGTACTAATTAAAATCAATGATCAAAGAAAAAGTGGTCATAAAATTCCAATTCCATGTTAAGATAGATATCCCCAATACATTAATTTATTCCTGCCTCTCATACCAAGTTTCTCTGCAATCCTCTCCCTAATGCTCTTCAGTCTTGGGGCGAACTCGATTCTTCTCTCATGATCATCTGGCTCGTCATCATCATCAACAACTCTTTCCTCCTCATCTTCCCTGCTGTAGTGATCTGGGGTGCTACCAGCGGAGCTGTGGCCGTCTCTACCCACGGAAATGAAATCTTTCTGGCCTCGAGTGACGTGACGCTGCCGCTTGGCTGCCTTGATCTCTTCAGCATTAGGGATAACTACTGTAAAGACAAATCAACAGACAATTAGGTCCCGGTATAGAGAAGTAACATGTATGGCAGACAAACACAGATCCAACTGTTGACACACTAATATACACACACTAACACCAAACATACCAGATGCAGGTATACAGCAAGCAGGATACCACATACCAAATGAGCCTAAGCAATAACAGCAGCAAGTCAGTCGTAACAGAAAGTTTCCTTCTTAACACTGCTTGAAATGATGACAAAAGATGTGCACTGTATGTTTTTCTCACTAGCAGTAATAACAGGACATCCGATGTGTACTGAAAATAAGAAGAAGTCCATTATTTGTATCTGGTATTCAATAAGTACAAGAGTAATCAGTGACACGTTGCATTATACTCTCAGAACAAGGTCTGATAACGCCTCATTAACCCCAATGATAAAGCCCGGTTGTATGTATGTCTACACTTGGAGGTGGGACGAGAATTACTATGTCAGAGTGGAGGGAATGTTGTAAAATGGATGTACAGTAATAATTGTTACAAGAGATCAATAAACAGGCTGCAGAAAATAAAATAATGCAAGTAGAAACATTTCTTAGTGTGTTTAAAACAACTACTAATGCAAATCCCTTCTGACCAAATATCTGAGCAGAGGTTTTCACCGCTTTGAGTCGGCCAGAACAGCACTTCTGTTAAAGTACGCCCACAAAAACACATACTTGGTTTAGTAGCAGAGCAGCTGGAGTCTGAGGGAGTGGGAGAGGCAGAGGCCTCTGAGAGAGAACTGAGATCACTGTCATCGTCATCGTCATAATTTTCGTCGTCATCATTGCGGTGCATGGCACGTGGTGAAGCCTGACTGTCATAATCTTGCCTGGGAGAAGAAGATGTTGCGACACTTCCACCTGCTGGGGTCGGGAGAGAGGGGAGGAGAGGAGAGGAGAGGAGAGGGAGGCATGCAAGTGTGAAAATAAAAATTAAAGTACGATTATGTTTGCCAACATCTAGATGAATACTGAATTAAGATGAACATCTTTAATATTACTTTAATGACTAAGACATGTGTCGTTTCTAGGCTGACAACAGGTAAGAGGTTTGTATAGGCACCTTTTTGAAATCAATATATGTCTACTCTCGATCCAAATCTTCTTTGTAAAAGCTGAAATGCTAATGCTTCCTGTAATGCGACATCTATCATAGTGACCTGCCACAGTGTCATGATGAGGCGGTCTAACATGAACCAGTCAGGCACCTACCTGTGCTTTGGCTGGTATTGGCAGATGAAGCATCCTTCTTCCTCCTCCTGACTTGGAACAGCACAGCTTTATCAGAGGACTTCCTCAGTTTAAATGTTGGTTCCTTAGCTAAGAGAGTAAAAACACAATCAGAGATCCATGAGCACAACATTGCTGCAGACTCCCCCAAATAGAAGAGATGAAGAGAACTGAGGATACAATCCTATGTCAACAACTCTGATTAAATGTATTGTGGCAATACTATCTATATTATTTTGAGCCTTATCAATATGACACAAAACAACATATCATAAGGACAATGTATGAATATCTATTTTGATTCTTAACGTTTGTTACCAGCTTGCGTTGAGTAAACGCCTGGCTGGGGTCCATCTTTGAAAATATTGACATCAAAACGCCATATTTACACTTGTTTACCTTCTTTATCGTCAGAGAAACTGAGGATGGACTTTGTCTTCTTCTTAAACCCATCTTTGCCCCTCTCTTCTCTTCCTCCTGTCACTTCTGACGTCTCCCCGTCTTCCTCGTCACTGCCGTCCGGCTTGGGAGGCGTCGTTTCCCGCTTGGAGCTGCAACTAATGCCGCGGCCCGGGGCCACTTTGGGCAGCTTATTTACGGCAGCGGGAGCGTCTCCGCCTCCCTCTCCACCCACCTCTCCACCTGCTCCACCTGCTCCACCACCTGCGCTCCTCTGCTCGTCCTCCTCCTCACTGGAGTTCTCCTTTCTCTGACGAAAGTTCCTCCGGGGCTTCTTGTTGAACATGTTGAACAGACGGACGAACCAGGCAACGGAGGTTGCTGCTCGGGCTGAACCGTGGTACTTTACGTTACGTGACGTGACGTGAAAAGCAGTTCGAATAAGTCGCAAAAACGTAACGTAAAACAGCCGCAGTGCATTGTGGGCCGTGTAGTTTGCTAATCAAACTGTAAAACTGTAGACAACTTTAATTTAATTTGACATTATTCCGACTTTAAACGGCATTACCAGTTAACACATTTTTTACATAATATAACTGCACTATAGAGCCTACTATATATACATGAATATGTTTATGTGTATATATATATATATACATATATATATATATATATATATGTATATATATATATATATACACACATAAATATATATATATACACATATATATATACGATATATCGTATCTTATATATAAGATTATATATATATAAGATAATACTTTATTAGTCCCGTAGTGGGGAAATTTTATATATATATAAAATTGATATATATATATATATATATATATATATATATACATATATATATATAAATATGTATATACATATATATATTATTTAAAAGTAAATTTAAATAATATAATATACTATTACTGAATAATATTCAGTAGATATTGCACTAATAATGCAAATGCATTATTAGTGCAATGTCTACTGAATATTATGGCAGTTTTTTTTATTTATTCTTTATTTAACAACTGCACATGAACAATTTCATAAATTGCCAATAAGAAACGGCAAAAATAAATTTAAATACAGTCAAAATAACAAGTCAGGGGGGGGGGGGGGCATTATCCAGGGTGAATGTCAGCCAAAATCCACCTATCTATCTGTCCTTGTATCGACATATGACAACCCTCAGAGCACTTAGTAGGTGAAGTTAAATGAAGTAAATATGACTTTAAATGAATAAAGAGTATTTATCCTGCTGCCTTCCTCCTTCTCTCTCTCTCTCTCTCTCTCTCTCTCTCTCTCTCTCTCTCTCTCCCCCATCAGCGTCCTCCCCCATCTGCTCGGTGCTCCTCCTGTCTCTCCTCCCACTGACGGTCGGACCGTAACAGCCACACAGCGCCAGTCGTCAGCCATGTTGTCGGTGTGACACACTGAGCTGTCAGCAACAGGTCCGTCCTCGGAGCAACGAGGCGGCTAAACGTTAACATTTCCCCGGTACTACCGACGGTGAGCCATCGCGGGGGAGAAGGGGACCCCTCCGGGAGGAGTGGAGGATAACTTGGGGCCCTCTGGAGCTCGGGAGTGGGTGTTTTCCGTCCGCGTGAGAGAGGTACGCGAGCGAAACTGCTTATCTAAGCAAGAGTGTAACTTTAACATTGTTATGCGAGTGTTTTCTGTGTGCTACTTCTAGCTTTCGCACGCGCGTTTGGACTACGTGTACTTTCCTCTGTTCATTTATTATGAAATGTGTCTTCTTTAAATCAGGAATAAAAGAAAATGTATCTTTGAAGGAGGGGAGGAGGAGGAGGAGGAGGAGGGGGGGATGCTACTCAGCTGGGATGGGAGTTAGGTTAGCTGTAGCTAAGTTATGATTTCATGAGGTGTTGGGTGTTATCGACACCTATATCCGGGGTGTTCATCGGTGCCTCGGTGAAGTTTTGTTGAGGCAGATCTGCAGGTCAGTGTGTTGAAAGCCTCCCCGGGGAAACGAGTCGAGCAGGTTGCAGGAAGGCAGGTCTGCTGGTGACAAGTGATCAGGGAATGTGTCTCTCAGGTCATCCTGCATGCAGATGGAGGCTCAACTCAGTTTGAGATGGTGAATAAAGCCATATGTGGTTCACTATAGAGTAGCAGGGCTCAGTTTTATTTTATTTTGATAGTTTGACTGATTTTGGGGGTTGTCCCCTGGTGGGTCTCTTGTTGTAGGTGACATTAAAATACAAGCAACCCAAAAAAAAAAGCAGTGTTGTAGGAATCCACAATACTAATTTATTTTGTCAGTATTTGATAGAAAATGATAATAATGTAATGGGTTTATTTTGGTGTAATACCACTGGTGGAGTTTCCGTACTATATTTGACACCCAAAGATGCAAATGTACTAGCACCTCTCCCAATTATATTTTTAATTAAGTCCACGTAACAGCATTTAATTAGGGAAATGAGCACAAATCATCTAAGTGTAGAAGAAGAAAAACAAATGCAACATTTTTCTGTACAAAATGTCAATTTTATTTCACTCTGCATTTTTGTACGCAGCACGCTGATGCTTTAAAAGCTATCCTGTCAAATGCAGCCGCACAAAACAAATGCTTCATCGACATTATCAGGTGTAACGTTGAAGTCCACTCCAATGCAAACGTAATGGTGTCATCCCCCGACACTGATATGCTGACTGAAATGGTGTAGCCTTTTTCAATATTCTTGGCGACCATGGAGCAATTTTATTAGAGAATTTCCTCGGAAAATAGAATTGGTTTCGAGACACGGAGAGAATGGATGTTCCAGTACAGCGGTCAGGATAATGACTCGGTTGGAAGGGCCTGATGTGAGATACATGTTGAAGAGGCTGCTCTGTTTACAGGAGACGATGCCACCAGTATTCAAGCCGGCGAAACATTGCAGGGGCCCCAATGGTGTTCGTATTATTATGTTTGTGTTTTGTTGTTAAAGGAGGCTGTTTGTGTATTATTGCTTTGACACACACACTGATATATTTACAGTATGGCTAAGTAGAGAGATTGAAGGCTTGGTAAAGCTGCTTTTAAGCAGAGTCTTTGTCATTGCTGATAATGCAACAGACTTTGAGATCCAGCAACAGCTTCCTTTACCTTTTCGTAATTTTATTGCTGAACGTGGCTTTTGTTATTTTTCTCCACTTTACTGTAATTATGTTATTATTGCATGACAGCGTAATGCAAACTGATCAACCTGGTTTTGATTTCCATGTTCACAAACTTCCCTTTGGCGGAATTATCTTCAAGGCAAGACAATTAAATGCCTGCCAGATGTAAGGTTTAACTCCTCCTCATTAAAGCTTCAGTCAAGATGATAGAGAGGAAACACACTCACAGTACTACGAGAGGTATCCTGTTGTAACCCACTTAAAAATAACAATCTGAGTACTCTCACCAGTTCTTTCATATCCTCCTGACATGAACAAATCAGGGTGGGTCAAAGCAGACTAAAGGAGGGAGAGGCGTGCCTTGCCTCTTAAGAAAACAAAAAACACAGCATTGCAAACAACGTTTATCAAACCAAATCTGAAACACTCTGGATGGCCTTTGCAGCACTTTCTCAGTGTATGAACTGAACTGGTGGATTGGGGTGTTGACGGCAGAGTAGATGGGTGCCTTGTGCTCTGTGGTGGGAAGCAGTCGGAAAGACAGAAAATAAATAATGACACAGAAGAGGAGTGAGGAATGAGTGATGATGGATAGCCAAAGGACTGGAGCATGGGTAATTCTACTGTACATAGAAACACACGCACACAGAGAGAGAAAGAGAGTCATCGGGATGGAGATGATGTCATTGGTGTGAGGTCAGCGGGGCGGCTGAAAATCAATGCTTTCATAGAATAACAGACAGCTTGTTTCTGAACAGAGTAGAGATGAGGACAGGTCAGGGTCACACAACTGTAAAGAGTATAGAGTTTAGGGCAGAGGGACAGACATTGATATGCAATGACACACGAAAAGAGAGAGAGAGGAAAAAAGGACAGTCCAAAAGACAATCAGGGAATGAGGATATAGAGGGATTAACTTTCATTAGTGTCATCCATCTCTGTCTGGTTGAATTCATTGAATTCTGTATTTACTTCTGTCAATGTGAAAGAGTCTACTTGGCAGAAAGGTGCAGTATAGAAAGTGCACATTAAACGGAGCATAAAGGAGAAACAGACGGACATGCAGGGTTCAAAGCTGCTACTGAAGCAGCTAATGTCAGGCACAGCCGGGCTATTTATCCAACAGTGTTCAGTGTTGTTTATACTAACGGAGAGACAGAGACGTCCCAGTCTTTCAGCAGGAACCAAAGCAGAGGTGAAGCAGGTGAGGTCTGACCAACATAGCCAATCCGTAAATGAAGCGCCACACTCTGAGGAGGTGAATTCAGCATTAAGTGGTTCACATTGACCTTGACAAATTGTTCAACACAATCAACTTTTAGACCAACGAAATATGCAAGCTGAAAGACGTTTGCAAGTTTCCATTGTCTCGAAGGAAAGGTCATGCCCTCAGGCTAAAAGGGACGGCACAGCGTCGCTATGGACCAACAAGCCCTTTTCACAAAAGACATTTTGACTTGATATAGCAGGAAAACCTCAGGTGTAATTAATACTACTGCACATCCACAGTTTCAGAGTCGTGACCCTGTGTCTTCTGACTCACAAACAAGGCCTACTGAGACACTTAAAGGGAACAGAATCATCGTTAACAGTATTGATGACACCTGTGCTGGTGTGATGGTGCTCTCACCTGTTCTGTGCACCTTGACAGTGAGGCCACATTTCCGCCTGGTATCAACATGTGATATGTGTATGATACATTATCTGGGTAATGACATCTGATCTGGTATTAATAAACATTCTCATTCTCTTAATTCTGCCCGTATTGTGATTTGATTCTAAAGATGTAAATTAGGCAGAGCCGGTGGACAACAAACATGATGTATATCAGGTCAAGGCAACAAAGCAATGGACAGGAGTCATTCATTATTAAATCAATAATGAAGAGCTGTTTTTGTGAACTACAGGTTGGGACATAATATGAGTCATATGTCTATTTATGTAGTTAACCGTGACGATAGTAATGGGACTACTTTGTATCTGTGGTCACCAGGACGGGCTTACACAATCTCAGTCGTATTCTGTTCAAGAATAATCAAACTGTATTCCAGTGATCTAACATAAGGAACCTCCAAGATTATATTTTTAGTAAAACAGCAATCCCCAAAATGGACTACAAAAAAAAAAAGAAAAACAATCTCCTCTCATGTATTCTCGATATCATGCACCCCCATACTGTAAATTAAATGATGCGTCACACAATGGTATTGCTAAAGCTGGATGGAAATCAAAGGCTTGCTTCCCGTTGCGAGTCTCCCTGCGAGGTTATAGTGCCCACTCTACACAGTATGTTTGGAAATGTTTTTCTCAGCTTAAGAAAACTGCTCAGCCAATTTGATGATCATGTAAAAAAAATCCTTGTGTAAAAAATGAAAACTGTGTAATCTGTAACAGGTTCGTAACTCCCTTTCTATGGTGCCGACTGTAACACTATCAAAATGGTGCATCGGGCTTTCAGTCGCAGCCTCCTGCTTTACAACCTTGTTTTTATAGGTCCTCTATCACAGGTAAAGTGAACCCTCAGAAAGGATTTGCATGAGGTTTGCAAAGCCGAGCCTCCCACGGAAGTCAAACACAAGTGCCAAACAAGTCAGTAGTTCAGTCGGTCAGTTGGTCAGACCGCTGTCCAGTCAGGAAAAATCAGACCCCTCTGTCCCTCTAGAAACAGTAAACCTTAGTGCCGACAGTCCACTGCATTCTTTCATTTATTCATTATTCCCCCAGTGTTGCATTACCAGAAGTCGCACTCCATGACTAGAGACTGCCCAATACTGACTGCTGTCAGCTTATCACTCATATCTTGTTTTGACATATAGGTAAATTTGGTCAGTAAGCACAAAAAGTGCATAAATTTGGACTTGATACCGTTTGTCCTGCAAACCCCACTGTTTACTTTGCAACACCTGAGATGTCAAGCATCTGTTGAGATTATCATGTTTATTATTTAAGTGTAAAGAAAGTGTAAAATAATTTAGCTGCAACTCTTTGATGACCAGATGTGATGCAACCTTGCTGAAAATGAGTGTTTTAGTACACAAACAAACCAGTCAGGCTCTCTATTCCACATGGTGGTAACAGTGTAGTGCAGGAAATATTTAACACGTCATTTTGGCCTAGAACTGAGTTCATGGCTGACATTTTTCCAACTAAATAATCCATATACTTAACTAAATGGTAACCTGACTTCTTTGTTTTGCTATTTCTGTGTTGGGACTGCTGCAAACCTGACCTCCAAATGAATACATTCTTAATCCATATGTACACATCCAATATTGGATAAAGACTTCAAATGAAGTATGAGGGCAGAATGAAAGAGAATAATGCGAGAGAAAAAAAGGCGAGGGGATAAAACACAGGAGTACTTGACCCAGGAGGAGTGAAGTAGGAGAGAGGGAGAGCGACAGATGGCCGTCCGTAGATTAGCCCTCCCTTGCAGTTTTCTGCCCTTGTGACCGTATCGATCGGACTATGTTCACAAAAGCTACACACTTTTCCTCTCCCCCTCTCATTCTTTTTCTCTCTATCTATTTTTTTCTCTCTCTCATGTGCGCATATCAGCAGACAAGTCAGTGATCAGCCATCTAGCTTCCTAAAAAAAAAAATCACTGGTCGAGCTACAATTCTTCTCCTCCCTCAGTTCCAACCCGAGCTCTGACTCTATTTTCTGGGACATTAAAGCTGTCCCTCTGCCAAAAATCCACGATCACTTCCTGTTAACTGACGTCTGACGAGGAAATGCCTGTGTCTGTGGGTTACTGGGCAGGAAGTGTTGAGAAGAAAGATTGGAATTTCTTTCCTCCTTTTCGTCCTCCCTCTACATCATGTGAGTGTGGCTGGCTGATGGACGAGGGAGAGCCGTGGAGGAAGCAGGTTTTCAGCGCGCCAGTAATGAAGTAAATGTGAAAGCTAAAGAACCTACATGAAGGTCTGATTCACAGTGTGCCCAACTATGACGCATGACGATACTTTCAGCGGTTTATTTGTTGTCCGATTGCATAAATTCAGTTGTTTAAGAATAAATGCTTAAAATGTAGTCCTCGCCGTACAGGTGGCCTTTTGTTATCTCTCCTGTATCGAAGCAAAGATTCACACTTTCCATTGCATGGCAAAAGCTGTTTTAGATCTAAACAAGGCAGTTTTGTGTTGGCTGTATTTCAAGAGGTGGCACAGTGCTGCAGTCACAGATGGGACCTGAATGTGCTGGCAAATTGTTTATTTGTCAACACAGAGCCCATATATGTAACATTTAGTCGAGACGCAAAGTCTAGCACATTTACCATGTTGTGACACACCACAAACGTCCTCCTAACCCTGCCAAGCACGGTTAAAAAAAACAGTTACAGAAAATGTGATCTAAGCGCTTGACAGAAAATACAAATATTTGAAGTAATAAATCAGTTAATTTCTCTAGCTGACTAGTTATCTGGCTTTTTCATCTGACAACAGTGTTAAGGAATCTATTATTATTGTAAACGTTATCAAAGAAAATAGAGAAACATGGAGACACAGACGCATAAACCTCCGCACTAAATGTCGTAATTAATCACTTAAAACTTACAAACCCTAACCTTGCAGAACATTTGGGCCCTCCCACTACTTAAATAGGTTCATGCGACAGCAGCTGGTTTCCCACACTTGCTTTGCATGTGCTTGCCTCAACAAGCATGATGTAACATACTTTGAGAAAGGAGTGGTGATGGGAAGGCAGGTTTTGAAATCATTTAAATCTTTGTTTTAATGACAGTTGGTCATTGCCACCATTGGTATCTCCACCACTTTGGTTCAGACTGAACAACTGCTTGATGCATTGCCATCAAAACAGGCGTTTATGTACCTAGAGGATGAATCATAATGACTCACTCCTCTTGCAGTTTTGGGTGAGATTTCTCAATGAATGGATGGATTGCCATGATGTTTGTTACACGCATTCATGGATGAATTGCAATTACTGTAATCGTCCTCAGACTTTTCATCTAGCTCTGTCTTCAGGACAAAATGTTAATTTGTCCAATATTTTTGTTTATGACCAAATACCTGCAAAACTTTTCCATCAACCTCAGCTGACCTTTGCGTTGAGTGGTAATTAGCAAATGTTTGCTTGCGAACACATGGTGTACATACTGCAGCAGCCGTTACAAATGATGTATTGTTGCATGCATTCAATAGGGACATAATACTTCATAACATTGCACCATGAACTCTGACCCTCTTGTTCATATAACCACAGAAGATTGTGGGTCAGAATACCCAGAAAAGCATGCTGGCTTGAATACTGCAAAGCATCATCATGTTACCATTGTGCACATGTTAGCATGTTGACGTTAGCATTTAGCTCAAACCCCTGCTTTGCCTCAAGTCGGCTACAGTCTCACAGAGCCGATCTTCGTCTTGTATGAAGTTGGCAATGTCAAAGCTTTCCAACGAATGAATGACAACACAAAACAATTCTTTAGAAGTTTATTTTATTACCCATAGTAGATAAACGTTGGAGACATTTTTTTTTCACTTGTCACAAATGATCGTTTACCCTTAACAGTACAAAATGTAACATCACTATACTTGGATGACGTAAAACCAAGAGTTTCAGAACACAGTGTGTTCCAGTCAAATAGGATTTAACAGCAGGTGAGTAATGTCTCTCCTGTTCATGGCGTTCACAGTGGGCTAAAGGATGAACATGAACCAGACCAGATATCCATCAAACCTGAGCAGCAGCAGGAAGAACTGATGTTTGCTTCACACCAGGACACTATGGGTCTTTTTGAACTGGCCCATCACAGTACTGAACAAGGGTTTATATATTTCTGGTGTGAATGCTTTCTGTAGCTTGTGTAGTATTGGTATCTGGCCACTACCATGGGCTGTGTGGATAGTGTTGGAACATGTCCCAGTAGTTTAAAAGCTTTGGGACGTGGCCAGAGTGCTCCTGACTGAAGAGAACAGGAGGAGCTCTGTTTAACTCTGCTGACTGACCAGAATATCTCTCTCTCTCTCTCTCTCTCTCTCTCTCTCTCTCTCTCTCTCTCTCTCTCTCTCTCTCCCTTTCTCCCTCTACCTCTCTCTCTACCTCTCTCTCTCTCCTTCTCCCTCTCTCGCGCTGCCCTTTTTCTCTCTCTCCTCTGTGACACCACTGTCCTGTCTTAGCTGCAGTATTGACTGATGACTGGGCTGTGACTGTGTGTTTTGCAGATGGCTGCGAGCAGTAGCTGAGGACACCGCCAGGAGTTCCCCCTCTCTGCCTCTGCCACCTGCAAATATGAATGGTAAGACCACTGCAGTTTGTGTGTGTGCATTGAGTGCTGTCTGTATTTTTTTTTTGTGGGGGGGGCTCTGCAGATCTGCTAAGCTAACACATGGATAGTTCTAATAATTTCCAGTTTTACTCAAATGTGTGGCTGCACATACATCTGCCTGAATGCACACTATGTATCTTAGTGTTTCTTACTGTTTGTATGGGTGAGGTTTTCATCTTAAAAGCTCCACTGTCCTTCTGTGGACCAGTTTGCATTCAGTGCAATTGTTGTGCTCTGTGGTCATTATGAAGTCCATTTATTTTCATATTTTGACACCAGCTTCGTGTATGGTGCCAGTCACAGGAGTAAAGTTACAGAAACTGTATGCTTTGTTATTATGAAGTAAACTGTCCATTCACTGCGTCTGCTCGTGGGCCGCAGAGTAAACACCCATGTGCAGTCGAGTGTTGTTCTGCCCTCCTGTCTGAACAAAGTGACACAGTAACCGTGCGCTTCATTATCACTTTGTCAATATCAGTGCGTTCCCAGCTCCTGACTGCCACTGAGGCTGGCCTCAGGGTTTTATGTCATCTGTGTGTGAGTGTGTATTTGTGTTTGTGCACCTGTTGTTTGTTTTTTTTTTTAAATGTCATAAAATCCTTCCTTACTGTTTTGTAATCATGCTTATTTGCTTTGCTCAGATTTACGTGCTGTCTGTGTGTAATGTACGCTTGTGAGATTTATTCAAACAATGAGATGGTGAAAGAGCCGTGAGCTTGTTCGAGGAGCAGGTTTGCTGAGTAGAATAATATTTATTTTCCTTCAGTTCAGTGACAGAACAATGACAATAACACAGAACAATGCTGACTGGGCTGACACTCGTCTCGTGATAAAGGCTATGTTCCATGTTTGGTGCTTCACACTTTGACATTTCTTCTGTTTCTCTCTAGGTGGCCCAAGTGTCTGGGCGATCTCCCCAGAGGAGAGGGTCAAACATGATCAGAATTTTGACACCCTCTCCCCATCAATGGGCTATGTCTCAGGTACACACACTAATCAGTGCACATCACACTAACAGTAATTTCCCTGCCAGTACATTTCATAATGCCATTTTACCAGGACACGTCCATTGGCTGTATGAAGCACAGTGATTCCCAATTTCCCAATAACACACAGGCAAATATAAATATAAGTGGCTCTAAAATGAACTCAAATGTTGTCGTAATGCTCAGGTGATCAGGCAGGCACAAAAATGCTGTAGATAGTGATGTTTAGTTTTGCTTCTCTGTTTCTTCCCTTTCTGTCTCTTTCTGTAGGGGAGCAGGCAAGGAAGTTTTTACTCCAATCAGGGCTTCCTGGTTCAGTTTTGGCTGAGATATGGTGAGAAACACACACTCTCACATTCACACTCACACATTTTTGAGCAATGGGTTCTCTGGAAGTTTTCACTGAAATTTGTACTTGAAGCACACGATTTTAACTAGTGTCTCTCTCTGTTTTTTCTTTTTTCTTTCAGGGCTCTGGCTGATATGAATAAGGATGGGAAGATGGACAGGTTGGAGTTTTCCATCGCTATGAAGCTCATAAAGCTTAAACTCCAGGGTACACTGCTTCCCTCAGCACTGCCGGTCATCATGAAGCAGCCTCCCGTGCCGGCGCCCAGCCTCAATAACCCCACCTCATTATTGACCAACCCAGGCTATGGTACAATATTATTATTAACTACCCACAATGTGAAAATGTGTAATTTGCTTTAACAATCTTAAACACAAAAATGTGAAGATTAAAAGATATAAATGCATCCACAAAAAAACTAATTTTGGGGATTTTAACAACTATTGACAAACTAAGTGTGACTGTCTGATCTACTGTTTGCACACACACATTTTGACTGCTGTGTTATCTGACTGGTTTACCTTTTGTGTGTGTCCTAGGTATGGCTACTGTGCCTAACATGTCCATGATGACCGGGACAAACCTTCCAATGTTTACCCCTATCTCCATGGCAACCCCTGGACTCTCACCTTTGACACCAAGGACAGGCTTTACCCCTTTGGTTCCCACAGCAACAGGCCTGAGCCCTCTAATAGCCTCCACCCCCTCCAGGCCCCTGATGCCCACCATGGGAAGCGCCACCTTGCCTAATGGGACCCTTGGAATTCTAGACCCATACGCAGCTGGAGCTCTGGCCACTGGTACACATGATTTTCATTTCTAACTTTTTGTCTCCTGTATGATTAAATACATTCATCTGTCCGTCCTGATTTTCACTTGCAAGTATTTTCTCTGATGCCCTACTCTGAGAGTAAATATTGGATATGTTTGCAGCAGAGTGCAGATGATGAAATATTTCTGAGGGGAAAAATGAATGATCCTGGCCTGGTTTTGCAGATTCCGATCTCTGTGTCTCATCTCCATACAAATAGCCTCCCTGTCCTTTGGCAAGCTTTCGCTGGATTGCACTATATTACTGACCCATTGTAGAGCTCCCCTCCCATTTCACTCTTTCTGAAACTGTAAAAAAAAGATCATCAAGATCTTGTGGTTAAAGGCTACCATTTAATGTCATCATGATATCTAGGGCTGCTGATTAATCGTCAAAATCATATGAGTGTTCGTCGTCTAAGAATTTATTTTGTCGAGGACAGCCCTTATGATGTCACAGATAATTTTATGAAAGTATGTCATGGATATGTGTTTGTGCTTTGTGTTATCAGGCCTACCTCGCTCTGCATCCCCCTACTCTTCCCTCGGACTCTCCTCTTCTGGTATGAACAAGGCCTCATCCATGCTCGACCTAGGATCTATCAGGTAAAACACACACAAAAAAACACACACACAAATTTAGAAACACTAAGCTATTTCTCGAGTGCCTCGTTTATATTTTTGAAGTGCAAAAACACACTGGTTTTCCTGAAGTTGCATTCAGTGAGTATTTTTGTGTCGCCTCTGTTTGTCTTTCAGCTCAGCTTCCTCTTCCCCCTCTGTGATGTCCCCCATGGTTACTGTTCCCAGCGACTGGTCTGTGCCACATGCCTCCAGACTCAAATACAGACAGCAGTTCAACAGCTTGGATAAACACATGTCAGGATACCTCAGTGGTACGAAGTGTGTGTGTGTGTGTGTGTGTGTGTGTGTGTGTATATATATATATATATATATATATATATATATACATATATATACATATATATAGTGAGGTGGTCATGCAAAACCAAACTATGTCTGGAATGCAGGCGTGGATGTTCATGAACAGCAGTCACTGATGATTTCATAACGATTGCCTCCCTCTTTCTTTTTGTGTGTGTCAAGTCTTAACTAACTCTAAGGAAGTGGAGGGTGTTTCTGCCCCAGATTTGAGTGTGTTTAGACACAGGGGTAGTTGCTCAAAAGATAGAGACACACACACACACACACACACACACACACACACACACAGCCACGTATGCATTTGTCTTTGCGTTCTGTTACTGCAAGCCTTGTTGGACCTGTTCTTTTGTACCCATGATGTAGTCAAACGACAACTGTGCATGCGTGCGCACAAATAAACACTCACTCACTTCAGGCACACTTGCAGATTATTTCTGCAAGTGTGACTCTGCACATTATGTGCGTTCTTGCACATCAAACACATTACATGAATCAGTTTTTTGAGCTCTTGGTCCAATCTCGTTGTAGATTATAGCACAACAGACAAGTTTCTGTTAAATAAACCTTGACCTATTTATAAAAAAAAAAAAAAAAAAAAAGTCTGATTGTTGTTGATACTGTCACAGTCTTTTGATTAGCATGTCTTATATCCAGGTGAGTGAGTGAGTGAAGGTTAAAAAGTTTCTAATTTCCTCATTCAATATCAGAATTGTTTTACACTTTTATGAAAACATCAAGAGGAATCAGTCTTGGAGACCAGCTGTGTTGACGCATGGGACTGCCCTCTTTGTTCACCTGCCACATTTTAGTTGAAGGAGTAAATGGGCACATACTGTACAGGTCCTTCCACACACACCCTTGACCCTTTCCTTTCTCCACCACACCCACACATCTGTGTTGTACAGGTGTTCTGACATTTGTCACTCTTGTTGGCAGGTCAGCAGGTGAGAGGTGCCATGGCGACCACAATGCTGACTCAGACACAGCTGGCTTCCATCTGGTGAGAATATCTGTTTGTTTGTAAGCGTGTGTGTCTGTACAAGTCCTATGACTGCTACGTGTTGTGTTCAAGAGCCAAAGTCAGGTTTGACAGCTCGGCATAAAAAATGTCCTTCCACTGTAGCTTGTATGACAATAGGCCTTTTGTTTGTTACAGAAATATTTGTTTACGGGTCAAGGCTGCTTTGAGTATTTATTACCAATAAATACAAGGAAATGGTGTTGGTTATTGTCAAAATGTGTTTAAAATGTAAATCTTAATTCTGTATCTATGCTGTGATTTTTTTTTTTTTTTTTTTTTGGGGTGGGGTTTAACTCCCAAAATCCTTTTTGTGAAGTTGCTACCTATAACTGTTCCCTTTTTAACTTGTGCCTCAACTTCGACTGGACTGTTAATGTAGATCAGAAGTAGCTGAGTTTAGTTTAGTTGCTAACAGTAACTAGAAATTTCAGCCTAACATAAATGTGAAAACAAAGAGTTTTAATCACATTGAAGACCTTCTCTAATGTTGTCCTAAAGTACCTTACTATCCTAGTATGAAGTCATGTATAAACCTTGCACCTCGGATTTGCAACCCTCCCACAGGACTTTAGCTGATGTGGATAAGGACGGCAAACTAAAAGCTGAGGAGTTCATACTGGCAATGCATCTTGTGGACATGGCAAAGACTGGACAACCACTGCCGCTAACACTGCCAACTGAGCTGGTACCGCCCTCGCAAAGGTATGTGCACACATTTGGCACAATTTCACAAAAACATTGCAAATGCCCTGTAGAGTAGATATAAGTGTTTACAACATTTAAGTGCGTTAAACGTGGATGACATTAATGTATATGTTTATTTAATATTTTGATTATGTTTGGTTCCAGGAGTTTAGTGAATGGTTCCAGTTCTCTCTATGCTGCTCTGACTGATGACTTGGACATTGAACCTCCACAGAAATTCAAACCAAACAGTCAGTACTCACACTACCAACCCTAAACGCAGGCTGTAGCCTGGGTTGATTGCTGCATAATGTTCAGGCTTGTTCTCTATAGTCTCCATTGCTAAGGTAATGCCTGGCAGCAACAATACCTCGTAACCAGATAAGATCACTCAATGATCAATGGCTACAGCTGTCAAGCTCGCTGTTTATTTTTGCACTCACACTGGTGAGTCACAATTTAATAGTACAAACTTAAATACATTGTTGTGACATACGCAGTGGCCACTTGCAGCAGCCTAAGCTGTAAGCCAGTCAAAGGCGGCCAAGTGACTCCAAGTGTAGGGCAGCACGCTTTGGTGTTGGGTTTGTACACACTATCATCTTACACACAGTCACAAGTTGTAGTCACGAGTTAAAACTTATGTCAAGTGTTTTTAAATATTAAGTTAACAGCCAAATGCTATTTTTGGATCCCTAAATCTAAATTATGTATTACTTCTCAGTGGCAGTTTTTCTAAAACGACAAATTAGTTTTAAATTTATACATGTTTCTTTATTCATGTTTTATGTCCATTATCCTCTTTTTCAAACGCACACATAAATGAAATAAGTCATCAGTGGGTACATAAACTTTAACAATTTCTTTTGAGAAAATGTCTAATAGGCACATTAGCAATTTTAATACTTTAAAATAGAGTTCATTGGGTGTTTATTCAAAGTATTTACTGCTTAAACCTAATCAAGATGAAAGTCTGTTCTCTAGGTTCCATATTCATTAAAATCAAGTAAATATTTAGGTTTAGATTTGACTGCTTCCTCCCAATTATCATAGAAAGTACACCAACACTGACTTCATCAAAACTTTTTATTTGTCTTTATTCAGTGTCGTTCGAGGACAAATTCAAAGCCAACCTGGAGCGAGGGAACGCAGAACTGGAGAAAAGACGACTGGCTCTGCAGGATGTGGAGAGGAGGGAGAGGGAGCGGCACGCTCAGAAGGCGAGAGAGGAGCAAGAAAGGAGAGAGAGGGAGGCTCGGGAGGTCGAGGAGAGGAGGAGGCGAGAGGAGGAGAGGAGGCTGGAGCGACAGAAAGAACTGGAGAGGCAGAAAGAAGAAGAGCGACTGAGAGAGATCGAGAGAAAAGAGGTGAGGGACTGTAGATTGAAGTATGACTTTTTGTATGAATGCTCCCTCATTCATTGCCACAGAAGAGTCGTTTCTATAGACTTCAGTGTCCTGTGTGGGTTCATTCCAGGCTGCACAGCGGGAGCTCGAGCGCCAGAGGAAGGAGGAGTGGGAGAGGAGGCGGCGAGGGGAGCTCCAGATAAAGAAGGTGCAGGAGCAGGACGATATCACCAGATTGAAAGCTAAGAAAAGGAGTCTTGAGATGGAGCTGGAGGCTGTGGTGAGTGGTGGAGAGACATGGTCGTTTTGTTTCAGTGCAACGTATCAAAAGAATGTAGACACTCTGTGGCCATGCAGTGTTTGTCCAGCTGTCTTTCATCCATCATGAACACTTTAAGGAGAGTTTGTAAAGTTTCTGTCATTCTCTCTCTCTCTCTCTCTCTCTCTCTCTCTCTCTCTCTCTCTCTCTCTCTCTCTCTCTCTCTCTCTCTCTCTCTCTCTCTCTCTCTCTCCCTCCCCCTACATTTCTCCCTACCTCTCTATAACCTCAGGGTAACAAGCACCGTCAGATCTCAGACCGACTGCGAGACTCTCAGAACAAGAAGAAGCATCAGAAGACGGAGCTGGATCTGACCAATCAAAGGAAAGAGACTCGCCATCAAGACATTACCAACCTGCAGAAACAGCTAGAGGTCTGTCTGTCTGTCTGTCTGTGTCCTCTGTTTTTTAGTTTAGCTCACAGTTTAATGTGTTATCTATGATTTATTTGTTAAATCATTACTTTGTTGAGAGAGAATGCAAAAATGTTTTCCCAAATATTTTCTCCCAATGATGCATTTCTTGTTGCTTCTGCTGCATATCGTCTTGGTCAGGAGTTCCAGAGGAAGTTGTCCCAGCTGACTCCGGAGCAGAAGAGACTGACTGAGAAACTCAGAAACATGTCTGTAAATAACTTGCCTGGTTAGTATTGATGGATGAAATGACAGAGCTCAGGAACAACAACATATTACAGCAGCACTGATGGATGGATGTTTGATTAAAAAAACACATTGATGGGCAAATTGGGTATATCAGAGTAAATTCAGAATATACTGTTTAAATTAAAGTATGGAATTATTTGATATACTGCAACAAACCACTGCAAATAATGAAAATACTTAATAAGTGAAAAGCATAAAAATATTAATATTACTCATATTTCTATATATGCAGAGTTTGCAAAACATGTAAATGGGAATATAATTAAAGAGATTTTCACTTTTGCTTGTTTGACTGTATTTCATCTGTTTGTAGTGTCGAGCATGTCCACCCTGAAGGTGGGTGTTACGGAGAAAAAAGGGACATGTCTGAAACTGCGAGAGCAGCTGGAAGTCCTGGAGAAAGAGACCTCTGTCAAACTGTCTGAGATGGACATGTACCACAAAGATATGCAGGTAGGAATTAAATATGTAACAATGTTTATAGAGTAGCTTAACATGGCATCAGACTCATTGTTTGAGAAATACCAATAACTGCAAACGTAATAGATTACTTAATATTAATAATTAATTAATATGAAGCTTTAATACAGAGCTCGTTGTTTTCATTACAAACCAAACTAACCACATTTTATATCTTGTTTGCCTAGTTTCATAGCACTTGTACATGGAACAGATTTGTGCCTTTTAATTTGGGATTAATTCAAAACGTTTGAAAAATATTAACACCATTTTTTTGAGTGTGCAATGCCTGTTTTTAAGTTCCAAATATAGTATAATATTACATACTTACCACTGCAGCTTGACCCCTGATGCCTCTTTTCTCTCCTCCAATCATTCCTTCGCACCATAACCTTCTTTCTTACCGTCTGATACTGATTTCAACCCTTTGTTTTCTGATTTTTCTCTCTATCTTCTTTTGTTTTTTCCCATGCTGGATGCCGTTCCTTTTTTCCTCCTTCCTCCTTCCTCCCTCTTCACTCTCACCCATCTCTTATCCCTTGTCCCTAACTTTACAGTATGTGGGTGATGAGGACTCAATGCTTCAGGCTGCCTTCTGTCTGCTGGCCTGCCTTCGTAACCTCTTCTACCTACTAAAGGTTTTCGCTTTAGGTGTCTTTGTTGTTTTTGTCTTTATATGTTCTTTTCTGCTCTTTTCTAGTGTTCATCTATCTGTTCATATTTCTTCATCCTTTTGACATCTTGTGTCTGTGCTGTTTTAACCTTTTTTTTTTATTTCTTCTCTTTGTCTTACATCCTTCCACAAATTGCTCGATGTTAAGGCAGCTATTTATGTGCATGCTTTGTGTTTGTGCATGCTGTGTGTTCAGTCTTTATCTCGTTGTGTCTATCTAGTCAGCTTATTCTTTAATTAAGTCTCATATATTTCACTCTAGTAAAGGTGTTTTTTTTTTTTTTTGTGTGTGCGTAAGGAAATGAGAGACAGCCAGAGAAAGCAGCAGGCAGCACTTGAGAAACTACGGAGCGTCAAAGAGGACAAACGGCGTGAGCTGAGTCGAAGGAAGGAGGAAGAAGAGCAGAGGAAGAGGAGAGATGAGGAGAGGAAAAAACAGGAGGAGGAGGAAGCTCAGAGGTATTTTGCTTTCGTACATTTTGTTTAAATTTTTTAAACGCACATTTCCTCCAAAGTGTCATGTTAAAGCAAAAAACATGATTTCTCCACCTACTATAAAAAGTCCATTCAAACTAAAACTTAAAAAAATGTAAATTTTTACCGTGATGTACAAACTTTTAAAATAATGTTTGCTTCCTACTCACAGGCTTATTAAGATAGAAAAAGAGCGCCAGTGGCAGGAGAAGCTAAGGAAGGATGAAGAGGAGCGTCAGAGGAGGCTTCAGGAGGAGAAAGAGGCCAAACAGAGGGAGGAGGCGGAGAGAGAGAAACAGGCTCTCATCCAGGCTGCCAAGGAGCAGGTTGAGCGAGAGCTCAGAGCAAAGGAGGAGGTAGTACAAAAGAGAAGAGAGATGGAGGAGAGGAAGAAAAGAGAAGAGGAGGAGCGACAGAAGCAAGCGGAGAGAAGGAGGCAGGAGGAGGAGAGGAGACAGCTGGAGGAAGAGAGGAGGCAGCTAGAGGAAGAGAGGAGGAAACTTGAGGAAGAGAGGAGGAAAGAGGAGAAGAGACGGAAAGAAGATGAGGAGCACCGCAAGAGGGAGGAAGAGAGGAAGAGGTTAGAGGAGGAGCGGAGAGAGGAGGAGCGCAGAAGAGAAAAGGAAGAAGAGGAGAGGAGGAGACAGAGGGCGGCTGTGGCCGCCGTCCGAGATGCAGAGGAAAGGAGAAAGCAAGAGGAGGAGATAAAGAAGAGGGAGGACGAGGAGAGGAAAAGGAGGGATGAAGACAGGAGGAAGCTTCAGCAGCAGCAGGACGAGGATAGAAGGAAGCGTGAGGAGGAAAGAAAGAGGGTGGAGGAGGAGAGGAAGAGAAAAGAGGAGGAAGAGGACAGGAGAAAAGCAGAGGAGGTGAGAAAGAGAAAGGAGGAGGCGGCTCGTCAGCAGCACCCGCCGATTGCAGGAGGGAAGGTGGATATTCATGGGAAACTGACAGCTCTGCTGAGAGGACTGGAGGAGAGGAAAGGTAAGACAGACGTTTCTTTACTTGTCTCTGTAGTCTCTTCCTGTCTCCAGTGTTTATCAAAGCACCTTTTGAAGCTCAACTCACATGATTATGTCTGATATGCTGCTTCAGGTGGGCAACCCAGGGCCACACAACACAGAAAGTCAGCAGCCCTCACATCCTTTAAGGCTCTCTACCCGTTCACTGCCCGAAACAATGAAGAGCTCAACTTCAATGCAGATGATATGATCGAGGTAAGATTGAAACTGAAACCTGACTAAAGATACAACTGCAAAGATGGAATGTTGTCTTCCTCAAACTTTCCTGTCTGTCAGGTCGATGAGTCGACAGAGCGGGAGGAAGGTTGGCTGTACGGCAGCCGACAGGGGAAGATGGGCTGGTTCCCAGAGAGCTACGTCGAGAGAGTGGCCCCATCAGACACCGCTAATAATGCTGCTGCTGCTGCTGCTCCTCCTAAAGTGCCGCTCCAGTCACAGCTTTCCAATGCACTTGAGGGTGTCAAGGCAGCAGGCACAAAATCTGCCTTCACCCCAACACACTCTCCAAACCCTGCACCCTCTGAGACACAGGGACAGGTGAGAGGTTTAAACCTTTATACAACGGGTCATTTTACTGCCGCACCTGCTACGAACCTAATATGATTATTGTCTGGAGCTATGCAATGCTCAAATACTCACTGTACTGTCTTTCTCTCTGTGCCCTGACAGAAGGTGGTGGGTAACCTGTTGGCCCAGGCCCTGTGTTCGTGGACAGCAAAGACAGACAACCATCTGAACTTCAATAAGGACGATGTCATACAGGTGTTGGAGCAGCAGGAGAATTGGTGGCTGGGAGAGCTGAACAGTGAAAAGGGCTGGTTCCCCAAAACATATGTGACACTGCTGGGAGAAGATGAGAGTTCAGAGTAAGTTACACATATGTGTTCCTCGTAACTAAACTTGTGGAAGGACAGTGGTTTTTTTCTCAATTATATCAATATTTTTAAAATTTGAATTCCTCTTGGAGCCCTTTTTAGAGACCTCACTCGCAAAAGGCTACGAAGGCAAATGATTGGTTTAGCTGGCGAATACTGACGTGTATTTCACTTCCATTGATTTCCCAGCTATACTTCAGACCTCAGTTTGCATGTTTTTTGCTGCAAGGCTGAAAGGGACGGGTGTATGCCGGTGTAGTAAAGACAACTGGGTGTTATCTATAGTTTGTCGCACTGATTTTGATCACAATGTGTGTCAAAGATGACATACGTGGGTTTAATCTGAACGCACATGATGCACATATCTTTAGAGCCAGTGTGACACCGATGTCGTAATCTCTGATATCATATTTCATTTGTAAACATTCAAGGTTTATTTATTGTACAACACAGGGTTACAACAAAATGTAGTCCCTTTATGCAACATTAGAAGAAACAAAAACATGCGCATAAACTCAGTAGCCTGAAGCACATATCTGTCCACTTTCTATCACAACATTGGTCGTTGGGATGTGATTTATCTCGGGGTAAATCGGTGAAAACATGCATCAGTCACGTGCTAATGTTAGTGGCTCTCCCTGTGCCTGAGTCTACAGGTTTGGTAACAATTCCAGTACATCAGATATTTACAGCAGAAATGACTTCTTCCGTCCTCTGAGGAGGAGGAATGTGTTTTGTTCAGAGTCACACACACTTACAAATCACTCCGCAGCATAGAGTTGTACATGCAGTATGATTGCAGCTGGTGTTGTACCAGACTGTTGTGGTGAAGAGGAAGCTGAGCCTGAAGGTTAAATTTAGATGTATCAGTCAATCCGGTCAAGTGCACATTCCAACATTCACCTTCGATCAAGAGGTTTGGCTAATAACCAAATTAATTAAATTGCAGAGATGCAGATTGAGGAGCCCAGAGTGAAACCACTGCTCCTTTGTATTGAACGGAGCCGGTTAAAATGTGCCGACCCTTTGAAAAGTATGACTCAATGCAGCAGGGTTTCATACCCCCAGTCTGGCTTAAGAATGCCCTCCATCCCCCAGGAGGAGCTGGAGGGAGACATGTTTTTGCTATTTCTGTGATCAAATAGGCGTTGGAGGATGGATGAATGATGGATGATTGCATACACGCATGAATAAGTATGGTAATGTAATCTTTTTGTGTTTTACAGCTCGAAGAGCTCCCCTCCTGATGCTTCGGAGTCTGGCGACAGCCTTCAGCTTGAAGGTACAGTAAAATATCCTTTGAAATATCTGTTTCATGTTCAGTTAATATTTGATTATGATACATTACATAAACGGTGATATTGATGTTCGCCTGGCTCATTTTTTTACATTTTTATGAGGATTTTTAGGTGGTTTAAGGGACAGAGATCGCACTTCCCTTTAGTTTTATCCTGAATTATGTGTTGTGTCTCAAGTTTATCTATATTTTGAAAGAAATTCAGAGTAAAGTCTTCAAGAGATGTCTTTAAATGGCAGGTGCAGTTTATCTACAGCATATGGCAGATTCTGAAGTTAATGTGTATACCAACATTATCTGGGTTAATGTGTCAGAAATCTTGTGGAGTTCAGCGTATGTCAACAACAGACCTCGTATCAGCTGGAGCCTTATTGAGTACATTGCTGTTCATTTCTATTAATTTACTCTTTTACTTTTCAGAATACACGGCGTTGTACACCTATGATTCTCCGGAGGTTACTGATCTCACGTTTAGAGAGGGAGATGTGATCTTGGTGAGCAAGAAAGATGGAGAGTGGTGGCACGGCTCTATAGGCGACAGCACCGGCGTCTTCCCCAGCAACTACGTCAAACCTAAGGAGACCGATGTAAGAACACGTAACGCATGCCATCATATAGCAGCAAACTGTATCCAGTCCATTACTCTATACCTCTGTTTGGTATTTGTAGTGGCTTGTAGTTCACTTCCTGTATGTTTTTGTGTTGTGTTGTCCTTTTTATTTCCACTTTATTTTTTATTTTTAAACAACCAAACGGAACAAATCAGGAGATCAACATACGCATATGGTCAAATTAAACAACAACAATTTTCTTGGAATGTTGTCCCAGCATAAACGCATGTTTATGTGCTTCTAAAGGTTTGTAATGATTATCATATTTTTTTTACAGACATCAAGTATATCTGGAAAGAAGAAGCCAGGTAAGCTCCCCGTCTTGTCTAATATCTCTCTCTCTCTCTCTCTCTCTCTCTCTCTCTCTCTCTCTCTCTCTCTCTCTCTCTCTCTCTCTCTCTCTCTGAATCACATAAGAAAATGTTGCTATATTTCATTCATGTCTTTTCTGTGCAGAGATCGCACAGGTGATTAAACCCCGCCCCTCGACCAGCCCTGAACAGCTGAATCTGGAAAATTCTCAGCTAATCCTCATCCTTGGAAAGAATGCCTCTGGCTGGTGGCTCGGAGAACTGCAGGTCTGTTTTCAACAGCTTTTTAATACTGTACAGTAGATGACCTCAAAGGGTCACAGCAGTTCTTGACATTGTACATGAGCCACTAAAACGATGCAATGTCTACTTGTGACCACTCACCTTGTGCCCAGTTCAATATGTTATTTATTAAAACACTTTTAGGTGGCGTGTCGAGGTCAAATAATCTAGTTACTCACAGGGTTTAAATAAGAACAATTAAAAGTGAGATTGAGAAACTCTGTGTTGCAGAAATGTTTTTTTTCTGTTCTATTTATCATCTTGGGACCCATCAGGTTTACTTTGTGAGTTGGAAACTGCACTACACCTGAGGTTTCTGGTGGAGAACTCTATGTTCAAGGATTTGGAGATAAATGATGACCAGCATCCCCGCTATCTCATTACAACCTCATTCCCCACGTTTGTTTGTGTTGTCTGACTCTAGGCCCGTGGTAAAAAGCGTCAGAAGGGCTGGTTTCCTGCCTCCCATGTCAAAATACTGGGATCCAACAGCGGCAAGTCCACGCCAGCACCCCAAACAGGTCTCGCACGCACGCACGCACGCACGCACACACACACACACACACACACACACACACACACACACACACACACACGTTTACCAGGTGAAGGCCAGAGGTGAAGAGTAACAAAGTACACTGCATAAATCAAATAATGGTGTGTTAAACTCTTCCTTGTCTTCTCTCTCAGTCTGTCAGGTGATCGCCATATACGACTACACAGCGGCCAACGGGGACGAGATGAGCTTCTCCAAAGGTCAGCTGATCAACGTTTTTGACAAGAACGACCCTGACTGGTGGAAAGGAGAGATCAACGGCGTCACTGGTCTCTTCCCCACTAATTACGTTAAGATGACCACAACCGAATGTGACCCCAGCCAGCAGTGTAAGTAAATCCCTAAAAATAATTAGCATGACTATATCTTAAAAACAAAGAGATGCTCTTCTTCCATGTTGCTTCAAACCACTATGACTAACTAATGCTTATCCTTTGTTCATCTATGCAAACCCCCATCTGCCATCACTGATATTCCCTCATCCACCCATCTCTTCATCTGTATATCCTTTCTTCTAGCTGACTATTTCACCTTTTCCCCTGTTTTCCCCACCTTCTCCCTCCCTCTCCAATCTGTGTTTTTCCTCCCTCTCTCTCCATTCCTCGACTTCTGTGTCTTTCTCCTTCCAGGGTGGTAGAAAGTCCTCTTCCTCCTCCACCTCCTCTCCCTTCTTCCAACTCCTGACTTCAGAGAGACCCACTATTACACACTGCTCTGAAGGGGCAGAGTGTCTGGACTCCTTATCTGCTCACTTCTCCCACTGAGCTAATGTCACTGTGTGAGAGTGAACAGGTCTCCGTGTGATAGAGGGAAACAATGAAAACAAGTCATGTGTTCCCTCTGAAATGAATCTGGACCTGAAAAAACTCTCCTATGACTCTCAATGCTGAATTGTTAAAGCCTTGGTGCCTTTTGTGATTTCCTCGCTCCTTGTTTTGATTGTGAACTGATTTTGAACTAATGCTAAAATGGATATGAAGCAGAGGCATAGTGGGTCTCTCTGTGGCTTGTCACTTTTTCCTTTTTGCTTCTCTTATTTTTTCCCTTTTATGCGTGCCACATCACCCTGTTTTTCCCCTCCATATCTTTTACTTTTTCCCTCTTGCTTTCACAATGTTTTTTTCCATTCTTACTCTCCAGTTGTGAGAGTTAAGCCTCACACAGAGCCCACTATTTGTCTCTGTCTGTCCTGAGCGATGTGTCTATATTCAGACATTATGTGCAAGTGCAGTGTAAAAAGCCTCAAGCCTGTTTGTATTTTGAGAAATAATGTAAGGTCCAAATTCCGGTGCACTTAACTTAAAAATGCTTGAAACAAGACATGAAGTGGCAATTTGACTATGTAAATGAATCAGATAAATATGTTCACGAAGGAATAAAGTAACATATTTGTTCAACAAAAACCTGAGTGCAGAGTACGCCAAAAATAAAAGCTTTAGTCAACCTCTTCTACGACTAAACAGTTGTTTGGAGATGTAGCATTACCTTTTTGCTTTTAACTATAAACATTTTGGCAGGAAATGGTAAAAGCGGAAGCGTACAGTTTGTTGTCTACATTTCAAAGCCATAACTGAATCAGCTGTTATCACCAACAGAAGGGACATAAGTAGTTTGGAAGAGGGATGAAGCAACTCTTCCACCATATGGCAAACTGTTTCAAAACCATTGACAGACAAAAAACCTTTCCTTCAAGGGTGATGTCACAAACTGCTGCTGCACCTTATATTAACTGCTATGCTGCTGCTCTGAATGTTTCTGTCTGTGCAGAAAGTGAATGCATGTCTGCTCAGTGTTCACCACAGTGAAAATATCATGGTAGTCATTATTGTCAGGATTATGGATCCATGAACTTTAGGTCAAAACGTGAGACGTTCCTCATCAGGAACTGTGAGGTCCACTGACATCAAAGAGTTGCGTGAAAGATGCTACGATACAGTTGAGATTTTTTTTTCTTCCATTTAATAAAGAGGTTACCTGGCTCAGTTTACCACAAGCTTCACTAGGTTTGTTAAAGGCTGCAGAGAAAGTGGGTGAAACACACCGACAGAAAGCTGCACCAAGAGTTTAGCAACTGTTAGCACAACTGATATGAAAACATATACAGAACATTTGTGGTATGAGATGGTTGAACAAAATTTAAAGATGTGTCTAATATATTTTCGGATTCTGAAATAAAATGCTAAATAAAGAATGGATTGAGATGACAGTTACTTGTTTTATTATTTTTAAATAAAATATCAGCCTTCACCTCTGCAGGGTTTTTATGTGTGTGTGTGTATGTGTGTGTATGTGTTGTATGCAGTGTTTAAATTGTCAACACGATACACATGATTAAGATGAAGAGATAAGCAGTATGTGAACAACTTTTTTTGTAACCTCTATGCAGCTCGATGGAGAGGCAAACATCCATTTATCTTCCTTTTTATGGTGGTATCTGTGGTAATATTAGTTATCTGATCTGGATTCTCAAAGAAAATCTTCCCAATTGGCAGAAGTCACTGAAAATTAGAAAAACAACTAAGCTTTTTCCACATACGTCACAGGGTGATAAAGAAAGAAATAATTCCTCTTCCTGTTTTGGTACAAACAGATTTGATCCAGGAGAAGCTTTAGTCTGATACCAGCAACGAGAGGATAACCGTACAGAAGGAGGAAGAGACAAACAGAGACAGACGGCTAACTAAAATACTTGGAGAGACAGAAACATAGCAATGACTTTACAGAACAGCTTTCACTTTCTAAACCTGTGGGATGAGCCCGATGGTGAGGGAGAGCAAAGAGAAGGGTCAGAGAGGGAGCAGGAGTCAGCTAGTATGGGAGCCTCACAACGGGCGAATGGGCTCCTCGTATCAGGTAAGTGTGCAAGTCTAATCTAGACTACAGTCTTCCCGGTTTCCCTTTCCATCCTCTTCTTCCCCTTTTGTCTCTTAGAGATTCTGTAATTGTGTGCAGTAGAATGAGTCAAAAGCAACACCGTGTTTGTTTTTTTGTCAAATGTCCAGCAGGAGGCAGTGAAGGCGGTGCTAAAGTCTTGCTGTGGTTTAAGAAGTGGCTTGGTTTTGTTGCACTGGTTGACTGTTTTTCATACAATAACCCCCGCTGTTGTGTGTCCCTCCTCTCCTGCAGGGTGTGCAGACCTAAACAGCCTGGACTCCTTGAGTGCCCAGGAGAAGAGGAGACAGGGTTACATCCATGAGCTGATTGAGACTGAGGAGAGATACATGGAAGACTTGGCGATTGTGCTGGAGGTAATGGACACATGTCCTGCTTAATAACTCGCATATAAACAGAGGTACACTCTGAAAGAAGCATGAACAGTAAATCTATCCAGTGTTTAATGTGATGTGTTAAAATGTCTGCATGATCTCCTGATCACGTCCCTCACGGTCTGTGGAAATCTGTCGTTCTCTTTGTCCTTTGTCTGTGTAGGTTTTCCAAAAGCCCATGTCCGAGTCGGGTCGGCTGAATGATTCAGAGATGGCCATGATCTTCGTCAACTGGAAAGAACTGCTGGCCTGCAACTCCAAACTTCTCAAGTAAATATCACAAGGACAGAGTGTATGAGATCTAGAAGGGACCGTTAATCTAATAGAGTGATGAAATGTTATAGAAGTGCAGCTATTTTAATGTTGTGTCTGTGGATTCTGTCTGTACAAAAACACAGAGCTGCTTGTGTTCATGCATGTATATTAATGTGTATGCAGGGCACTGCGTGTGCGTAAGAAGATGGGTGGGGAGAACATGCCAGTGCAGATGATCGGAGATATCCTGGCCGCGGAGCTGTCCCACATGCAGCCCTACATCCGCTTCTGTTCCTGCCAGATCAACGGAGCAACGCTGCTCCAGACGCGCATCAACAGCGAGCCAAACTTCAAGGACTTCCTCAAGGTAGGAGAGTGAGGGTCGAGTGAGCAAAGACGGGAAGTGGAGTAGGTCATAGACACAGACTGAAGAATAGTGGAGATGTGTCAAAGGACCGGAAGAGGTGGAGATGGAAAGGGAGTGTTTTAAACTGACCTAGAATCATTATCATGTAGCGTTTAGGAAAACAGATATTCTGCAGGTACATCCATGGAGATGGAAACAAGGTTCTTAAAGGGAAAATTTGACACCTTTTTTATGTGGATGTCCAATCACTGTTGATGATGAGACACCGATTGAAGCAATAAATTCCCCAGCGCGTGATATATTGACGTGAACTGCAGAACTATTTTAGCTTGGATTTCTAGTCTCTGCTTCTGGGCACCCGGGGGGCGTGCATACACAAAACGTCCTTGTTATCTCTGCTATTGAAAACTAGTTGTGTTTCCCACAGCAAAAAAAGGCATCTAAAAATATTGTGCAGAGGACTTTATGGACGAGGATACATTTTGCAGTGTTTTGGCTGTTTCAAATACGCAGCCATATTTATTTAAGCTAGAGTATACAACTGAAGAAATGCCGTGGAGAGAGGCATGAGCCGTGCAAGAGGATATGGCGCAATGCATCCTGGTTCATGTAGGCACCACTGGCATGGCAGCAGAACTTTTCCCCGGTCAATATAGCACACACTGGGGAATGTATTGCTTCTATTGACTACATTTATCACCAGCGCTGACTGGACATCCACATAAACGGTAGCAAATGTTCCCTTTTCAATGTGTTTATCAACATTATCTTTAATTCCCATCAGAAAATTGCCACAGACTACAGGTGTAAAGGAATGCCGCTGTCCAGCTTCCTGCTGAAACCCATGCAGAGGATCACACGCTACCCACTGCACATCAAAAACGTAGGTTTCATGTTCATGAGTGTGTCTGTGTTTGAACTCCTCATTAAGTGCTCAGAATACTGACCTTACTGTGTGTAATTGCAAAAAAAAAAGAGTGTTTTGCCTTTTTGTCTCTAATTTGTGTGTGTGTGTGTGTGTGTGTGTAGATCCTGGAGAGCACCGTAGAGGGCCATGCTGACCAAGCGCCTCTTAAAGAGGCTCTGGAGAAGGCGGAAGAACTCTGTCAACAGGTTAATTTCTTCACTGGTTCTCTCATTCATGACTCGTTAATTTTATTAAATTTGGGCTTTATTCTTTTCTGCGTTCTGTGTGGAAAAGATTTGAATGATTCTTCTCTACTGAATTATCGCGTTAACCAGGTAAACGAGGGCGTGAGAGAGCAGGAGAACTCCGACAGACTGGAATGGATTCAGAACCACGTACAGTGTGATGGTGTTACAGAGGTATTAAGCTTATTAATTAACTTCCGCTTTAGTGTCATCAATAAGTTCATTATTTATAAAACAATGAATTGAATATCAGTAATATTAAATTATGTATACATTTTTATATTAAATATTCGTGAATTGGTATCAATAGAGAGATTTCCACAATACGTAATTCTAAAGATGATGTGAGAGATCCTTCTAAAGTGAATGTCTTTCAACAGCACCTGGTCTTTAACTCTCTTACCAACTGTTTGGGCCCCAGGAAACTGCTCCACAGCGGCAAGGTGAGTGAAACGTTTCTAAAACTCATATTTTAGAAAGATTTCCATTTTCCATTTCACCAAATGAGTTTTTCAAAGCTTAACGAGACCAGGCAGACTGCAGAGTAGAGGGAGATGATATGTGAAGCATTACTGTGTCAGACTCTGGGTGTCGTGGTCACATGTTACAGGTCTCAGACCTCAAATTAAAACTTTCACGGTGGAGATCAGTGAGCTGGGCGGTGATGATACAGCAGCATGAATAATATTGTTGTATAAACATTTGCTTTTTGGCTCAAAAAATGAATGTCTTCTGATGCTGACCAGTTGACTATCGTTCCACCATCATCACTGAGCAGCTACATATAAGTGAAACTGTTTTTGTAATCCTTGTAGATACCGTTTAATTATTGTTGTAGTGATTTATAAATAATATGATGCGTATTGTTTCTTTTCAGATGAACAAGGTAAAGAGCAACAAGGAACTCTGGGCTTTCCTCTTTAGCGACTTTCTGCTTTTGACTCATGCGGCGAAACAGTTCAGCTCGTCCGGGCCTGATAAACTGTTCAGCAACAAGAACAATGTACAGCTCAAGATATACAAGCCGGTAAGACACACACACACACACACACACACACACACACACACACACACATACACACACACACACACACTCTCACACTCTCACACACTTTGGCCCAATCCCAATATCCACACTCACAGACTTTGAGGCGCGTTCCTGCTAACTGTGTGAGGGCTCAGGGCCGTCCCACTGTCAAATCTATTCATGCGCCCTTTCTGTGAGTCGGCATATTTGCAGACTTTCCCATAGTTCATAGTGATATTGGTGACATCTAAAACGTGGTTGTCCAGCCCCGGCAAAATGTTCACAAACCAAGCGTGGCGAAGAAAGGAAATCCGCTAGGAAGTTTATCAGGAACAGGGCATGAATATTTAACTTTGTATAATGTGCCTAAATGTAAAAAAAGAGATCAACTAGTGAACAATTGTAGCCATGGTCATATGTTGCTTATGGAACACTTCAAGATTTATGGTACCAATATGCTATAGTACTACAGTATATGCTGAACTTTCAATTATTATCAAGTATTCATAAAATACGATAATATTATAAAATACATTTCTAAAGATACTGTAAAACATGTTGTGTATAAGAATATTAGCCTATTGCTTATAGTTTGTACATTCATTATGTAATATAAAACTTCATGTTCTTGACCGTGTATAATCTTTTATTTCCTGTAGCCTGTGCTGCTAAATGAAGTTCTGGTGAAGCTGCCGGATCCTTCTAGCGACGAGCCCACCTTCCACATCTCACACATCGATAGAGTCTATATACTCAGGACCGACAACATCAATGAACGGTAGCTGCACACACACACACACACACACACACACACACACACACACACACACACACACACACACACACACAGAGACGGATGTGGTGGGTTGTATGGTGGCCTGTACAATCACTGTGTGCGTTTTGTGCTTTCAGGACGGCTTGGGTTCAGAAGATCAAGGCTGCATCTGAAGAATTTATTGAAACCGAAAAGAAAAAAAGGGAAAAGGCCTATCAAGGTTTGTCTCCACACTTGTCTTTGCTCAGCCGTTCCTGATGGCAACCAATGTAACGATCTCTGGATTTATCAATCTGTGTGTGTGTGTGTGTGTTTGCAGCCCGATCTATGAAGACTAGTGGAATCGGCAGACTTCTTGTCACCATCTTGGAGGCCACTGAACTCAAGGCAGGCAAACCCAATGGTGAGCATGGATACACTCATGTTACAGGGTGGTCCTTACGATTCACAATTAATTTAAAATGTTTTGGTAGAATCTGGACGTTAATCCCAGCTGCTTGCTACATGCACTGCTGCATGAATACCTAATGAAGCCAAAATAAAGCCGATGGTGCTCTGTCATCCCTTGTTTTCATCACTTCACTTTTAGTTTGAGGCCTTTCTTTGTGCTTAAATGTTCTTTCTTTTTCTCAACTCTCCTCTTCCCTTTAATCCTCTTTTCTGTTGCTCTTCCATTCTCTTCTGTTCCTCCTCTCTATTCCATTTTCTTAATCTCTTCTTGGCTTTCTTCTTTCCTCTACCTGCTTTTACTCCCTTGTCCCATCCCCCATCTCACCTGTCTTCATGTTGTCCTCCAGGTAAAAGTAACCCTTACTGTGAAGTGACCATGGGAGCTCAGATATTCACGTCCAGAACGCTCAACGACACTCTGAACCCCAAGTGGAACTTCAACTGTCAGTTCCACATCAGAGACCTTTACCAGGACGTCCTCTGCATCACCATCTTTGAAAGGGACCAGTTTTCCCCTGATGGTCAGTCACCTGCCCGTGTCTTCCCTTTTTCTTCTTCTTCTCCGCCCTCAGTCCATCATTAACTCCCGCTGATTTCCCTGCACTCGGATTTCCACATTGCAAGAGGCTCCCATTATTTTTTGTTAGATTAACTTCTAAAGATGGTATTCTAGTGCTTAAACTAAATTGTAAATTGTGATACAAAAGTCTGAATAATATTAAGGAAGAAAAAGAAACCTTTATTCTCCTCCCTAACTCTCCGTTGTGCTACTGGAGCTCCACACATACACAACTATCACATTTACATGTTCTGAACTCTTCTAAAACCCAATCAAAATGTTCTCTTTCTCTTATATCAGAATTTCTGGGTCGGACCGAGGTACCTGTGGCAACCATAAAGAAAGAGTTGGAAAACAAGGGACCAGTAACACGTCGTCTTCTGCTGCACGAGGTTCCTACGGGGGAAGTGTGGGTCCGCCTCGACCTGCAGCTCTTTGGCAACAAATAGACATATAGGATGAACTGAAATAATAATAATTCTACCGAGATATCCAAATAAGGATATTTTCCTCCGACAGAGTAACCAAATAAGACGGGCTGCTTTTTTTTTTCTTCTCCTAAACAAACTCGGATGGTTCCCCTCCACAAACCCAAATCAAACTAGACACCCCCTGAGCTGAGCACGCATCACGCCTTAATATTTTAATATTAACCAGCACTAAAAATACCTCTTCTGATGTCATCTGAATCTTCCAGTATGGGATTAGCGTCTGACATCATCTGAACCCACCAATAGGAGTCAGAGTGCTCCCTTTTTTCTGGCTCATGACCTCAGATAGAAAAGGTGGTGCGGCTGGTGCACCTGTTTGCACCTGCACATCGTGTACTGTACTCTCTGAAGGGGGTGAAAGGAACGACTGCAGCCTGGCCTCTGAGCCAGTGGAGCCAGTGGGTCATGAAGCTGAATCTGGGTCTTCTGCTGTAAGAATCTATAGCCTTCAGAAGGAGGTAGACCTGGACAACGACTGTTTAGAAACAAATTATCCTAATATTAATAAAGCAATAAAATATAACGGTTCTTATCTATCTTAACAGCTCCGTATCTCACGTACAACAGTTGGGTTTTCGGTGATCAGTGATTGAGACACACTTTGCCAAGTCTGGTCAACCAAGGCCACTTAATGAGTTGGAGTGTTTTCTCTTAACAAGATATGTATAGGTTGGCTTCTTGTGACTGATGACTTTCAAGAGACTCTGCTTCATGGCTGCCTGATCCGAAACAGCTTCTCACAGTGACATGAAGGGCATCATACACAGTAGACGGCAGCAGGAACTCTGTCGGACAACCGGGACAAGAAGTGTTTGTCAGTAGCTCTGGTCTGGAGTCAGTTTACTACTGAAGGTAAAAGAGCTCAGGATACGTTGTTCTGTGTTAAATCTGTGTCACTGTAACAAGTGTGTGCGTGTGTGTGCGCGCACGTGCATGTCTTTTGGAGTGTAGAAGTGTAAACATTTAGTTGTGATATAGTAATATACAAATATCTTCAGCTGAGGGCTCTTGATGCTGCAACGTTTTGGAGTTAACTCATAATCCCCCGGCCTTAATTCAAGTCATCTTTTTAGTCTTTTAAAATCTATCAGTTTCTAAAACCATTAGAATTATTTAGGTTGATGTTTTTTCTTCTTCTTTCGTGTGCAAAATCAGCCAAGGCCAAGTAGTTGGATTGCAAAATGTTTTAGGTGACAAAAATGCCGCTGGTATAAACAGCTGTGCTGATGAACACCTTGAAGTGCGGAGGATCTAGAGGATGTCAATATTTTGAGACAATGCAGATTGACAGTTTGTCAGCAATTATAAACAGTATTTGCTCACTTTTATTTTTTGTTCTTTACACCTTTCCCCCCCGTCAGACAGATTTTCAAGTGTCATTCTCCAGTCCCCGCCTCACTGACTGCAATATTGTCCATCTCTATTGCCTCAAAGTTTCCCTTCATAAACATCCGCCATGAAAACTTCACTAGGATGTAGTGTGTAAAAGCTTTTTTATTTATGTTGTCGGTTGACTTCTTGCTGTCTTCTGCCTCGTTTTTACTCTTTTTGTCCTTTACATCCAGTTTATTTTCTAACTCTGAGCGCAGCGCGTGCTGGTGCTCTGCATATTACAAAAAAAAAAACTGTTGTATTTATTCCTTAATTTATGCGTGTGTGACTATCCAAAGGTTTGTTGCGGCTTCGCTTGCTGTGTCTTCTTGGATAATCAGTTGGTACACTGGGTTTGTTTTCTGTGACGTCAACTATTAAAACTGTTCATCGGACACATGTTGATAGAGCATCTTTCTCTGCAATGGAGTTTTACTGTAAGAAGACTAGGTCACTAGTCATTTGTTAGGCCTGCTGTTTTGTACACTTATGAATTATTAATTTGTTTTATTCAATCCACAAAACTCAGTTTTTAAGTCCTGCATTAACTTTTATGTTTTGTTGAATTTGTGGAAAATGTGCAAATAGACTGCACTGCGATCCTCTCCTGTGTAGGGTGTTGAATTCTCTCTTTTTGTTTTACTTTTCATTTTCTGCAGCATTCTGCATTGCTGCTGTGCTAACTGAGATAAAGGCCTCTCTAGATTGTCTGATCAACCTGGAGTCTGTAACCTGCTGTTTGTACTCACTTTGGCCTCCATGTGGCACTCTCTGAATCAGGGTTTCTTAAGTCAAAATAAAGATATATTAAAAGTGAACAAACTGTCAAATTATTGGCTCGTGAAAGAAAAGTTACATTTAACACTGTAAACTTTGAGCGCACAACCTCCTGCAGCAGTACATAATGGGGGAGTGGCCCCTGAACTGCAGCTTTAGACAAGATAATGATTTAATATTTAAATGCTGTATGTTAACAGGTGAGACTCAGGCACAGTAATCATGATGCAATCATTTTTTTTTAAAGTTTCCCACAATGAGGAGAAATAACATTTGAGAGGAGACATTCAGTGCAGGAAGGACAAACGTTTATTCCACTACATTAAAAGCATAAACTGTCTTGCTTTTTTTCCGTTACTTCACATATTTGAGGATTTTTTTTTTTTGATAAAATATAGTCAATATTTTTTTTTTTTTAATATATCATACAACCAAAACCCAAGTTCAAGAATATTCAAGGACTTTAAGATTTGAAACAAGAATACCATTAAATGCTTTTCACTGGTTTCTCTTGGTGTCCAGCCGTAGAGTCAGTGGAGTTCAGTGTGGAGTCGTCAGTGCAGACCAATAGACCTCATTAAGTCCTTCTTCACCCTCCACTGGCTCTGGATCCACAAGAGCAAGAGTCATTATGTAACCACACTGAGTGGCTCTGCAAGGGGCTGACGGCAACGCACACAGCTGCGAGACTGAGTCGACAAAGTCAGCTGAACTCAACCTTCTGTAGCCGAGCGCTGCAGTGGGAGTAAAGGATTTAACGCAGTGGGACTGTGGTGCTAACTAATTCTTCTTACACTTGATGAGGAACGAATGTGTCACAGACGTAGATGAACCACTTAATCCAACATTTCTTGTGATCACAAGGGAACAATGACTTCGAGTCTTTCATTTTACACAACTTGAAATTATGGCTACAAATAATAATCCTCAATGATCCTGAACTAATCACAGATACGAGCCTGTAATGTAAAATACTGCACCACTCAGAAATACTAATTGAAAAGACGGAATGTGTAAAGTTTGACTCAGTTGAAATAACAGGCCATGTCTTTGTGTGGTTTTTTTTTTATTCAATTTTGCTTGCAAGTGGAAAGCTAAAATTGGATATGTGTAAAGGGATAAATACGGGCAGACAGCTTTGAAAAAAAGTTGCCTGCCGCGATGTCTGCGTGCTTGCGTTATCCGCATGTAGTCAGTGTAAAGGTCATCTGAGTAAATGTATGTGTGCCCTCTCTAGTCCCTCAGGGCACAATATACACAGAGCATGAAACAAACTGATGATGTGCATCAACCTTTAAACATTTACATTTAGTAAAGTTAACCAGACTTCTCCTCAGCTTTGCAGAGCTTCTTTCAGCTCTAATTAACGCCCCGTACACTCGCTGTACAGCAGCTGGGGAAGAAAGTGGAAGATTTAGCAGCTAAAGAGCCTGATATTTCCACGTCCATGGTTGTTAACAAGAAAACTCCCCAGTGCACCTTTTAAATAGAATCTTCAGTGCTTATCAGAAAAATGTGTTATACATATCCTGAATATTAATTGTTCCAACTGCTAAAATGAAGAAACCTAGCTGTTTTTTTACTTGTTTTATTTATTTATTTGACAACAGGAAGAGATGACCCTGTCTGTGAGTTTTCTTTGATATGGACTCTCTCGTGTCCTCTCTGTCTCTCTGTTGCTACATGCCACCTTTGCTCAGTGTAGGTTTTTGGCCAGAACACAGACCCCTCATTATTTTTGAGTTGCTTTCGTGTGTGTGTGTGTGTGTGTGTGTGTGTCTGTGTGTGTGTGTGTGCGTGTTTGTGTGTTACATAAGACAGCTGTTCATGTGGTGAAAATCAAATCATTCCCATGACTGAGTCAAGTGGAACTGAGGGCCTCTCAGACTCATCCTCCATGCACATGTCACTTTCTCTCTCTCTGTCTCTCCATACTCTCTCGCTCTCTCTCTGTCGCTCCATACTCTCTCTCTCTCTCTCTCTCTGTCTCTCCATACTCTCTCGCTCTCTCTCTGTCTCTCCATACTCTCTCTCTCTCTCTCTCTCTGTCTCTCCATACTCTCTCGCTCTCTCTCTGTCTCTCCATACTCTCTCTCTCTCTCTCTGTCTCTCCATACTCTCTCTCTCTCTCTCTGTCTCTCCATACTCTCTCGCTCTCTCTCTCTCTGTCTCTCCATACTCTCTCTCTCTCTCTCTCTGTCTCTCCATACTCTCTCTCTCTCTCTCTGTCTCTCCATACTCTCTCGCTCTCTCTCTCTCTGTCTCCATATGTGTTTATTCCCTTCTGTCTCTGTTTTTTTTCCCTCCTTCTGCCTCTAAAATACTCTCTTCTTCTGCTTTGCTGCACTTTTCTTTTATACTTTATCTCACTCACTGGTTCTCTCTACCTGTCACCCACCTTTGCTTTATCATGAATAAAATATAAAAAAAGAAAAGGAGAATCAAACTCAAATCTTTTGTCAGTAAGGTACAAAGTACACCTTAGTTTTAGTTGGTACTTGTGACAGCCACTTTTCTTCCATATTGACCTGGTGCTGGTGATCTCAGAGAAAACACTGTTTCATAAATCTTTGACTTGGTTGTAGTCATATGAGCAGATACAGAGCAACATTATCATGCATTTGCGGTCGTGTTTGTGTTCACATGTGAAAAGTCCAATATCCACTCTCTTTAGCTCTGGTTTTGGTCTCCACCAACTCCTGGGGGAAATATTTGACTCTTCATCTGCTAAATGCGTCACTATGTTCACGGGCTAGTCTCTAACTGCGTCTGTTTGCAGTTTGGTTCTGAGCAGGTAGTGAACGGTGGATTTTAAGACTGAAGAGTGAACCAAAACCGTAAAGTTGCAGGTCATGCAGCTAAACAATTAGCTTTACTGAGCTATGTAGTGAGTTTCAGATAAGGGTGAATTTGGGTGAAGCTGACGCTGTTTTATTTTTCTGATTGACTTGAACTTGAACCAAGACTGCCCACACTGACCTGAAGGTTTACCCTTGGGGTCATGAATAATGAAAGGAAATACCAGTGGAGCAAAGAATGTTCTGTTTTGCAGCCCAGCGTTCTCACCCAGCTTCTGAAACTCACAACTCCTGTCCCTTGCTATTTCAGAGATGACTGACAACAATTCCTCACAGTACACACTGCGCAGAGTTAAGAGTGTTAATATTTCATCACACTGAGCAGGAGGTGCAGAAATGGATGCATTATTGATTGGTAAGTGGTGCATGTTTTGTGCATTTTGTATGTAGAACAAGATTTAGATCTGTTTATTTATATGTATCAGTAAAGATGGTGATGACTCGATTATGTTGGGGTGGTGTCAATGACTAATTATTTGGTTTACTAATCACATTTGCCTCAAAGAATATTTTTTTCTTTTCTTTTGCTTAACAAGTGGATTTTTTATATCCTCACTTTCATCTTTATTATAATCTTCTGAAAGGTATGAGAGAGGGATGGACTCGTTGGTTCATGTGATGTTGGGTTTTCTATGATGTGGTTTTGCTTTGTTGAAAATTGGAAATTCAATAATCTTTAAGTCATATAAAATATATTGGATGGATTGCCATGGAGTTTTCAACAAACATTCCTTGTCCCGAGAGAATTGACTTCGGTGATCTTCTGACTTTTCCTCTACTGCCACCATAAGGTTGACATTTGTGATTTTAAGTGAAATGTCTCAACAACCAGGAAATTCGGTCCAGTCTTTCATGTCCCCCTCAGAAATAACTTACTGAGCCCTTAACTTTTTCCTCTAGCGCCATAATCAAGTCAACATATCAGTTCATTCAGTAATGTGGTTTATGACCAAATACCTGAAAACTAAGGACATTGTGTTTGGTGCTAATTAGCAAATGTTAGCATGCTAAACCAGAAGGAGAAACACGGTAAACAGTATATCTGCTAAACATTAGCATGTTAGCACTGTGTAGCGTCATAGAGCTGCTAGTGTGACAGTAGGTCAACAGGTGTGTAGATACCTATAGACAATATAGAACAAAGAACTCAGTAACCTGATGAAGGTCTATGTATCGAAACGTTGTCATTAAATATCTCTGAATGCAAGTGAAGAAGACTGTGTGCGGGAGTTTTTTGTATATCCTGTTTAAGCTATAAACAAAACTCCTTTTCTTTAGTTTGAGTCCAACCACCTATTCACCAAGTTCCACTTCTCCCAAAATCAGGTGCATATTTCATATACTCAGTTTATCAAATACAGTCTAATACATCAAAATACGGCCTATGACATTCAGTTTCCGTTGACTTTAATTTAGTGGTGGCCTTGTATTGGGTTTTAGAAATGTTTGCGATATATCCTGACCTCTCTTGTTTGACATCAAGATATCAGAAAGACCTACAATATGGTAGAGACAAAGAATATAACTAGTGCAGATGATGGAGGTGAAGAGAGATGTGGAAATGAGTAGGATGAGGAGAGGACTGAGGATGAAGAGGGAAAATCTGGGGGTTGATTCTGAAGACTATTTGCAGACGACCTTGGACTATTTCTTATTAATAAGATACATTATTATATCAGATAAATCATATAATATTGACACTGTAATATTATTTAACTTATATTGTGGTGCAGTTACCCTCTAACAGTGTGGAAGCCAGAAAAGAAAGATGTCTGTTTTCCACCTTTTGTCTTCTGTTCAGGGCATAATAAAGACCTTAATAACCATGAAGGCATTACTGCAATGTCTTGTAATGTTCTCTCCGCAGTAATTATGTAGTCTGTTGAGAGAAGTGGGCTAAAAGGTGCTGAGATTTCAGATTGACTAAAGCACACCCAGTATCACAATGCTTTTGAGTAATATTAAATATTGTGTAAACAGATCATTAATAACCTTTACAGAAGCATGTGTTTTGTTGATTCAGTCATATACGTTCAGTAATATTTCATCCAGTTGCTTTTATTGCGTTAAAAATTGACAGGACTAAGAGCAGTAAAACATATTCTATATAAAAAACTAAGTTTTTGGTTGTTGTTTTTTGTCCTATACTTGTTAAGAGCTATTGCTTGGATAACTGGATAACTTGGATAAGAGCTTTCTCAGGCTTTTCCTGTTGCGTAACATAAGCACGAAAATAACCTGCCAAGATGACAGGTAGACTGATAAAAATTTCATAAACGGTATCTGATATAAGTTATTTTTAGAAAATTGTTGATTTAGCTCTGAAACATCATTCCCATGCTTCCCTAAAATTCAGTCAAGCACACACACACACTTATAATGTCCAAGCACAAACAACAACAGCAGCAGCAGGCGTCTAAGTGTGTGAACATGCATTGAGAAGTTGAATTCCCAAACACAGCTGAATGAAATCCCCACACCTATTTGTCTCTGATTCACTACCATTCATTGTCACCTCTGTCTATTCATGTAAAATGGATAAAGACTGCACTTTTTTATCTTATGTTTCACTAGTTTTTGTATTGTTGATTTATTCCTTTTTATTTATCCTTTTTATTTGTCGCGTTTAAAGCACATTTGAAAAATGCTATTTAAATAACATGTCACTTCATGTTTATCACATCTTGAACAGTTTATATGTGATAAATTGAGATATTCACATGGTATAGGCACATGGGATTTTCAGATATTTCACATATGGTACATTACACGTGATTTTTCTTTTTTTTTACGGCATTATGTCACTCTGTCCCTCCCTCTCTCCTTCCTTCACTCGTTTCTCTCTCCTCCTGCTGTTGAGGGCACTGCATGAAAGAAAGAGACCAGGAAGGCAGAGGCAGCGATTTTGCATTTACAACTATGTGCGTGAGTGTGACTGTGCGTGTGCGTGTGTGTGTGTGTCAGTGAGAGAGAGAGAAAGGAGAGAGGGATTTGGCCGACTTGTCGGGGTCTTTCATGTCACATATCTGCCCTGAGGACCTGACCTCTGTCTCCCTGTCTGGAAAATAACCGGGAAAACTAAAATGGAATATCAGAAAACTCAACTCTGCAAAACAGTTGGAGCAACATCCCTCCTGCTGCCTCTGCATCAGAGAAAGAAGAACTGAGGGATGATGACTGAACATTTTAATTTGTATCAACGAAAGAAAGTGAATCGGAGAGGAGGGCTTTTGTACGTTGGCCTATCTGACAACTGGGGGAGGACGCACACGATTTATTCGTATAATTATACTGTTAGTGTTTTTTTCTTCTTTGAGGGAAAGGCAAAGAGCAGAAAAGAGATAATAGGAGAGGAGAGAAAAGGGGAGGAGAGAGCAGAGAGAAGAAGAGTACAGAGCATAGAGAGGAGAGGACCAGAGCAGAGAAGAGGAAAGAGAGGGGAAGAAGAGGAGACGAGCGGAGGAGAGGAGAGGAGAGGATGGACTGCAGATGGGATCTTGGCGTGAATGAAATGTAAGTATGAACAGTGTGTTTGCATGTGCGTGAGGTGAAAATTGCACATGTTGATGCTGCTGCTGATATTATTGTCTTTGTCGATGATGGTGTCAAGGGTAATATGTTGTAGGGAGTGGATTACTTTCTTTTCCTCCACACATTGCACATTGACCTTTCTCCCTCTGGACTATCTTTACTTTCTCCTGCCCCAGTTCTCTCTCTCTCTCTGTCTCTCTGTCTCTCTCCCTCTCTGTGTCTCTGTCTTTCTCTCTCTCTCTCTCTCTCTCTCTCTCTCTCTCTCTCTCTCTCTCTCTCTCTCTTATTTTATATTCTAATTCTGAGTACATACTGTTTCTCTCTGTCGCTTTCTCCATTCTCTCTGCAGCTCTTCTTAGATAGTAACTGTGCAGCTGCGGAGGGAAAGGCCAGTGTCACATTGCATTAGCATTACACACACAGAGGGAAAATACGCTTAAAGTGTGAGGAGGGCACGTGGAAGATGTGTGTGTGTGTGTGTGTGTGTGTGTGTGTGCTGATGTACAGTGAGCGCTTAGCTGGAGCAGGTTTGAGACCCATACAGTCTTCTTGCCCACATGGAGAAAACAAAGAGCTATTGTGCCACGTAAGAATTTTACTGCACAGAGAGGAAAAGTGACAAGGAAGATCAGAGTCCATAAAAATAGGAGGAAGGAAAGGTATTTTGCACTTCCCGTTGGCATATTGGATCGAGACCTTTTTTTTTACTGTCTGAACTGCCCTGATGCAATAAACCTGATGCATTCACTAGTTTATACCATGCTTAAAAGAATAGGCACTTTTCACAGCAGCCATTTTTACATGTCATTGCAGGGTCAACACAGCTGTAATTATTAACATTAATTATGGTATTATGCTGGCTCACTGGAAGGAACTTGACACACTAAATAGAGCGGGACCATAATTGATGTAATTTATCAATTCTCTTCCTTGACATGTCAAAATGGCTGCTGTGGAAAAGGTCTATAGTTCCACATTTTGGAAAATGTGCTTACTCGCCTTTGTGCAGAGGGTTATTGGTAGCTTAGCTTAGCATAAAGACTGGAAACAGGGGGGTGGGGAGCTAGCATGGCTCTGTCCAAAGGAAACAAAAATCGCCCACTAACTCCTCTAAAGCCCAATTATTAACTTGTTATACAGTAAGTTTCTTAAGTACACCTAGATGGAACTAATGCAGTCTAATATAAGACTGCAAACCACAAACTACATCCTTTAAAATGATCATAAAGTGGAATCACTATCTCTCTAAAATAGGTAAAATACAAATACATTAAAACCTAATGATTTATTGCAGAACTGTTACATTACACTCCATTAGTTTTAGCGAATTGACCTAATAAATTAGCAGTTGAAAACTGTGTAAAACTGGACGTGTACTAATAACCATTCAGTGTTTTTACAGGGAGTTATGGGCCGGACTGTATCTTGACCATGACCAGTTAGGTTACCAGCAGAGACTTGTTGCTCTTAGCCAAGAAATGGTTTGGCACGTAAACCTCCTAAACCGGCAAATTTTTGTTTTTACACTTCAGTTCTAGTGCAGATTAAAAAGTAGCGTGTTGATTATTGAGCTTTAGAGGTGTTGGATTTTGGTACCTTTGGACAGAGCCAGGCTAGCTGTTTCCCCTGTTTCCAGTCTCTATGCTAAGCTAAGCTAAGTGGCTGCTGGTAGTAAAGTGGAATCCATCTTTAAATCTAACTTTCTAACTAGCTCATCATAAATAATAGATTTATTTAGCAAAAAAAAAAGATCTTCCCATGCGTATTGTCATTTTTATCAGAGTAAACAGCTCCTGTTGTCTAGACTGTTGAACAAAGTGGCTGTAATGAGCTGGCTGCAGGCCAAGTGTCTCGTACTAATGTCTTTACGTAACTGTGATGTTCAGCTGCCCGATAGCACCAGTTTTCACAACACTTACCTGTTGGGACACAGATCTTTCTTCTGTTCATCGGTTCTCTGCTCGTACTTGTTCGTATCAGTTACTTTTTTCATTTTTATTTTAAACAAAGCGTGTTTCAGGAAATGCTTAATGAAAAAGCACGCGGATACTACACCAAACAATAAATGACTTGTGATGGCATGATGACATGCTTTCTGCTGTAACAAACAGTAGCCTAAATTGACGGATCCAAAAGATAGAAAGAGAGCGTAAGAACAGGAGAGAGCGGAGCAGTCACATCCTGCAGCATTTACACGTAACATCACAAAATGGCCTTGACAGTCAGTGGATTTAGAATTGCTCGGAGGTTGTTGTGTGTTTGGTTGTGTTATTTTTCACTGCAATGTCATGCGATCTGTTGTCATGTTGTTTCCTCTTCCAATTGCTGTGTTGATGCATTGCTTTTAGACTGTTTTGTTAGTTTTGTAAAATAATTACAGGCCCGAGGTCTGTTTCTATGCTAATGAGCATGTGGGGATGAGACATAAATGCAATTTGCTTGTTCTTCAGTGGGATCTCAGTTTTCATTATCTGGTCAAGAGTACTGTACCTTCTGTTTCAGAGTTTTTACAGCAGAAAACATCTTCAAAAATTAGGTCAGTTTGATCTTCTCTGAGAGCATCATACATTTTTTATTTGTTTGAGTTTAAACTTTTGCAATGTCTCTACAGCCTGACAGCAGATTTTGGCTTCTTTATACTTCTGCTCAGTTTTAGACTTGTGAGAGAAAATTGTATTTTCATGGTCGGCTACATTTACAGTTGTTTGTCATGAAGTCTGGTCTGTCTTCATTGAGTGATCAGGCCCATTTGCAATCATTAATAAAAGGTTTAATGGAGAAAAATTATCAACATCCAATGTATGTGTAATGAGTTGTGTTTAAAGCTGTCAGCTCGGGAAATCACAACGTGTTCATGAAATTAAAAAAAGCTCTACAAAAAGAGAAAACCAATGTCTGTGTCAGTTTAACCCTGCTGCACTATGGGTTTGTCTTTTCATAACCAGATTAATGCTCACATCTACAGAGCTTCATTTCATTTGGGAGAAGAGATACAAAAACATCACAAAAATGTTAGTGAAGAATTTCAGTCTTGCCACAGATATTCTGAGTAATTATAGTGTTGTGCTTCAAGCACGGTTCATAGATTTAAAATGTCACTCATATGTGCAAATATTGCATCACTCAAGTGTTACAATTTTGCAGATAAAGAGAATAAAAGTGATTTAGGATACAGATTTTCATTTATCTTCGAAAATACTTAAAAGAGATTGTAAATGTTTGCAGGATTTGAGTGTCAGTGAACCCAGTAAGTGGTGATTAAAAAAAAACACTCTTATCTAACACAAGACTGTAAATACAATGATTGTTGCTCATTTGCTTTATCCACTGTAAAGGTGCGTTCACACCAAAAGCTTTGAGAATATTCTCAACACTTTTGGTGTGAACGCACCTTAAGAGGAGGGAGCCTTTAATTGCTGGACAAGCTGATGTCAGGTTTGGAGAAGTATAACTCAGTTACACCACATTATAGCAAAGTCAACTTCCAACACTTTGTCAAAGTTTGCATATTTCTATAATCTGTGAGTAGTTTAACGGATTTTAACCTCAGATTGTTCAATCTGACTATTTTCAGAGGTATGGAACAATAAGGCCAAATTTAACCAATAAAAAGCAAATATGAGAGAAATGTCATAGTTTTATGTATGAATATGGCTTTTCTGTTCTTTTTATTTTTTGTTAATTTACTGTGTGGATGTAGATGTTTCTGTTATCATCACTGTATAGATGGCAGCCGACCATTGAGCCAAACTCCTCAAAACAGGATGTATTTGAAATATTGAAGTGAAGCATAAAGCAACGCTCATGGACGCGCTCCATGAGACAAAAACACAATCAGATAGACTGTGGAGCTCTCAATTTGGGCAGATCAGGTTAGAAAGAAGTTAAGAAAGACAAGCAGACGCTGTGGAGTCTCCTCTCTTTCCCTGCTCGTCTTGTTTCCCTCCCAATCCTCCTCTCCTGCAGAGGATGAAGGATCTTCCTGGATCCTCTCCAGGACTTCTGCTTTGTTGCTCTTCATATCTACTTCCCCTCTGACATCTCTCCTGATCTCACTCCACCATCAAAGAGTCTGGACCTGTGGTCTAGAAAGATTCTAAGGATACTAAAGATTAATTTTGTGTCAGAGCCATCAATAACTAACACACACTGAAGGTGTAATTCTGAGTGTTTATGGGGGAGTTCCAGTCTGGGTGTGGGGCTACGTGTCTAGACACAATACTGTATAGAACTATTTGTCTCTATCTCTACTCTACATTTAACCTGGCTGTTGCAGACTAGTGTGGGCAATAAATGTGTCTCCGGCTGATATGCTAAACATCAGTCCCTGAAACACGCACATAACACGTCAAGGTGTTAGTGCGGCAGCAAATCACCTCCAGGTCTCATCTTCAGCTCAATACGTCTGAACGAGAGCCGGACAAGACGGATACAATACGTATCTTGATAGTTTAAGTTTGGGTGATGTCTTTAGGAATTGTGTTGCTGTTCCTTTTCAAACAGATGAAATCCCCTAAAGGAAAATGCCACATGCCTGTCAAGTATGGATGTAAACACTGCAGTTACAACTGAATTTCAACAAAGAGACTATTTCATTTGAAATCAATGCGCTGGAGTCAGCCCATACAATGAAAAACAAATCGTAGTCGAAGCCTTTCACTAAGTGTGATTTTTTTTTTGAGCCGACAATAGACTTCTACAGTTACTGAGCATTAAGACCTTTGAAAGTGAATAAATATTAAAACCCTTAAACAGTGTGTTGCTAGTCAGAAAGACTCTGCTCAGTCCATAACACCAGCTTGTCTGTGACAGCAGCATGACATCCGTGACAGAGGCTGTCTGAGTGTGTTTATGTCCACCAGCAAGGTCACTTACATCTTGATCTGATTCTATTTACAACATACAAAGAGAAAGTTGGCTGACGGCTGTTTGTTGACACCTAGTAGTCCTCCCTAGAGACAGACTGGTCACCAACTATTTTACCTTTACTTGAGTCACACAAGTAAATGAATGTGAAGGCACTTCTGAAAGTGTTTAACGACACAGTGTATAATGATGTAGCCGTACCTGTAGAGCCCTAACACAGTGGGATTGAAGTCTAAATGTTGACATCCAACAGTACAAGAACTACACAGTGCGTGTGTCGCGGGAGAAAAAGGTCTACAAATAGGCTTTAGATTGGATTAGATTATTTTAAACATGTAAAAAATAATAAGAAAACCAAACAAGTAAAAACAATAAACTGAACAGTAAACATATTCAACACATTAAATAAAAAGTTTCAATAACTTAAATAACTTACATAATGACCTTATTATTTATATACATAAATAATCAAATCAAACCTTATGAAAATTGTCCACGAATGATACTGTATATGTATATGTATATTGGAACGGCACAGTATCGGTAGCCCATACTACCATACTGTTAAGTATGCCAGAAAAGGATTTAGTATGTTCCCAATACAAATGTCAAAAATACCGGGATGTCATACTGCATCTGGACCCATTTGCCAGAGGTATTATGTACCAATTGAATGCAACAGTATTTGTGTTTGTGTGTGAATACCTACTTTATTACTTTCTATGTGTGTGCGATCTTAAATTTGAATAAAGGCATGTGACTGAGGGGAAAAAGCCCCTTAGTTTATTGGTTGCCTTTTCTCCTAAACCCTGCAGGCAAACAGCTCAGGCATGTTTGAAACAAAGGGGGAAAGTGAGAAACGATGTATAGATTAAGGTATAAGGTGTCCAAGTTTCCAAAGTACTATAATTATATTATAATTACCTCATCTTCTCATGACACAAGACAAGTTTCAGTTCTGGATAGATAGACTGAAGGTGTAATTCTGAGAGTGTATGGGGGAGTTCTAGTCTGGGTGTTGGGCTCTGTGTGTATTTACTATTAATTCAACTTATTAAGGAGAGGGATGATTTGTAGACTAAATCTGTCCCTCGCTCTCTCTTTCTTCTTGTTTCTAACCCGTTATCATTTCTTACTTCTGTCCTCTCTCCTCCACCCCTCAAACCCATGATCTAGGGGAGTCTCCAAGCATGAACTCCACTGACCTCTGCAGGAGAACAGAATAAGCTCAACTGGCTGTGAAATCATGAGCGCTCCCACGTCAGGAACCCCAAATATGGAGGTGACGGTGGTCTCCCAGGAGATGGCATTGCTTAGCAACATACTGGCAGCTTACACCTTCATTGCAGGTAGGTCCAATCAGCCACATTGCCATGACTGTGTGTGATCCCACTGTCGTCACCTTGAGCGCTAGGGAACAAGCTAACAAAAACAGAGGAGACTAGTGAGGAGACAACTTTTCATGTTTTTTTTTCTTCTTTTTCTCTTAGACCAACCCGAGAGGACAGCCTTGGTGTTTTTGGGCGGCGTCTGTGTTGGCCTTCTTGTCACGCTCTGCGCCATCGTCTTCCAGATACACTGTCGAGCAGACTGTCACTATGGCAACAGTAAGCACCCTAACCATCGCCACAGGAACAGGCATCATCACCATCGCCATCACAGCTGTCCCCTCCATCAGCCCATTGACAGTAATCCAGACAACACTGCTGTTGTTGCCACTGGAGGGACCGGGCCTTCTGGGGACAGCGAATCAGAGGACTGGGATGAGACGTCTGACCTGTCGTCACGGAGACGCAGACGCTTTGAGAGAGCTCTGCTGCACGCCACCATGTTCACATCGGCTGAGGGTATCTCCCACACAGACACACACATATATGCTATACGTATGAAGAGGCATGCCTCATATCGAGATCATTAATTCTAAACATTAAAACCTGTCAGTCGTTTTATCTCGTGGAGGGCACAAGAAGCACAGGGGAGACATTACGTTTAAAAACAAAGATGATGGCCCCAGTTAATCTGGAGGATCCACACAGTCTTTAAAAATGTTTGGCAGCACAATATTACATGACTAAATGCTAAGTGATCGAAAGTAACTATACATTTACTCAACTACTATACATAAGTACAGTTTTAAGGTCCTTTTACTTTACTTGAGTATTTCTATTGTAAACTACTACATTTTATCTTGTACTTGCACTGTTTTTCAATATATTTGATTGGCCGATACAGTTACTTTGAACATCAAGATTTTATAGCACCACCTCGACCAGCTAAACATCCAAATGCTGCTTACACATCAACAAATCCTTAATAATTATCATCTCATATGATTCTCAAACAGTTACCTTTCAGCTGCCTTATGAGGTTTATTTGTAATTCAGTATTTTTATAAAATAAAATATCTTAATAGTTCTTCCACCACTGATCAATTGCAATCAGTGTCCACATTGACTGTTTGGACTGCATATATTTTAGAGATAGTTGATTATGTCCTCAGATAGTGACCTTTTGTCCACGATGGATTAGAAAACAGAAGACAAGCAGAGACAAACATTACAGAACAGTTAAAACTGTGACGTGAGGAAAATAAAACATTTTTAAATCTTTGCGTGAAAATGTTTTATACGGGTATTTAAAAGATTGAATTGACTTATTGGAAGAGGAAGTTTTAAAAAATGAGTTTTCCGTTCAGTGTTTGGAATTTTACTTTATAATGTGTCAATGCACATTTATACACACTCACTCACAGACTGTGTATCTCACTGCTGTCACGCATGCTCATATCTTAAAAGAGAAAATCTTCTCAACAGTGATGTGAAATTTGATGGTTATGTGAATGGATAGTGTATGGACATGCTTTAATCGGGCGAGTGTGTGTGTGTGTGTGTGTGTGTGTGTGTGTGTGTGTGTGTGTGTGTGTGTGTGTGTGTGTGTCTTCAGAGCTGGACCGGGCCCAGAGGCTGGAGGAGCGGGAACGGATTCTCCGAGAGATCTGGATGAACGGACAACCAGACATCAGTACAGTCACTCAAAGCCTCAACAGATATTACTGAGCGATAATCAAACAGACAGGTAGTCAGAGGGACAAGAAGATAGACATGTGAGCAAATGGATAAAAGGCAAAAAGTAAACAAATGAAAAAAAAAAACGAAGGATGAAATGAACATAAATCATCAGATCGGGAACGCTGTCTGCACTGCACCAAAGAGACTCTTACAGATCAAACTATTCGTGGCAGTGCTGCCAGGAGCAGTCCCCTCCGTTCTTTACACGACAAGGACATCATATGATTTGTGATGGCTCAGTCCTCAAGTACAGGTTGACACTGAAGTCTTTGGAAGAAGAATGTCCTCGTGCACCAAAAAACGAACAAGTAAGCCTGTAGAGACACAGCGGACCTCCAGGGCACGCACTGCGTCGTGGAACTGCTTTTGGTGAAAACGCCACAAGGGATTTTATAACTTTTCACATTTTTAACAGGTGCTTTTGAGAATTATGGACAGAAAAGGATGAGGCTGCAATGCTGCAGCTGTTAGTGAGTGTGTGGGTCCAAATGTTGGTGATAATGTGACTTTTCTCAGTCACCCTTTTTTTGGGGTGTGAACTGGAACCGAAATGAAAGATGTTCAATAAAGAATTCGGAGCATTTCTATTGCCTCTACACGGATCTCAACATGGCGACAGCTGATCTGGCGGCTAGCAGTAGAGGTGCTAACAGTGAAACAGGGAAAATAACATCAACAGTGCTGACGGTGTTTACCTGGGTGGGAACCGGAGGATGGGCGCTACGCTTCCACAAGGACGCCGTAGGTCGACAATGGTAACCGCCATTGTGAGCGCTCTGGATTTAATGCTCTGAATTTTGAATTTAGCACCTTTAAAGGCAATAGAAGATACTGGAGAATGAAATGATGAGAGACGTTGCTCATGTCAAGATACATTTACACATACTGGTGCTTGTACTGCTGTAAATCTGCATCCCTTGATAAAGAAAATACTTAAAGGAAGAACACTTAAATATACATGGTATAATCCGAAAAGCCTGTGAGTTTCATCTGTCGGCTGGAGGCGTATTTGGTGCAGGTGTTGTTGCACAAGGACACAGGACAGCAGGTCATCATGTCTGAGAGGGTCATGCTGCCACTTTCTTTGGCTCCTGTGGTAATGAGCTGAAAAAAAAATGTAAACTTTCATTCCAGGAATTTATGGAAGCGGTTGTCTGTACATAAAGTAAAGTCCCGTATTAAAATGAAATATCGTGGCTCACATTTCTTCAACAGTTTTTAAATGTCTTTGTGAATGTTGTACATGCGTGTCCTCCGCTGTTAGGAGACATTGTGGACTGTGGTGGGAGCCCAGAAGAGACGATATGTCCAGGGAATGATCATGTTGACAGCGTTGAAATGAGTATTAAATCTTACCAATTAGAACCTGAGGAAATAACAAGGTGTGTAGTGAAGGTCAACACAATGCAGATGCCCTTACCAACCAGTCACAGTTATAGTGCTCACTTTTCCACACACGAACGTGACCATTTGTGTTCGTTGGACACAAGGCAAGCCGAGTCTGGGGTAATGGACAAAGACCCGTGGTAACTCTATCGTTTATATTCTGTGAGAATGATCAACTATTGGAGTCAGACTCCCCCTGGTGTTCATAATGTGCTCCTCCACCCACAGCTCAGTATTTAAATAGAGCTTGAAAAGCCAAATGTTAAAGAGCAAAGTTAGTATGGGAGGGGGGGAATGAAAAGATAAAAAGACAACTTCCAATCAGATAATTAGAAGTAAAATGAATAGATGAATAAGTGAATAACTGAATACAAAATAAAAGCAATCATGTCAAGATGTAATATTTGTGGAGACTTATAGCATATATGATAAAATGAATATGGCTCTTCTGACTCAGTCATTAATTAAATCAAAATAAATAATTATATGCACTGCCGTTATCCACATTGTAGTCAGTAAGTATTCCTCATCAAGAATAAGTGAAAGCTCAGCACTGCTGCTTCATTTTTTTATCTATGAACTCCCATATGTCCCTGTAGTTCAACACAGTTCTGCAGAAATGTGCCGCCTGCCCTATAATGTTAACAAGGTGCCATGTCCACTAAATAAAATGATAGGAGTGTTGGGATTTAGATTCATGAAAAAGCAATGATTGCTTTAATGCAAAATGTCTAATATGGAGTTTTTGGTCCTTAATTTGAGTTTAAAGTCTCTCAAGTTCATACTTGTGAGCATCTCAATAAAATATATTTTCTATTACTTTAATTAAGTGAGTTAAGTCATATTTTGGCCCATTATGTTCTCCTACATGTAGGTAGAAGGTAACATATATCCCAGAATATCCATGATTAATGTAATAAAACACTAAATACAAACATAAGTATGACCAAGGTGATAATGTTGAATTAATGTAACCAAAACAGGCCTCGCGTCTCTGAGGTGCTTGTCTCTGTCCTCCCTCCACCACCAGTGCTATCTCTTTAACGGGACGGGCGGTGACGTTGGGACGGGGACGCGGAGCAGAGAGAGCAGGCTGCTGCAGCCGGACCGACTCCCGACCGGGACCAGAATAAGACCGGCCTTCAACAGACGGACACACTGCTATCACCGTGAATCTGAGAGTCCAGGTTCTCAATCCGCAATGAGAGACTACTCAGCGCCTCCGAGCAAAGGAGGCGCCTGCATGCCGTGCTGCCAAGTTTGCGTCTTCGCCTTTACCGCATTTGTCATCGCTGCAGAGAGGACGGCGCGTGAGTCTTACCTGGGACATACACACACGCACACACACACACACACGCACGCACACTCACACGTACACGCCCTGCGCACAATGAATACAACCGAGTGCAGTATTCATTCACAGTGTGCTGGTTAATTGTAATTTGGTGGCATGTGCCCACGCGCAACCCTGATGTGTTTTATTTGACTTTACTGGCGTGCGCGTGCATGCGCGCGCGTGCGTTTTTGCCCACGCCGTAAGGATGTACAGTGTGAGGGCTTCGGAGGAGAGAGATGCTCGCACATTAGATGATGAGACAGAGAATTTGGGATGTCATGTTGGTCTATTTATTGTAAAACCCAGACTAGAATAATCCAACATACAAAGTTGGGCGTTTTTCTGTCACTTTAGCGTTATTTAATAATAATTTATTGTTATGAATAATGGATCCAGAGTCTGCAGTCAGCACCAGTGCGCATCTCTCCTATTTTTATACGCTGCATATTATGACATCCTAGGCTATGCAGCAAAACTGCAGACTCATGCCGGAGTTTTCCAGAGTTAATATTTTATACGGCTGTGTCATTACAGCTTCTACATCTCTCCTCAATAAAAAATTTAGAAAAAGCCTGGCCATGTTGTCATATTTCAGCGCCCTTTTTTTTTTTGGAGGTGCGTGAATGGACAAGGAGATGGGCGTACCCCATGATGGGGCCTAGTCTGCCCGGACAGCCCTCCTGTTTGGCATCTAAAACGGTTCAGATTACATGTTTTGAAGGAGTCAAAGCTGCAGAGCTCAGCCAGGCCTGTGTGATGTGGAGAGGAGGGGATCGGACACAGCACTCTTTTGTAAATATTCCTTCGATGGGATACAGGTTAGAGGTTATATAAAAACGAGTGGAGACTCACAAAATACAAAAAGCTCTATGATCTGACAGACTGATGAAATGTTGTTGTGCTGCTGGAAACACTTCTATGCTGAGCACTGCAACGCAAAGCAGCTTTATACAAAGTACTGCCAGTTTGTTATTGACGATTACACAAACTCGGTTCTAAGTGTAAATAATAATAAGTGTAAATAATACAGTAAGCGATTATATAAGAGATTATGCATCTTGTCTGTTTTATGGTCCTGCAATTATGTGCACATGCGCGTTTTGTCCAAATATGCACTTTGTGATTTACCTGAATGTTTCCAGCCTGATCGGTACATCTAAGCCTTTCTTTGTGTTTTCGGACTGAGTATACATATATGTTTCCTCCCCTCTCTCCCCAGTGATCTATTGCTTTGTGTACTATCTGTGGGTGGGACACAATTACTGCTATGCCTATCTTTCTGTCTTCACTGCACTGTTCCTGCTGCCAGGTGAGATAACAACAACAACAACAACAACTACAGCAACAGCTTGTCAATCTATGTTTACAACAGAAACATACAAGTGGGTTTCCTCAATTACAGAAACAGATAGAATAACAAGAAATGTTATATTCAGCTTATCGATATGTTATATCATTGATTGTGACCATAGAAGTAAGAGACCGGACAGTGTTGCATAGTGAATGGAAGGTTGGTGATAGATAGATAGATAGATAGATAGATAGATAGATAGATAGATAGATAGATAGATAGATAGATAGATAGATGGATGAATGAATTGATGACAGATAGATATTTTATTTATATTGGTTTCATTCTATGTTTCAAAGGTTGGGGTCCTCAGTGGCTCAGTTATCTGTGGTACCTCTCAGATGGACGCATCCGCAGGAAGTCTCTCACCTGGACACACATACTGCACCTGGGTATCTTCAAAAGGTGGCCCAACCCTGTGTGTGTGTGTGTGTGTGTGTGTGTGTGTGTGTGTGTGTGTGTGTGTGTGTGTGTGTGTGTGTGTGTGTGTGTGTGTGTGTACACGTGTGTGTGTGCGTGCGTGCGTGCGTGTGTGTGTGTAAATGAACAATAATGGCGGTGCTAACTTGAAAACTCATTAAACAAGGACAGTTAAGAGTGATGGTCAGAGAAACTGAACATTTGTCTGTTTGATTTTAAAGGTTATGATAATAATGATGTATATACTGATGTGTATGGGGGCATTTCCTTTTTCTCTCTGTTTCTTTCTCCCTCCTCCATCTCTGTCCCCCACAGGCTGTGGGAGTGCATGTGTCTGCCAGACCAGCATGTGTACTGTGAGATCATGCAGCAGGCTGATGCATCTGCCTTACGTCTGTTTGAGGCCTTAGTGGTCACCCTCCCTCAGACGCTGCTGCAGACCTATGTGCTCATCTGCACTGATATAGGAATCAAATCTCCAGGTACAGAGACTCTGAATAGGAAATGTAGAAAGCATGTGTGCAAGGGTGATAAGGTCTGAAATAGCATGTATAATGTGTGTATGGTAGTGAAAGAATGTACAGTGTGTGTTTCTACATTTTAATTTAAGGGACAATCAAACAGATGTGCAAATAAACTGTGGCCCAATTGACCATAGTTGCAGACAACTCCATGAGAGACCTGCATAACATAATGATAACAAAATACATTTAAAGCAGATATAATTTATATTTTTATTTATAAAATAACAAAGTGAAAATTGTCACCTAAACCTGCAGCTCTCCTCAACTTTACAGAGTTTGTAGAGAGTTTTTAGCTAATTGTTCACTCGTATTGCTTGAATACACCAGATAACGTTAACAACTAGCTGATGGACATAGTGCCAGATATTTCCCTCAGAAGTTGATAGAGACTGAGTGAATACTGCACTTACATTTGTCAGGGGACCAGAAACATGGCTCCTAATGAATGCTAATGTTAGGGCTGGGTGATATGGAGAAAATCAAATGACACAATATTTTTGTGTTACACGTTTGCCATAACAACTTTATAGGCAATAATATGTCAGATGTTTTGTTTTCAGATTGTTCTGTTGCCTGCAAGTGGCCAAAAAGTAGTTCAGCTTTAAGTTTAACCAATTTCTCTACCATCTATTTCCAGTGTTTGTGTGCAGCAGACATTTATCCGATGTACAGTATAGCGTTACAATCTTTCAAAGTATTCACATTTCTTCTCCTCTCCGCCTTCTTCCTCCCTCCTCTGCCCTCCAGCCTCAGTGTGTTTTGTGGTGTGTTTGTTATCTCTGGCCTGGGCCTTGGTCCTCTACGCCAGAGCCTGTTTACTCATCAGACCAGGACACCTACAAATGACCCCCGCTGCCATTCTCTGTCGACTTCTGTGGCGGGTGGGCATATTTACACAACATTCCAACAGCCAATATGCACATACACCCTCATTGTAACAGTCTCAATTTAATGGGTGGCATATTTATAAGAACATGTTTGGCTTTGTTTGCGTAACAGGCATACTTTCTCTGTCTGCAGGTCAGTATGTTGGGATCTCGATTTGCTGTTCTCATGCTCTTCACACGTATCTTCAAACAGTGGATCCTGGGGGTCATGGGTAAGTCTGGTAGTGCCTCGTATTTTTTTAACCTGACAAACATTTCATATTCTGCTGGGGAAGGATATGAGTGGTGTGTTTTTTTTTCAGCAAAAGACATTTAACTATTGTTGGGTGAGTCTTGGTGAGGACACCCTGTTGTGGTTCTCCTCATCTGCTCAGGTTGCCTGTATTAGTGTGTTTATATATGGATAGGTTAATACTTTATTGGTTTTGTGTGTGTGTGTGTGTGTGTGTGTGTGTGTGTGTGTGTGTGTGTGTGTGTGTGTGTGTGTGTGTCAGGTGTGCACTGGCTGGGAACAACTTTCTGGGTGGTATCACAGCAGACCGACATCATACGTTCTACTGGTCGATGGCGACTCTTCAATTTTGTTCTTGGAGCCATTCACATCTTCTTTTTCCTCAATGTGAAGTACGGTCAATCCAGATACCGCATGGCTGGGTTCTACCTGGTATGTGTATGTGTGTGTGTGTGTTTGTGGTCTGTTCACACATTTAAACTCTAAAAGAAAACATTGTATTAGATAAAACAACAAATTATGATTTAAGATAAATACAGTCTATCCTTTGAATTTTATTGGAGACAAATCCCAATTTGCAAATTAATTTTATTGTAGAAAATGTAAATTTGCAAAACTCACAACAGAGCACCATGAGTTAATTTATGAGCCAATCCAAGTGCTGAAAACATGTATTGCATAAAAGTGTTCACCAAAGGCCTTATCTGAGATGCTGATAATGCACCAGTTGAATCTAACACATTACTTGAATAACAGTCAGATAAGCTGAAAAAAACCCTACAAAAATTAAAAGTTAAATGTTATGTGGAAAAATGTAACCACCTTGCTCTATTTCTGTTCATTCTTCTTCAGGCCATGTTCATAGAGAACGCTTTTCTTCTTCTGGCCTCCTCGTGGTTGTTTACAATGGTGTCCTGGGACACTGTGGGAATCCCAGCTGCAGTCTTCTCTAGCTTCCTCATTGGTGAGACTCACAACTACACTGTATAACAAGAGTCCACAGACATGCTAGCAGCTCTGCGAGGCTGTACGTAGCTGCGCTTTGAGCTAAATGCTAATGTGGGTACGCTAACATGCTCACACTGATGATGCTAACATGCTGATGTTAAAGCTATAGTTAGTATGTTTTTATGAAAAAAATAGTTTTATGTTTGTTGAAATTCTATTCAACCTGATCAATAATTCAAATACTGTGACCAAAAAAAAAAAAATGTATCCGGTATCTATGGCTGTAGCTGGACTGTGATAAGCCCATCCAATGCTAAATGGCTACTTATAATGCTACTTGTCCCTCTCTCTCTCTAGGAGTGATAGCGTTGGTGCTGTACTATCGTTTCCTCCACCCTAAATCTTTTGAGATTTTCCAGAGTATTCGCCACAGGGGGATAGGTGGTGCCTGCACGGAGCGTGGATCTACACTGTCATTGGATGAGAACGTTACACCCACTTTCCATCGCCATGCAACACTGTCCGGTTTGTTAAAGATCTGTCCGTCTCTGTCTGTCTGTCTGTCTGTCTGTCTGTCTTTTTATTTATCATTAAGACTGTGGTTGTTCATCTAATCAGGAGGTGGGACCCTCATGGATCTCCCTATCCAATGGGAGGGATGGAAACATCACCACTGGCTGCTGATTCGCTTGGCCATGAAGACGGGGAATGTAACAAACATCTGGTCGTCGTATGGCGAGGGGGGACTGGCCGGACTGATGGGTCTATCTGAAGAAGTTCACTCCCCTGAGGAATCTCGTGTTTTTCGGGTTTGTTGCATTCTTGTTGTTGAATGTCCTGCTTAGAAGAGCTGTTAGTTTTAGTAGTGAAACTTCCTGCAACTTGATCTTTTAAAAAAGCATGAGCCTAAAGTGTGATGTTATTATATGTATTTAAAAGGGTTTCTTATTCTTATTTGTGCTGGGATTTGTCACGGTCCACTTATTCAGCCGCAGGTTCCCCAGATCTCACAACCAGCTCCTCAACCAGCTCCTCAACCAGCTCCACCACAGGTGACCCAGGCTCCACAGGCAAGATCTTTATATGAACTCGGACTAAAGTAGATGTATACTTGAAGTCACAATGTATAGGATTCAAAAAGGAAGACAGATGAGCTAAAAGCAACACATAGACTGCACACTTCTTGGCACATTTTTCTACAAACAAAACCTTTTTGCCATTAGACTATTTTTAAAAAGACGCTATTATGATCACTTACATTTCAGTTTGTCCGTCTGCAGTCTGAGGCTCAGCTGTTTGTCTCGTTCCCAGGTGAGAGAGGTGGTCCAGCCACAGAAGCCAGCTCCCTCCAGTGTAGTAGCCAGACCAGTTAGAAGAGCTCCACCCACAACAATCAAGGATTTGAGAAGTTTTCCAGAGATCATCCCAGTCCAGGAGGTTATTCTTGAAGAGAGCGCAGAAGAAATGTCCAGCGCCCCACCATCAGAAAAAGGTTTGATTCCTGATAAACACTGAACACTGCTGGTTCACACACTCAAAAAGACAGACACTCAGTGACCACGGAAATGGTTTGTTACGATGTTAATACCACACATTGTGTGTCCTTAAATGCTGACTGCTGTATTGTAGACCAGAGAGCAGTATATTTATTATGATGTGAGGCACCCAGCATCTCCCACTTTTATCTATAAAGGGAGAGAATATGAAGCGAACATTTTGATGATGTGCTTCATTTATTGTTGATCTTTGACTTGGCTTTGTTTGAATACCCAGAGATCACAACAGCTTGTGGTATCTATGGTCATACTGTCTGTAAGATCACACTTTAAACCTTAAATTTGTTGGCAAACATTTACCTATTTACAAATCCAGCATATATGGAGCAACACTAGCATTCATTTAAAGAATATAAGTCCAACATTCACTCTCTTCCATAAAAGCTCCACTATGTTCACCGTCTAGTCTTTAACGGCGTCTCCCTGCTGTTGAATGCTGCGCTGGTAGTGTACAGCGGGGTTTTAGGAGCTTTTCCGATGAAAACAGACAAGTAGTCGCAACGATTGTTAACATAAAAATATTGATTATAGCCGCTTTAAGTTTAGTAATTTGAGGCATTTATTCAAATGCAAAGTAAGTGTGCAAATGGTGTTGCTGTTGCACAAAGGTGTTTATGCAGCGACATATACAACGATGCACTTTCTGGTCACTGAGTGCTGAGTTTCACTGAGTATAGATTATTGGTAAGCATTCAAGCAAATTACATTTTTGCCCTTACATGTTGTAATACACATCATTTGTAGTCATAGTACCTCAACATATTACCCATAGGAGATGTGTTCTGTTTTAAACACACTTTACCTTTTCATTTCATTTTCAAAGGTGATGATGAGTTTCAGAGCGCTGCTTACGGCTCACCATCGCTGTCATCTCCAATGCAACCAGACAGCCTCCACCACATCGATAGCAACGCTGCATCCCTGTCCGAAGCCTTGTCCTCCGTAGGTTCCCTGGACATCAAGACTCCCGGCTGGTCACCTGAACCCCGTTCTCTCCTGATTACTTCCCCGGAGAAAAGACCCTCACTCTCTGGAGAGTCCAGCACTACACTTTACTTCAACACGGATGCACAGTCTCCCTCCAGAGGGAGCTATCTTGGCTGGGGCTCCGAGTTGTCGCCAATCTCCACCTACAGAAGTCCCTACCGGATCAGAGAGGCTCGTTTTATCCCATCCACCCCACGCCTGGAGCCTGGAGCTAGGGCAGAAAGTCCAGCTCTGTCCCATGTTGTTATCATCCCTGCCACTCCTGGTACAACACCAGGCCCCACTCCAGGTGGGACCCCTGGTGCGTCAACCTCTGCTGCTTCTACCCCTGCTGCGTCAACATCTGCTGCTTCTACGCCTGGAGCTTCAACACCTATTGCTTCAACTCCTGGTGCGTCAACTCCTGGTGCTTCAACTCCTGGTGCTTCAACTCCTGGTGCTACTACTCCTGTTGCTACTACTCCTGGTGCTACCTCACCCGGTACTCCAATCATTCCACTCACTCCAGTCTTGTCCCACGCTCGCAAACAGATGGTCCAGTTTGTGGGCAGTAAAGAGAGGATGGTATAAGGAGGATGAGGGGTAAAGGGGAAGAACAACTGCGTGGGCAGTGATGTCTTTTTTAATTTAGCGGTTAAGGATTTACATGAATCAATGCATTAACTAATTTAGGGAAGGCTTGGTGGGGAGATAATGGGTCTTTTCACCTCAGTTCATTTGAATCAGTCATAGAAGGATACACAATGTAAATTATTATTTTAGTTTTTCCCTGACATGCAGATACAAGGGTTAAATTTGCAGAAAGTTAGGAAGCATAGGTAGCACACTTGCCAACCACTGCAGGGACATTGGCTCAATCCTGAATAATTTCTGACCTTGCTGTACATTCTTATCAACACATTTAGCCGTGTTTATGGTAAGAAAGCCAGATATAGGCCAGGTCCATGTTGCCTCCTGGCAATCCTCACATGCTACTTTGAAAAGGGCGAACGAGAAGCATCTGGCAATTTCTTGTGTGTGAGGTGAGGCACGTGGTTGTCTGCTTCCTGCCGAGGCCACCAAAGTGACAAAAATGTACATACAGTAGGGGAATCAAGCAGTCTATATATGGGGACGGGGGGGATTTTTTCAGTTCTTTATAACCATTTGATGAAAAAAAAACACAATACACTATAGATGACAATATTTAGCGTTAACAATCATGTGAATCAAGGCGAAGAATTGTCAAAATGAACCGGGGTTTAACCAGTTTACAAACACCTAACATACTCTCTTGTAACGCCACGCGATCATACCAGTCGTTTTTTTTTTTTACATTTGTGAGTCTGATACAATGAAACCAATCATTTGTTATGAAATATAGACTTAATGCAAATACAAGCATGCATTGATGTTATGAGGCTTTTTTTGTTTTTTTACAAAACCTTGAGATAATGTTGAATATCCCCTCCAGTTTTCACATCATATTACATTACATTACTGACACATACATAGAAACAGAGCTCCTATTTACAATCTGTAAAATAGTCAAATATGTTAGTTGATTTTGAAACAGTCTATTTTCAAGAAACTATCACATAAGCAAATGACACACATGTTGTGATCTAAATTTGTGTGTTCCCAAAAGTGATTGTTCAATTTGACATTCTTGTCTGCAACTCTAATAATCAGCATTTAGCATTATTTTAGATTGTTTGGTATCCAATTACTCACGTTGGTTTTATTGAAGAGCAAGCCGCAAGCAAACTGTTGTTGCTCTTGTGAAATTCAATGTCATCAATTGTGCAGAAATTATGCCTGAAAGCAGCTGCTTTTTTTAAATAGTTAATATCAGGGTCTATTTTACTTCCTTAAGAGGAAAATGTAACCATTCAGTTTTGTGTTAAACAAGAAACAACTTCCTCGGATGCAGACAATCCATCTCAGTAAACATAAAGGTTGAAATCTAATTTGGACATAGTTTTAAATGAATAGTTAATAACTCTAAATGTCTTTGGTATTCTCTTGTAAACACAAAAACAAATAATGCTTCGTCCTTCCGCCTATTCTTCAGTTGAACCTCCTACCTCAGCAAAACTGAATATCCAAGTGACAAAACTGATTTTATGATCTTCTTATGTCTCAGTGAGAACATGTAACTGCTTACGGTATGACTGAAAACTCTTTTGTTTAACTGTATAAAACATTTTTCATAATGTAGCTACCAGAAGGAGGGAAACCATAATAGAAATATTGCATAAAGGTAAATCCTGGGTATAATGTGCTGCTATGAGTTTGGTCAATGCCAGTATTACGAAATGTTATGAGTATTATTTATTTCATTCAGTGAAATCTGATGTAATCATAGAATTAACAATACCTGTCTTCCATCTATATTTGTCTATGTTATTTAACTTTCTTTCTTTCTAAAGAAATATAATTATAAAGTATGGTCTATATCTGAAACGACCAGTTAAATGTTTGGTGATAAAAACATGTGCAGCACTTTGAGAAAAACATGCTCTCTCAGACTTTGTCAAACTGTTATCCACATACCTGCTGATAGATAAAGTCAAGAGTCACTGCATGTTACTCGTTCATCCAGAGAATTGTATCTATTCCTTCAGAGAAAGAAAACTCACTGTAACTACACACACACACACACACACAGAGACACATTACAATAGTAAACACACATGCTAGAATGTATGTCAACGCAAAAGCAATACGTAGCTAATGAAATGTATATTAGTGCACTGATTAAAAAATATCTACGCACACGCTTTAGACTGCAGACGATGCCTTGGCTTGATCATCATGAATCAGCGCTTTTCCTCGTATAGAGACAGCTTCAGCTGCCATGCTTGTCTCAGTAGGTGTGTGTGGCTTTACATTAAAACAATATGCTTTGCTTTGTGTACCTGATGTGTATGATAATCTTCACTTGTGTATCTAATTTGTCTCATTTTGGGGTTTTTTAACTTTTCTTTTTTTTATCTGGTCACATTTACTGTTATCAAATGTGTGAACAGCTACGGTGCAGTATTCAAGGTTTTGTGCAGAAGTCTCACAGAAATGACTTTGCTGATTGAGTGTAACGTCACTGAGTCACTGGACGGCCTCCATGTATCCATGTATGCATCACCTTGTCTCTGCAAGGGTTTCCACAGAGCAGCTGTGGTTGGTGATAGTAAGTCAATTGCTGTGTTATTGATGTGACAAAATAAAATCATTAGTCATGATCAAAGCTCAGATTGCTGTGTTGTATTGTATTGATCATCCTGAATTAATTCACAGTCAGTGATCTTTTAACATTGTTGTGAGCTTTAGAGAAGTGGAAATGCATAATAACAGTGTAAATCAGACAGTAATGAATACATTGTAAATTCACATTCACAGTACAATGGCTAGTTGCAGCATGTCAGCATAATATTAGCTTGTAATAATGAAGGTCTTAACCTTGAACCAAGATCATGTAATAAAGCAGAAATCACCTTAATGCTGTTATTATCATAGTTGGTATTATTCAATCCAATATACTTTATTTATCACTGCAAGGAAAATGTATTCAGCAGCTCACCACCCAGGGCAAGAAATAAACTCACAATAAAAAACAAAACATAAACATTGTTAATCACAAACAAAAAATAGTTAAAGGTTATAAGCTTGTGTGCAATTGGTAATACATATGTAAGTAAAACTATATAAATATACAAAAATTGTGACGTTGCCTGGTTAAATAAGAAAGTGTTGTTGGTCCCTCATACTTCAAAAGGAGGATCTGCTCCATTGCAACTTTCTTGGTAAGACAATAATTAAAGTGTGTGTGCTTTCTTATAGTACTTTTCCAGATTCATCATTTTGAAAGTCAGATGACAGACACATAAAAGGAAGAGAAAGCTGCCGCACAATCAGCATGTTCTCTGTGGTCAGTGATCCGTGATACAGCTGTCATTAGTCACAAATCACAAGTTAGTACTAAAGAAAACTTCACAAAGATAGACTAAATGTGGTAAAATACCACCATACGCAGACATTACTGGCATGCATTATGAAAAAAAGGTCCTCAGCATTATGCTTCATGTCATGATCTCTTGTCATTACTTGTTTAACTTTATGTCAGACAATAATATTAGAACACCCTTTTAGCAGATGTCTTAATCAGATAAATAGCATGTGACCTTAGGGCCTTCGTTGAGTTATTTGAGAGACATTATAGCGCAGAAACAAATATGAAGCATTTTATACTGACAATAACAAGCTATTCATACCTAGAATGTGATGTTGACCCTTTCTAGCTAATTTTGAATTATCAGTGATCTTTCGTAGAACTGTAGTGAGATATGCAGATTCCTCAGCTTCCATTTCAATGTTCTCCTGGACAGTTATTACTAAACAGGCCTACTAGGCTCAGACCCAGTGGCCCGAGGAGGCCCCTTAGCCAGCGGCTCCGTTTGGAGCTACTGGTATGATTTCTCATTGGAAATAAAATGGCCCAGTCAGGGCCATTTTATTGTCCTGACATTGGAGGATAGGGTTAGGAGGGTTAGGTTTAGGGTTAGGGGGTTAGGGTTAGGAGGGTTAGGGTTAGGGGGTTAGGGTTAGGGGTTAAAATAGCGTGATGTCCTGATCACGCTATTTTGCTCCTGATCTGATACGAGTATTTGCCAATACTAAATCTGATCGGGCATTTCTTTAATTATATTTTTTTTATCAAATTATTGTTATTTCAATTTTCCTATAAAGCACAACTGGTAGAAACTATATATGTGATTTGCTGTCTCATCCATCCATGAAAGTTTTTTCCAAATTTTTATCCCTACGTTTACATTTACATTAAATTTAAAAAAATATTTATTGCAGCACTTACCCATGAGAATTATTGTTGTGGCACACCCAGTTATTCCTTTCCTGATTATGATAAGAGTGAGAACAAGAGACTTTGATATAAATTAAATACACCAATATATCAAACGCCCATTTCAATGATAATAATGAAAAATAAATCTTAAAATTATAAAAGAAAACATAGGTTAAAACAATAATAGTATTGGGTAAATAATACAAACAAATACATAGATTGTAGGATTTCCATACAATGAGGGTGAGGCTCAGCACCACCTAGCGGTCAGAGTGACGTAGTGCGTCGTTACGTGAATTTGTGCCGGTTACATCTAGATTCAGATCAATATTTGTCTGAAAAAAAGAAACCTTTCCCGATCTTACAACCCAAGGTACCCAGAGACTGGAACAAAAGAGGAAGGGTGAGGTGGGGCTCCCGGTCCCGGTCCCGGTCACATGAGCTGCGTTCATGTGACCGGGTCACGTGGTCCGATGAATAAATGAAGAGGAGGAGCGTTTCTCAAGTTCAGCTTGTTGACCAGTAACAGACAAACGGAGAGCTAGGAGCTGAAGGTTTAATACTCACACCTGCAGCTGACAACCGAGCCACAGGTAAATGATCTATTTCCGTTTCTTTGTCCGTGAAGTCAGTGAAGTTAGAGGTTGTTTACCCGCAGCGTTGTTTCCTTTTATTCATTTAGTAGTTTGACTGAGTGACACATTTTTGATACAAAAAGAAAATCAGTTTAAGTCCAGTTTGTTTTCATTGCTCACACAGTGGTTGTTGTTTTTGACTGATTTATTTTCGGCTTCATGGGACTTATTTGTCCGAACACTTGCGTAATCAATTCCTTAATTAATGATTAGGACACAATGTTGAGTTAAATCCACATTAAAGAAAGAAAATAACTTGAGACCTGAAGTTAAAATGAGCATGAAACGTAACACTGGAGCGCTGAGCACATTGATACAACCCGGAAAGTGAAACCATGTTTTTATGAGAGCTGGAGGAAGCCATTCTGCCCTCTGCTTCAACAAAAGAGATTTTATAAGAGGCTGGGACTTGTTTACACAGTTATAAACATGTCGGTGACACAGCAGACACCAGGGGAGGAAGGAACGCTGAGTATATATACAGGAATGTATTGGTATGTGTGTAAAGTCACCTTAGACTTAACTTCGACACAATTTCCAGCCAGACTGTAGGAACAAAAACATGAAAAAAGTGACGTTTGCACATTTCCAACCACAAAAGTCATATGAGCCTTTGATGCTATTGTGTCTCTCTTCCTGTCAACAGACCCTCAGCATTGTGACAAGGAATACATCAATTAGTTGTGTGTGTCAGTAGACCGAGAACAAACCAACCAGATGTATCATATTAAGATATTCTTCACAGCAGCTTGACATTTGGTTCAGTTCTTTGTCCTGGAGACACATAAATGAATATTATAAGAGCAGGAACATTACTGAATAATGCTTTGTCCTACATATAGTACAGTATTGTTTTATAGGTACCTATACTAAGACTGATCAGCATTGTTCTGTTTAGTTTAGATGTGAAAAACAAGAACATATAAAAATAAGATGAAGTAGCTAGCTGAACAAGATGTCTTAAGGTCTCCTCCTTCTGAACTCAACCCAATGCTGTAGGTGGCTTTCACACTGACTCATTCACTTCTGTCTTGATCTTAAATCTCCCACAAAGGGGAAAAAAAAACGTCACCTTTTTAAAACAGTCTTGGTTAGCATCAAGTCATCAAGCTGTTTTTTGTTCCAGAGAATTATTTTATTTTTGAGATGCAAGAGTACTTCCAAAGAAAGGCCACACCGCCCTCCACTGTGACTCAGCAAGTTAATTTAGCCGTTGTGAGTCCTGCTATGATAACTGTGTTGAAAGTTATCGACATGAGACTGATACGTTTTAGGCAGCTCAGCAGGCTGAAGGTTCACTTCCCCCAAATCACATCCAAATCATTGTTTCAGCTTTAAGGCAGTTTTCTGCGTGCGTGCGTGCGTGCGTGCGTGCGTGCGTGTGGTGGAACCAATTCTCTAAAAACTGAACAAATAAACTTGTCTTGTCATTTCAAGTGAATTTGTTAGTCTGGGTGTCCAAATGTTTCACTAAGTAGCACAACATGTAGACGGTTCACAGCAATATCAATCCTTAATAAGCTGTTTACAGCACACGCAGACAAATAAAGAAAGTTCAGTACTTTTGATTTTAAAGAAAGGAGATCAAGTGGTCGGAGTATGTCGAGTCATCATTCTGTCAAGGGGAATTTTCTGGTCTTACGTCACCCTGTGTACTATTTGCTCATGTTACTTCATTGGCCTCAGTCATGTGATTATTAAACCAGTTTCATTTGAATTCATATTTTCTCTGCCCCACGCTCTCTCAGACAAATCTGAGGTGTTTTCATTGGATTCTCTTCTGCTTTCTCTGGAACAGAAACAATTATGCCTAAACAGGTGTGCAGACTTACAGATTACTAACAAGACAGGCCCTTGTTCTTCAGATAAAATCTGAGTGGCAGTGTGTCAACGTATGCACTGACTGTAGAAGTCTATTAAGCTCCTCCACAAGCCCATGTCAAGTTGTGTTTGTCAACAGACTGATTCAAAATCAGTGTTTGTTAATATTGCTTGGAACACAATCTGGTTAAAAAAAAAAGAAAAAGAAACAGAATATCAATATAAAGATAAAAGTTAACATTTCCTGTCTTTCTTTTGTAAAACACTGTTGGTTCTCCACTCCTGCTGTCCACGTCTATTAACTAACATCATCACTGGTCCTTTTTTAAAATAAAGGTTGAAGCTGCATGCTAGTTCATCCTATCAGGTTTATAAAGACGCACAGTGTCTGCACTGGTATTGATTTTCTGGACTTTGAGCATCCTGCTTATACTGAGCACAATCCACGCCCCTATTTAATAGGCTACATTATGATCTCTAATGTGCTCTCGTCTGCCGCTGATATCAACTCTTACCAGTGCATCTCACCGCCGATAAAGTGGCCTCACGTGTACCATTCGAGAGCAAACTTAGATTTTATCTAAAAACTGAAAGACATACAGACAGACAGACAGACAGACAGACAGACAGACAGACAGACAGACAGACAGACAGATGTAAGACATACATTTGCATTTGGTGGATGTGTTTTCTGCGGCATGGGGGAAATATGAGGAGGATGTATTTTGCCTTTTTTAAGTGGGAACTGAAGCCCATTCCTTCTCGTATTGAAGCGTCATGTAGAGGGTGGGCGGCCTGCTTATGTAGCATGCTTAACCACTGGAGAGGTCTGTGAAGAGCATGACTGAGGATAAGAGGTTTTCTCTGCTCTCTGTGTACACATGTTCCACTTGTAGATGCAACCAGAGTCTCAACGTCTAGTCAACTGTGAATGTCTTCTAGTTTTTTCTGCTTTCAGTTCTAGGGCTCAAATTTCGTGTGTGTGTGTGTGTGTGTGTGTGTGTGTGTGTGTGTGTGTGTGTGTGTGTGTGTGTGTGTGTGTGTGTGTGTGTGTGTGTGTGTGTGTGTTGTGTGTGTGTGTGTGTGTGTGTGTGTGTGTGTGTGTGTGTGTGTGTGTGTGTGTGTGTGTGTGTATCGTTGCATTGTCTCAGGCTTGTATTTATAAGACTTTCTCCACATTACAGCTTTCATAAGCTGCTCAATTAATCTACTGATATAGCCACTGCCTCACTTTTGTTCTGTGTTTCTCAATAAGATTTCCAACTGAGACTAATTTATGTACAGTCATTTAGGGCTAAGTACAGCATATTTTTCTAGTAGCTTTGTTTGTGAGCCATTGTTATCCCTTCAGCCTTCACCACTTAAAAGTGAATGGTGCAATAAACGGATTCAAAGCATTGATATAGCAGCAAACAACAATTTTCTACTTAAAGATATAATGGAATAATATCTACCTGAGCAGAGAATGAAGTTCCCCTCCCTCTGTTTGTGTTGTAATCCTCGTTTTATTAATATAGCCAGGTTGGCCACTCATGCTTTTAGTCCATATTCGTGCTTGTGAGTGGGCCCCGCTGGCTAGCGCACGGCGTAGTGCCCACCCTGCGGTTTCCCCGTCCGATAGACATTGTTAGCTCTGTCAGCACTTTTGCTGTAGTTTGAGCTGTTAGCGCCGTTAGCTGCAGCTGTATATAGCATGAACGTAATAGAGGTAAAATCACAATGCATTCAGGGTTACATAATCATGTTAAGGTTTAGTGATTGAATCAGAATGTATGCAATTAAATAACGATATGGTAAATGGACCTGTACTTGTATCGCGCTTTTCCAGTCTTCCGACCACTCAAAGTGCTTTGACACTACATGACATCATTCACCCATTCACACACACCGTAGGCACAGCTACGGGAGCAATTTAGGGTTAAGTGTCTTGCCCAAGGACACATCGACATGGGCTAGTGGAGCCGGGGATCGAATCCTCCGATTGAAGGACGACCCTGCTCACCACTAAGCCACAGTCGCCCCCCGATAGTTCAATATGTAATCTGTGCAACAAATAAACTTGTCCTGTTCATTTTGTATTTTCAGACAAAATGTGGCGTTCAGCCTTTCTGTTATTGGCTGCCAGCTTGTCCGTGAGCCTGGCCAGACCCCGCCTCAAACCACTGTCCAGTGAGATGGTCAACTACATCAATAAGGCCAACACTACTTGGAAGGTGAGTTTTTTTTTTTTTTTTTTTTTTTTTTTTTTCAGCTTGGAAGCAGTTCTATCTGACTTAATCTCCTCCTCCTCTCTCGCAGGCTGGTCACAACTTCCATAATGTCGACTACAGTTACGTCAAGAGACTCTGCGGTACGATGCTGAAGGGGCCTAAGCTGCCAAACATGTGAGTCTTGATTGAGAAACACAGGAGATGAACTTTAGATTACTATTTCATTATGCTTGCATTTCATTGAGAGTGAGTATTTGCTATGTTGTACATCCCCCAATTATATATGCACTGTGTACATTTGTATGTACAAACACAAGCTGTGGTTTCAGTGTCATGGACCAAAACTCTGCTCCCCACCTGCCCCACTACAAAAAGGAAAATCCATCTAGTCATTGCATTTGTAAGCTGTAATAGCGCACAGTAATAAACCATAACACTGTTTTACTCTGCAGCGTTCAGTATGCTGGAGACATGAAGATGCCTAAAAACTTTGACTCCAGAGAGCAGTGGCCCAATTGTCCCACTCTGAAGGAGATCAGAGACCAGGGCTCCTGTGGATCCTGCTGGGTGAGATAAAAACACAGCTGCTCAAAAGATGTGGCCACATTTAACTGGGGTTGAGGATTTAATAATTTTTTTGATTTTTGGATTCAGATTTTCTAGGGCAGGGGTTGGCACACCGTATCTTAACCAATGGCACACTAGCAATAAGTGTACAAGAGAGTTTTTTTTAAATGTTGAAGTGCCCTCTCATCTGCATGGCACATATACCTCCGTCACAGCCGGTGGGAGTTCCACAGCCCATCATTTATGGGAGTTTTAATGATCTTTTTTTTGCACCCGCATTCCACAAAGACACTTGATCGAGGGAATGTTGTATATGATTGTGAATTTTGTTTGTGGTTAGACGCTAAAAGTTGGCATTCACTTTTTCCAGCTGTTGAGTCCATTTTATTTGCACTGTCCGCAAATCATTAATGTGCTTTGAAGGGCTCGGCAATCTGAACAACAAACGAGGCCTTCTGTGCATAAACTATCAATAATTCAGATAACGAAAAACTCCCCTCAAATTGTGTCTTTGCGTCTGTGTCATGTCTTGGTTTTTCTGCCCACAGGCATTTGGTGCTGCAGAGGCCATCTCTGACCGAGTGTGTATCCACAGCAATGCCAAGGTCAGCGTGGAGATCTCCTCAGAGGATCTGCTGACCTGCTGCGACAGCTGTGGCATGGGGTGAGAGGCAGCAATGTGTGAAACGTTTCACTCCTTTCTTGTCTTCAACTGCCCCCGGTAGACGATCGCAGTGACCTGCTTTATGTGAACCATACCATATCAGTACCAAACCAAATGGTGTGAAATTTGAATTACTTGGTATTTAATGGGAGGAGACAATGAATTAACTCAATACAAGCTCTCCATTAATGACCTGATGGGAAGATAGAAGTCTGATAATGTATAGCAATGCACCGAGTCAATACACAGAATTAGTATCTGCGCCAAAACTGACCTCATTAAGTGGGTCGGGCTATGACGTCCATAACTGATCCACATGAAATACAGTGGCCTCGATGTAACGTGACAGCAAGACGATTCCAGAGAGATCCTCGTGATGAGGTATACATATTTTAAAGCTATTAATGAATCAGTTCTTGGTATCAGTAGATACAGTACAACTGCAAGACGTAGGATTCAGAATCTGCATTGGTTGAGATGCCTCCGAATATTGTACAGTGTGAACATTTGGAGTTGGAGGTAGTTTGTTTGTAAAAGTGGATTAAAAAAGATAAACTTGTTTTCCTCTCTATTTAGCTGTAATGGCGGCTACCCTTCAGCTGCCTGGGAGTTCTGGACCAATGAGGGTCTGGTCTCTGGCGGTCTCTATGACTCCCACATTGGTAAGTTTTGTGTGTGAGGCTCCCGCAGTGGTACGTGTGTGTGGGGTGTGTACAATTCTGATCTTTGTGTCTTACTCTTTGTGCGTGCAGGTTGTCGGCCCTACACCATCCCCCCCTGTGAACACCATGTGAATGGCAGCAGACCCTCCTGCTCTGGGGAGGGGGATACACCCCGGTGCATCCAACAGTGTGAAGATGGATACACACCCAGCTACAAAGCGGACAAGCACTTTGGTAAGAAAAAGCTGGAGAAAAATAAACTCCCATAAATACCTGCGTGGGAGGGATAAGAGATGAGCATGCTAACATTAGTATTTAGTATATAAAACAATATTTAAACTGTATATTGCTCTGGTTTCTTTGATTTTGTTTTCCAGGAAAGATGTTTCTATAATATATTATATTGTAATGCTTGGATGTTATTTGATGTGGCTCTGTTGATGAATACAGTATGAAAAACAAAATGGCAATTATTTGAATAGTAAACAGACTCAGTTGAAGCATGATTTATTACCATGAAATATGTAAGATCAAATTGTATTCATACAAACATGTTTTTGTAAAGGAAGAAATGCTGGTTACTCAGACAATTTATTAATAGGTATTATTAAATCTAGAATCAATAGTCAAAAGTTGATTAATCTACCAATGACGTGTATACATTTAAACTGACTATCGTACACATACATAGTATTTATTAGATATTTGATAAAGACTAACTGTTTATTTTTGGATCCAGTCATGTCCCATTAATCACTCTTGTATGTCCTACAATCAGTGTGTTTTTGTCCTATACTGAGCCTAACATTATGAATAAAGCTGTGTTTGCACACACTCGGCACAGGTTCCTAACTCTAAAGTGTGTTGCAGGTAAAACGTCTTACAGAGTGCTGTCAGACGAGGAGGAGATTCAGAATGAGATATACAAGAATGGCCCAGTAGAGGGAGCCTTTACCGTCTATGAAGACTTTGTGCTGTACAAGTCTGGTAAGAACACCTGCACCAGGAACAGACAAATGGAGTACAAACACACAGAATACTGAGTGCTTGTACACTCGCAGCCTGTTGAGAACAGGTTAAACGCTGATTGCAGATTTTGCTCAGTGATTCTTTAAAATGATGTTTCTGACTTTCTCTCACACACACTTGAACCGAAACTCTTGCCTCCTCTCTATCGTGTTCCTTGCCTCCTCATTTTTTCTCTTCTCATTTCCAGGTGTGTATCAGCATGTGTCTGGCTCTGAGATGGGAGGCCACGCCATCAAGATCCTGGGCTGGGGAGAGGAGGATGGTGTTCACTACTGGCTCTGTGCCAACTCCTGGAACACTGACTGGGGTGATAACGGTGAGCAGAGATGCATATTTTATATAATTTCACTAACATTCATACACCAATAGTCACGATAGTTTAGAAACAGTAGCCCTCCTATTTATATATGAAGGGAAGGGAATATTCAGAATCCCTTCAATGTAATACAGTCGGGCGGCTGTAGCTCAGTGGATGTTGCGAGACACTGAACCCCAAGTTCAAATGTCATGTATATACCTGTATGTATGTATGTATGTATGTATGTATGTATGTATGTATGTATATAACGATTCTAATAAAGTTTACGTTTTTAATACACCAACTGCACCCTCAACTGAACACATTTTTTAATCAACACACACTTTTCATACCCATCCAAAACTTGGAGACCAAAGTACATTTTAGATGATACTATTTTTACATGGTGTTATTGCTATGTTTAAATATAATTTATATGAATACTTGTCTGCATCAGGTTAAAATATGCAAAGTTGCTTGTACTGTACATACCTGGCAGCCGTTCTAAATATGAGACACAAATGCACATACCATATGTCCTCACACGTAAAATATCTCTCATACTTAACAATAATAATTGCTAATGTTGGGTCAAATCTATTCTTTTTTCTAATGTATGGAAACTGCCCTCTGGTCTGTTTCTGGTCTTCAGGATTCTTTAAGTTCCTGCGAGGATCGGATCACTGTGGTATTGAGTCTGAGATCGTGGCTGGGATTCCCAAATAGATTCTACGGTAAGACAAAACTATGTACGGGCAATATTAAGTATTGGCCTCAAACAAACCTTTGTTTACTGTGAGGATGTACAGTATTACGCTGCCATTCTCTTGCAACCTCTCTAGTATAATGTAATAAACCTGACTGGAATGCATGGCTTTGTATTTGAGCTCAAGCCTCATAGATGTAGCTGTACCGCTCCAGTAGCTCCCATTTCAAGTCTGAGAAGCTATTGTCTTTGTGAAATCCTCAACAAAAGTATAAAAGTATACATGTAGCTTGAAGTCTGTGGCTGACTGACACTGTTTCTCTCTTGCAGTTTTTGAGCTGCGGTGTCATCACTTAATCACTGAAGAGCGACACACTCAAAATGCTGGCTCTCAAACTTTGAACAGCTTTTAGTCCTTTTTTTTTTTTTTTTTTTTAAAAAGGCCCTCTGATCACCTTGCACACATTGCATGTGGTTTTCTTTTGACAACATGCAGACAAAATTCAAGCACAACCTTCACCTCATCTATTAGCAGATAGAGTATGTGCCTGAGCACAAATCAGCATTGTTTTATTGAATCATTTTTTTTTGTGAATGAGCTGTTGCAAGGGTTCCTGCATCTCTTAAAAAAATGTTGCACAGGAGGAAAATGTTTTTTTAAAATGTTTAGGTACATTTAATTTGTGTCAAGTGATTTGAAGCATATTGTCACTGTTGTAGAACTGTATTTGTTCTCCATGTCGTTACATTTTTGGTACTTGCAGAGAGTGTCTTAGAGCAACACAGCCTATGATTGGGAGAAATTACAAGGTACTGCCTAATACAGCAGAGACTGTTCAAATGTGTCTAATTTTTAATGTGCACAACTTTCATAGTTTATATTTTATTCAACATTATTTCTCCGTGCCACAAATGCCACTCCCTAATGTTAGGATGTGCTCATTGTGATTGGTGCTTGTTAGTGTTTTTTTATTTTGAGTATTGGGTGAGAAATTGAACTTTCTTTTTAAAATGATGGTTGCTAATGGGATGTTTTTATTGCCTGTATCGATCAAACTATTGGCACACAACTGTTTTATGTTCTGAAATAAATAAAACAACATGTTTTCCCAATGTTGTGTATTTACTCATGAATACAGATGTTGGTATTTTAAATCAATTTGCATTTTATGTGACTGATTTGCACGCCTGATGGGATTGACTCGCCAAGAAAATGTGGGTCAAGATGTGATCGATGAACGGATAGTTGGTTGTGAGTAAAAACTACTGGAGTGGTAGGTTTCTGCTGCATCTAAAATTGTATAAAAAAAGGTAATAAAAGACTGATTTACAACAAACATTCCTCCTAGAGCAGTAATCAATGTTGCTTTTGTAATGTGACCAAGACCAACTAGAAACGTTGTTTCTACTTTGTGGACTAACTGGGAAACAATGCTTAGAGGCAAAAACATTAAAGTTAAAATGTTCAAAGAAAAAAAAAAAGCTTTACTCACTTCCGCCTTGTTGTCGGCAAAACAAACACTCCCCTTCGTAGTAGAATACAAGTTGTTTGTTTTCTACACCGGCTTCTCCCCATTAGCCAATTTGGAAAGCGGTATTTGGGTGAAAACACTAAAGAAGCAGCCTTTAAAAAAATATTTAGAAAGTATATTCTAACAGAGGCTGAAACACGGTTGAACTGTTGACGTTTTAAATCCATTCTGTGGAGTATTGGGCCAGTTAAGTTTACCTCCGGGACACTCCGGCCCACAAAACAAACGCACAACCCAACTCACGGCTCTTTACTGGTCGAGTGCGCTCGTGCCCGTTCGTTACTCTCACTGTAACCGGCCGGAGGAGCCAGTAAGACGGATCATGATGGAGGGAGAAGGCCGGGTTTCGTGGGTGAAATACGGGCCCGTCGTGTCCCTGTTGGTGGTCATCCTGGCCATTTGGTTCCGGTCGCCCCGGGACGCGGTCCTGGATGACCGACTGGACACCGTCCTGTCCTCGCTGCTGCGGGCGGAGGGGAAAGTCGGGATGAATGTCGCCAAACCCAAAGTGGCCGTTGGTAAGAGCAAGTGGTCGGGAGCTAACGGGGGCTAACGGGAGCGTACGGAGCTAGCGCTGCAGAGCGTAACCTCATTTTAGGGGCTTCATAATCGATTTAGTCCGAAATAATTGGCCTCAACGTCAGATGTTAGGAAGCTGCTCCAGATGGAGTTAAATGCATTCACGTAAATGCTCGCACCTGCTAACATAACGTCATAAAAGTGTATTATTGCTTACCAGGTAACGTTATATAACATTAACTGTAAATGAGTGATGTTTGTGTTTTCACGTTAACCTAAACAATTATGGCTTAATGGATATTATATAAACTTTGTTTTGTGACCTGACATTAACTCTAGCTACGTTAACCCAGCTAGGTTACACATGTGCTTCTTTCCTGATAATATCAGGAGGTGTGTCAGCAAATGACTGACCAAAAAATGAGATCTGAGCTAGTTAATGTTGTATGTTGAAACCAGATAAACAGTACAGAGGAGTGTAGTTTAGTTCAGGGAAAGCGGAAGTGAGAGACCATGATGGCACAACCATCAGATCCAAGTCCACAGTTCAGAGACCAACATGACACGGTAGAGCAGTGATGAGGGGCAAAGAGCAGTGATGAGGGGCAACAGCTCCATAGTCTCATACCAACACCTCATACAAAGGCCTGCTGTGTCACAAGTGAAAAGCACAACAAGCATTTTGTATTCGCCTGCTTGCATTGTAACTGTGGGCGCCAAGAAAATAGATTAGTAGTATTAAAGGATGGAAGTCCTCACCTGACGAACTGCTTCAGACAGGTTTCAGCAAACATTATTAGCGTGCGAGGCCTCTGTCTTTACGGTCACGATCTAATCCTTTTAAATCTCTGTACTTTGAGCCTCGTTACAATCGCATAACCGAAGTGATCACTATATCTGTCCAACCTTCACCCAGTTCAACAACAGGCTCTGCCTCCATTCAGTCAGACCGGTTACATTGTTGTTGTTCAGAATAAAATATATATTTAGTTAACCTGCAGCCAGGTTACATACAAAACACACAAACCCTAAATAATGTTGGACAGCAAAAACATTATATTCTGCTGTATTCTAAATACTGGCCATTTGACTTTCAACCAAAAGCACAATAAGTATGCACCACTTCAGTGCTGACCATGTAACCAAATATACAGAGGTCATTTTTTTCTTTATTTACAGCAAATTGTCATAAGAACTATGTCGATGGCCACTGCCTAGTGAAGAGCAGTGAAAGACAATTGCAAACAAAAAGAAGCTACAAGTCAAGCCACTGTCAGAATAAGTTAAATATTCAAATCTAATTCAAATGTGGGAGCAAACTTTTGCCTTTTGGCCTCTAACAGGTTGCCTACACAGGTAGGCCGTATGTGGTTGTTGTGCGTCATGTTGGCCTTTGTTCAGACTTGATAGAAAATGATGTTTGATCCCACAGCGGCAACTGTATCGGAAGTGTTGGATCATTTGACCAGCCACGGTGGCAGGCCCCCGGAGGCCATCTCTTTATCCGCTCCTTCTCGTTGATCCCAGATTTGAAGTCATATACTTGTCTTCGGGTGTGGTTTTTATCACAAATGTATCCCTCTTTGTCTTTATCTCACTGCCCCTCTCCCTCATCCACAGGTTTTGGAGGTTGTGTTGACCTTATAGTGGATGGGATTACGTTGCTTAATAAGATTGGCCTCCTGCCTACAGACCAGCCCCTACACCATGACTACATAGAAAATGAAGTGCAGCTGGCCGAGAGCTTTGCCTACTTCTTTGCACCGGGAGCTGCTGCAGAGTAAGTGTTGTTTGTGTGACTATGAGCTGGACATTATATAGCCGTAGTCTAGTTAATAAATCCTGAATTCACAGTATGATGATGTAAATACACGTGTGTGAACAGGTCCTCATACAAATTGTTGATTACTTTATTCTTCTGTATACTATAACTTGATAGCCGAGTTTTTCTGTTTACATGCGAGGTGTGTCTCAGTGTGTTTTTAAAAGGGAATTATAAAGAAGAGGAACATTAAGTACACAAACGTTTACACTTGAAACCAGTTTCTTTGTCGTACGCCTCAGGCTGCTGTGCTCCTGACTCATGCTGTCGCCGTCACATGCTCTTTCACAAACCCACTTGTAAGCCACCATGAATGTTTAGTGGTTTATTTATAACGAACATACATACAAATAAATACAACCATACACTGTCTTCTTTCCTTTGGACATCTATTTCTCATACAAAATATACTTGCCAAGTAATAATAAGAAACCTTGATTTGGACAGTGCTTATCTGTATTTTTTGGTGTTCGTTGCTGTTGCTGTTTATCAGTGACCAAAGTGTGAGGTATTTAGGCTGCTGAACTCTTCATATGCTTTGGGGTCTGCTCCTGTTCTGGCAGTGGTGCCTGTGAGCCCTTATTCATTGTCTGGAAAAACTTCTAAACATGCTTATAAAATCATCATGGACAGAAAGGGCAAGAGAATACAGTATGTGTGTGTGAGAAAGTTAATAAGACCAAATGATGTCTTTGCCCCCTACTTTACGCCCCTGGCTGTTTTTTGCTGGTGGGATACTTTGACAAGATGGTCTCTTGTTGTTTATACAGCATATTTCATACACAGTGGCAATTCAAATGCTTTACAAACTGCATAAAATAACTACAATATAAGACAAAAAGCAGAGGTTTTTAGACAAATTATGTTGGTGCTTTCAAGTTTTAATTTAGTTTGCTTTTTTTTCTTTTTCTTTGCAGGCGTTTTGTGCTGAATGACACCTTATTCAGTGAGCTGGTCGACGCGTCCCGTGACCTACCTGGAAACAGATGGGCAGTAGGTGGCAATGCCCCAGTAATGGCTGGTCGCATGGCAACTGAGGGATGTGATATTTTGCTAGGGGGAAGTTTCAGCCCCGATTTTACTGATGTCCTGTCCCAGCACATTACAGGTACACAGACACATACTGCTCCACCCACCTCCAGCTCCTCTGCCTTCGACGTGTTTTACCACCCCGGTCTCCTTCACTTCCGTGCTCCTGTACTAATCTAACGCTGTCTTTCCAGTGGCAGGTAACATAGTTGAAGAGCCAGACATTCATCTGATCCTGGAGTATCCATCTGGTGCTACCTGGGGTCACTACACCTCACGTAGAGCCAACAGGTATGTATTAGCTGAGCATTTGGAAGATATTTTGAGAATATTTAGGGATCATTAAGGTGAACGATGTATGTGAGAGTATTTAATCCAGAGACACATTTTTCCACCATGCACAGTAGGCTGGATGAAATGAATGTTGTGAGTTACAGAACAAAGTTTTCTTAGTGTGTATATGCATATAATATCTAAGCCTCTATAGTGTTTGAAGCTGACTGTTTGTTTCTGTAGATACATCGTCCATAGCGATGACCATAACCCCTACCTGGACTCCATGGCAGAGTTTGCTGAGAAACTCCAAGACTTCAAACCTGATTTGCTAGTGGTGGGTGGGCTGCAAATGATGGATAACTTCCCCTTCCAGTCAGGTAAGAGACAACCTGTTTATTAGCTGCTGATTTGAAACCTCCAGCAGCAGTCTGCTGCTTTGTGTCACTCAACTGAAATGGGAGCGTGGTGAACATTTGTCAGTTGTCCGGTTTTAGAAAATCATGTGGCTGTGAATTGAGGAAATCTATCTTTTGAAACAATGATACTATTCTGAGTTATACTTAAAGGCTGAACAAGGTCTCAGACTTCTAAGTAAATTGTGAGTAAAATGCAGCAAAAAGAAAAAAGTTCTTGAGTTTATATAGTGAGGTGTTCCACAACCTTTCTTTCTCCTTGTTGTCTGGCTACCTTTTGTCTGAATTTCTTTTCTTCTCTTTCACCTGTTCATCTCATCATTCCAGGTGAGCGCGACGCTCTCCTCTCCCGCCTGTCGGGCCTCCTGTCCTCCTCGTCTCCAACGATCGGAGTCCATTTTGAGATGGCCAGTTTTGTAGAAGAGAGTATAATGCAAGACCTACTTCACTATGTCATTCCCCACGTAAGTATGACTGAACAGTTACATTAATGAACACATTAATTCACATTAAGGGGACTAGAACAATGACAAAAACAAAATGTGTCTCGCTGTATTAAAAAAAGCACATTTAGTACTCAAAAGAGAGACAATATAACTACAAAACCAAGTTTTAGCCCCTAATTTAGCTTTTTTTCAGAATAAACTAGACTTGCCATGTTGATCACAATTTAAGAATACGTCACTCAGTTCAACGTTATGGCATCTGTTTGTTTTTATTGCTGTCTTCAAGTAAAAGCTGTGAGCTCCTATTAACGACATGGGAAGTCTTGTACACGATATGATTGGGGGGTCAAGTCTTAAGAACACTGCGTTTAGGCAACATCAGTATTAACGTTCCTGTCTGCGTCTTAGAAGCCACAGAGGCTAACAATTTAGCAAGCTAGCGAGCGGGTAACATATATTATATATATATATTATATTCTCAACCAAAAATGAACCTCCTCCATTTCTGAAAACCTCAGCAAACACGAAGCATTTATAACACTCACTGTGTTCTCTTCTTGAGAACACGGAGAACACAATACCATTTGAAGGCAGCATAAGAAGATGTTCAGTTAAAGGCTGGTTCTTAGTTTCATCACTCATCCTGATTCTGCTTTCCCCAGGCGGACTCTTTAGGGATGAACGAACAGGAGCTTCCCAACTTGCTCAGCCTGCTCAAAGGCTCCAACATCACCGTGTTGTCGGACCCAAACCCTCGTGTAGCTACTGTTCTTGACCAGATGAGGGAGGTCTATCGCATTGTGAACCAGCGCTCCAAGGATGCCAGTGAAGAAAGTGACACATACGGTGCTAAAGCGAAGCCGCTGACTCGGCTCCATGTCCACACGCTGGCCTTCCAGGCCATAATTGTGACACGCGGCTCCCAGTGGAAGAACACCATGTCAGCCACCGCCAAGGCCTCTCTCACAGCTAACCGCCATGTCTGCGGCTCTGACGACATTGACCCCAGCAAGGCGAGGCTCATCATGGACGACTCCTTCTCTGTTAGCCGGAGGGAAGGCAGCCAGCGTATCCTTCTGCAGGAGACCAGGCCGGTCAGCTGCTGGGACGAGGACAACTACGAGATCTGTGTCGCACCAGTGCTGGTGTGCACTGAGGTTTACCAAACTGCAGGTGGAGGAGACAACGTCTCAGCTGCTGGCCTGGTGCTGCAGATCTAGAGAAGTGCACTACTTGGTCTATCTGTGTGTCGTGCTAACTAGATGTTGGCAACAATGTGACTCTGGAAGTGTGATCTCTGTGTGGTGCAAACACGGGTAATGATTGTGAAATATATCCGGCTATTGCTGCCACTCTGTCAGCCCATATCCCAGGTGGACCAGAAGGAAAACTTATAATCATTCGAAGGAGTCAGATGGTGGGGTCTAGTGGTTATTAATCAGGTAAATCACCAGACTTTAAATACATGGGCATCAAGTTTATTTAATGTTTAGAACCAAAACTTCAGAAAAGACTCTGCACTACTTTCATTCCACACCAAACATCTTTGCCACGTCATTGTTGCCCATCATTAGACTCCTGTCCTCCTTTACTTCTCTAAGGCCTTACAAGACTTGGTCTTCAGTCAGGACTAGATTAAGAGGGATGAGGTTCAGATAAAGTCCACAAACATCAGGTTGTGTTTAGGTTAGTAGACAACAAACCTCAGCTGTAGGATAAATTATCTTTTGTGTCGTTTAAACAAGTGACTCCACTATGCAGCAAATGTATCCACAGTTGGGTAATTACTAAAGATGCGTTTATCAGGTGCCATCTACTCTAAAATACTACTACTTAGAGCTCCACCCAGTAAACGGGGCTTTGGCCACACCTGCTTTGCAGCATATGTGGTTTCAACCTGAAAGTTAGCAACCTGTCAGCAGTGGTGGAAAGTAACTTTAACTTTTTACATTTACTCATGTCCTGTACTTGGGTAAAGTACAAGTACCACAAACTTTGTACTTGAGTATTTTCACTTTCTGCTACTTTATACTTCTACTGCACTAAATTTGGGAAGAAATTACTGTAATTCTTTACTCTACTACATTTGCTAGGTAACTTAAGTTACTTTGCAGATTGATGTTATTGATATAACTTGACTAAGAAATTATGATGTATAAATATAGGTTAAGATACCCAGCAGTGTATAAAGCAAATACATTTAGCTCCACCTTTTAACACCTGCAACAGTAAAATTTAAATATTTATGCATCATTAATTGCAATTCAGTGATATAATACATATGAACTACTTATACTTTTGGTCCTTCAGCATATATTTAAATTAAATTAAATTAAATTAAATTAAAATACTGTAAAAGTAGTTCTTCCACCACTGCCTGTCAGTTTTAAAAAGTGACATGATCTGAACCTTTTTAATGAAAAGGTCTCCACCCTGCCTCTTCCCTCATCGATGAAATTCTAAAAGGCAAAGAAAGAATTAAAGTAGTAAGCTAGTGACGTTATCGCCTCCTGTTCTTCCTTATATATGTGAAAATGTGTATTCTGGTTTGGGTGTGCTTGATTTGTTTTAAGATTGTCATTCTTCTGTGTGTTTGTTGCGGTGCAATTATGCAAAACAATGTTAAGAGACCACTGCTGGTAGCTGGATATGATGTCAAAAACTTCCTCTCTACCTCTATGCTATTTTTGTTTCCCCCCCTTCAGCCCTTCACTCTTTCTTCTGTTACTTTGTCAAACTTTTATCTGTCATATCTGCTCTTGTGTTTTGTTTATGACTCTTTAAGGACCAAATAACCAGTGTGGGTCGCCTCAAGTTCTCATATGTCTGCATAAAGTGGAACACACTCTCCTCTAGTTTTAGTTTGTTTTTTATTATTGTAAGCTAGACATGAAGGTATTTGTTTTTTGCTCACCATGAATTCAGTTTATTTGTTAAATATTGGACCAAATGGTAAATATATTAGTGTTCATCTTACTTGTCGTGGGATTCAATGCCAGATATCTATAAATATCTATAAATGATAATGGGGCCGGCCTCAGATTAGCCATCAACTGCAATTTTACTGTTTTCAGGGACGAAATCACTTTTATTTAAAAAAACTGAATGCGACTGCTTAAATGTTTTCTCACTATGTACAAGAAAAACATTCCATCACGGACCCAGTTTTTTTTTTTCTTCTCCATATGACAACAGTGTAATCAAGAAAATTATTTATGTATTAGTTTGTCAAAGCCCCGTTTCACTAAGGAACACATTAATTCATGTTACAATCCAACAAGTATGAACTAAAGAAATCCCTTTAAATGTTTCCTCTTTGTATCGACACTGTACTGATGGAATTATGTTTGATTATGTTGAACTTAAATGAGCCTCATTCTGTTTTGACTTTTGGTGTTTTCGTGAAAAGGGAACATTCAATACAGTCTTTTTTCTATTTTTTCTGATGTTTTTGTCTTGCACAGTGATTGGAAGACAAAAGTAACGGGTCGTGTTTTTACTGTGAAATTAAACTGTTTAAAACAGAACTTCAAGATGCATTCATGTTCGGATAGAGAACTGCTTGTGTTTGCTACCATATCACATCCGTATCTAAGCTTTAAATAAGGCATGTCACCCATGTTCCAAAGCTGTGTTTGAATGTTTCATGTGTGTTAACTATTCAATGCAGATTAAGATAAAAAGCTACGCCGATAAAGCAGTCATTGCTTTGTTTATTTTCTCATACTGGGGGTCATGTTTTGGTCGGGTTCACAGCTATCACGGCTGCAAACTGCGGTTGATTAAGATAATACTTTGGACAAGAAAGGTCTTGATTTTTTTTTATTTGACTTCTGAACTCAAGAAGTCTTCTCGACAAGTTCTTATTTATTCATTCACGTCATCATTAGTCACGTCATGGCTTCTTTTTTTTTCACAACATCTTAACTCGCCGTGTTGAAGGTTGTTTCCTTTCTTCACACATTACGCCGACACAATTGTTGTCTGGGTTTTATTTTATCTTGTCAGTTGTTTTTTTACTTGTTAAGACATTATTTGTCACAAACTGTAGATATGCGGCCTCAATGGGTGACATCTGGTAAGAAGAGGAACGTTTTACAGGCTGTGCTGAAGCTCTTAGGATATTTATTCTCATTACCAGCTGCGTTGTGGTTAATGTTGCTGAATATTGAAAGCTTACAACATTTTAAATTCATTTTTTCTTGATAATCCGTTCCAGACCTGGACGTTCAAGCATTATTCAGTATGATTTACACGCCCTGAGAATATCATTATCTCTGATGCCCAAAACTTTAGAATACCTGAAGCTGAAATTGCAGCCTGTATAAGGAGCTCATTTGTCGTCTTCGTTTGGGGAGGAGCGGCCGATGGAAACCATGGCAACAAGGTGAGGAGAGGTGGAACTGAAAAACACTACAGTCTGTACACATAGTATACCATGCCACTAAATAGCTGACTCAGTATAGTATGCATTTTTATGACATACTCATTATCTTCTTATGGCATACTATACTTTGGCATTTTTAATGCATTATATTTACATACTATATTATTATGACAACTTTATGTAATACTATATTATGACTTCCAAAACGTTTTCATGACATGCTATGCTATGACCTTTTCATTATGTACTATACGTTTTTTTTTATAACATTACTATGACATACCACTTGTATTGTTGTATAGTTTGTCATGAAAAATGAAATAGTACGGTATGCCATACAAATTTCATAAAGGCATAATATGGTATATCATGTAAAAAGTGGTTCAGGATGATTTTAAAAAATGCCATGAAAAAATAAACTACCATAGGATAGTAAGCCATAATTCATTCTGAAAACACAAGGCGTACTATTTTTTTTATTTTCTTTGGCATACTAAACTGTGAGATTTTTGTTGACATCTTTATGGCATGTTATGCTATAACGTTTTCATTACTATTTTTATTTTTACGACATTTGGATGGCATACTATAATAGGATATTTTACGAGACATTTTTTTCTATGACAATTTTAGAAGTTTTATTTCACGCTACACTGATATTGTCTGTATTTTATGACTCATACTATTTTGTGATATTTTGATTATTATATTGATTATGTTTTGATAGATTTCACTTTGACATTTTTATGACTCTTTTATGACATACTACTATACTATGATCTCTTTTATGACATCTGTATGTCAAAATATACAATGGTATTTTTTTATGAAATGTTTGACTTGTATTGCATACTATAAAATAATATTTTTATATATATTCTTTTTAGCATACTAACATTGTTTATGCCATTTTTATGGCAAACTATACTTTTTTCATCACAATGATATAATGAAATATGTTACAGACCAAATGGGGTTAATTAGCCAGTAAAGAAACTAGTAATTTATATCCACAAATATTTGAATCACTCTGTAAACCACTTGCATATTTCCACCTCTTAAAATGAGATAATTCTGCTCAAGAGCCACGTGACAGTATTTAAGCAGTTGGTAATACGACACAATGACAGCAATAGGTGCATTGTGTGCTTTGAGTTTAAACTGCACCACAAATAATAAAACTGCTGCTGAAAATGTATCAAACGCACAGATTAATTACCGTACCTTATTTAAGCAAGAAACAATATTTCAAAAGAGGACATATAGCACCTCATCTTTTAAACGCACACAATCTTGTTCCGACAAATTCAACAAATCTTAGAAACAGGAGACGGAATGAAAGGCAGAGGGACAAAGAAATGTTTGCTTTATTTTTTTCTATGGCTAAAAAGGGTAAACAACCAAAATTACAACAAATACTAAACCCTGGCTTTCATACTGTAAACAAATTCAAGTTTGCAGATAAAGACTGAATATGATATTATAGTAAATAACTAATATTATTTCAATAGGGCATTCCTGACTTTGATAAAAAGATAAAAAAAAAACTGTGAGCCTGTACCACCAAAGACTGATGGTAGAAAGCTATAACTCATTAAGTACACATTAAGAACACCATATTCATCTGTAAATCCATGGTTCCCAACTCATTCAGGTAGATTAAAATCCAAAAATAAAAAGAAATAAAGGCTTGGCTGATACTGCATAGTTATGTTTTTTGTTGTTGTTGAATAACCTAATTTTACTCAATAAATTGATAAAGTAATTGTCTAGGCTGAGGTAATACACAAGGACGATCAAATTAAATTCCATGGCTTTATTGTTGTTGTTGTTGGTTTGTGCATTTGGGTGGAGTCAGATAACAGTAATCATAGATTAAATCTAATAAAACCTAATTAAACATTACGCCAATAGATTCAAATAGTTAGTAAGAACAGAACCCGAACCATACATTTCTGGTCAATGTAATTCTTTGCAATTGCTATTAGCTTTTTATGTGGCATTCATCATTCTATTGGGGTAAATTAGATGAAGACTTTAAGTTTAATATTGCATGCTACATAATTAAACACATACATAAGTCTGTCTTGTCATCTATTATTGTGTAATTTATTTAATTTATTATTTATTTAAGTTGATTTTCTAAAAACTTTAACTTTATGACTAATAGTGGTAAATAAAGTCAAATAATATGGCATCACTCCAGAAAGTTAGAGGTAAAATCATCGCTCAGGAACTCTGGTTAAGAAACAACTCAGTGAGCCTGCCCCCGACCAGGTTTGTTTCGCAGCATAAGTTGCCATAGTAACTGAGCTTGAACGATGTTGAATTTGCTTTATTTAACTGAATCAATTGAAAATGAGTCAGACTAAACGAAATAAGACTGGCTTATTTGGTAAACTCGCTTTATACAACAGGCCCCTGGTGCATAATTATTAGGTGCAAATCCTAAGCCAAGAGTGGGGCAGACACAATAAGGCCAATCAGGGTGTACATAAGACAATTACAGAGAAAACAAAATGCATTTACAAAAAGATGTTTTTTTCCCCCAGGCCAAACAGAAAGGCTAAATAAATATAATAAAATAAAATTGCACTTACACTTTTTAAATTATTTAACATTAGATAATCAACTGTTGGTTATCACTGTAGGCAATCAAATGGAAAACAAATATTGTAATGTACTAATCCACATTAAGGATGGCTTCTGTTTCACTAATATGAGTAATATTGCATTTTGAATTCAGGACCTATGTCCCTTTTACAGTTATAGAAATATTTGCATTCATAATTAAAACCAGTGGTTACTGGTTGTAGAAAAATGGTTTCAAAAGTGACAGGAATACTTTTTATACATTAATCTTTTCATTAAACAACCGTCTTAAGTGTTTAGCAGTCAAATGAAATTGATAGCAGTATCTCAAAATTCTAGTCAAGAGACAGATTTGTGGGGAAGAAGATTAAAAAGGTCCTCTTAGTGGTATTTTTAACTCACTCAACAGTCTTCTGCTGACTCAAGATAAATTATTACGTGGACCACGATGTGCGTGTATGTATTCACATCTCTGGTTGCCCCAGATGAACGGGGACTTTGTGGTCCTGCTCCTGTTCTGCTGCCGGGGCTTCTGCAATCTGTTGTCCATGCTGTTCATCCACTACTTGATTCATGAGTTCTTCCTCCCTCGGCTCTGCTGCTCCTGCCTGCTCCTCGTCGGGATTGGGGTTTGACAGCTTCTCCTCTGCTGCCACCTCCTGCTGCTCCTGGTGAGGTGCATCGTTGTTGATGGAGTCCTGTGGTGGAAAAAGTGAGTTGTTACTGCAGTCAACTATAAGTGAGGCTGAGAATAAAAACGCTTAGTACCCCGAAACGAAATGCAAATTTAAAATGTAAAACTTCCTCTGTCTACATATTAATTGGTGGTAAAACATCAAAACTAATCTGATCATCATGTATCCTGTCAAAAAATAAATGGAAATATATTTTTGTATTATATTGTACCTTTACGTGCGATTATTGACAAAAAACAAAGTACAGAGTTTACCAAAACAAATGCAAATTCTAGGAACACTATTTTTTTCATGTCATATATTTGATATATTAACAGTTTGGATTGTTTTCATACATTTGAAAAAGCTACTAAGTGGACCTTGAGTTGGGATCGCTTTGTCAAACAACTATTTTGTCACTTTCACAAATAAATGAATGTTTAAAATTTAAAGAACATTTATTTTCTCATATTTATATATACAAATGTTGTTCACTACATTTTGTCTGTTGTGACTTAATACCAGTCATTATGTTACATAAAGAAAACTATACTAGTGTGTAAACAGTACCTGTGTGTGAGGTAATGCAGGAGCCAGCAGCTCAGATGGGTCCAACAGGCCGTCCTGGTTTAGATCCTGAGTCTGTAGTAAAAAATCTACCATAGACACCACCTGGAGTCAGAACAGCACACACACACACCTGAGGTCAGATGAATAGGACAAAAAGTATGAAAGTGTTGGGTATGTTCAAGAGACAGCCACTCCTCCTCACCAGCTCATTGGTCTGTGCTCCAGGCGTATGATAGGAGTTATAGTCTGAAATTAGCTTCATCATCTCCAAGCCATCCAGCAGCCCACTGCGATCGTAGTCATGAAGACGAAACAGGAAGAACACCTCTGACAAAAAGCAGGACAAGACTGACATGTTTAATACCAAACATATATATAAAACATATATACTGCTGGAGTATAACTACAGAGGATGTACGGTATAACACTCCCCTAATGTACAGACACAAATACAACTTCATAAGAACCTGAGACATAGTTCAGTATTTCAGTTAATAGCTGACAGTATAATTAGAGTTTTTTTTATATTTGGTAATGATGGTCGTAGGGACAGCCCTGTGCTAGACCTTATATAAGGGTTAGACCAGCACGTGTAGATGTCTACCTTGCTCCCAGGTGCTGATTTCTGGTGCTCCTTCATCATCCTTCCGACTTGATTGAATGTAACTTTGCAGCAAGCTGTGGTATACACAGCACAGAGAAGATATAAATGAATCAGTAAAACATTAGGAACCAATAATAAACACTCAGAAGTCAGACAATCAGACTCGGAGACAAAAGAGAAAGACAAAATTAGGTTCAAAATATCTAATTTTGTAAAATATCCCTTTGCTATTTTTCTCTATTACTCTTGATTTCTAAGCAGGTTGACCTTCCCTCTTGGTACTGTAGTGATTCTGTATTATTTTAAGCCACAAGAGGGCAGGATTTGGCTACATAGAAAAAGTCTTAACACATGACTCCAGGAGGCGGTGACCTCATCAAGTAGCATCGTGTTTAAAGGAACACTATCCTTGTATTTGCTGATTTTCCAGTTTGCTCAGATGTTTTGGTGAGCTGTACTGTGTGAAACTGAACATGAAGCAGATACAAAGAAGACACCCAGGCGACAATGACACTTAGTAAGTCGCTCTGCTGTTCTGTGTTGATGGTGTATAAAGTAGCAGTGCTATTTCAGACCCCTCCATTCTGCTCAGGAAACGCTTGTTGACCAAAGTTTAGCTTTCAGGGGGTATCAGACTTGTTCTGCACCGTCTGTCTGACTTCATCTTGAGGTGTGTTTTTTTATAGTACCATGCACAGGGCTTAGATTAAGTAGTGTAGTGTAGGGAGGGAGGTGCAGATCCTATCAACTGCTATTCTATACAGCTGACTAACTTTGTTGTGGTCATACACTCAAACGACGTAAGCTAGTATGATGATGAGTATGAGTCAGCAAAGTGTCTCATTTTGTTTCCTGAATAAATTTAACCTGTGATTCATTGGGTGTCTGTTCACACTACTGCACAGTAACAGATGTGGGCACAGATACCAAGGAGAAGCTGTTGTATTTGCAATATGTCTGAGGGTAGTCTAGATGTTCTGTCTTCATGAATGAAAAAGACTGCATAATTGCCACGTATAGCATAAAGTGTTATTGCACATGTAATCTTATCAGTTTATGGTGCAGGCCACATCATTAACAGCAGCCAAAGTCCACTAAAGCACGCTGCATGTTGAACAGATTTAGATCAGTACTACTACAGTAGTTTAACAAAATAATATATACAACAGTAAATATCTTCATTCCATGTAATACATATTTTATCATCCTCTGAGAAAAAGATTTCAAACTGAATTTTGAGTGCGACATTTACGCATACTGAAGGGAAAAAGAGAGTCTTGGCTTTCAACTTGATGACTAAATCCACTCTTCTCTTTTCAGGAAAACAATTAAGAGCAAATGTATAGTTTAAAATGAGCTGCGTCTGTCACAGCAGCCACAGCATCCCCATCCTCATGTGTCACTCACCTGCGGTCTCCGGGCCTAAATGGATTGGCTAGTGCTACTGAAGGCTCGTGGCCATCAACCGATTCCTCCCTGAAATATAAAATAAAATAATATTACATTATTGCCTTGATTTAAATCCATTGTCTCTAATAAGTGAATTCAGCAGGAGAAACAAAGTTGGTTTAATTTGCTGTAACTGTACCCTACACACATGAGGTCTGCTTCAAATATACAATGTTGTATGTAAATCTGGTCCATTCTGATATCGCAGCCTTTGGTGACATGTTCATTGTGGAAATTAATTTCTCATGACTTTAAAAAAAAGTAGGCTTATTTAAGTGAAAGGCCAAAAAAACTCAAATGTTGTGTCTTGGTATGTGTGAAAAAAGAAAGAGTAAAAACTAAAGGAGTAGGGCGGTGCGGTTACCTTTGTGTCCCAGGGACACCTGGTGCAGCCTGGCACACGTGTATTAACAGGTACAGGGACAGGACACATGGGACCAACCTGCCCAGGTGAGACTCCATGAACACACCTAAAGCACAGAGCCACGTTATAACCTCACATCACACCTGCTGAGAAAATCAGTGATAGGATGCCATCATGACTTTATCTGCCCAAATGTCAAAGATTTACTGACAAATTATGTGTGTATCTTAAATAATAAATAAACAATACAACATAGAAATAGACCTGCTCCCTCTTTGGGACATAGGAGATGGCTTCATGTTGCTATACTATGTTCCCACATGGCTCCAGCTTCAGAGTATCTGCTTAAACACATCTACATACTCACACCCTGGTAGTCACTGTGTTATTAGCCATGTCAAATGGTTTATCTACATGTAACACCTGCTCACTACAAATGAAAAACAATCATTGTATCTAATAACTGCCGTAATCCTGCAGCTTTTACAAGTTATACAGATGGTCAAAATCAATAAAACCTCTCCATCTATTTATAGCTCGGCAGTGAATGAGTCCGTGTCTTTACCATGTTACATGCAGATGCCTAATATATAGACAACACTGCTGGCTTGGGATGTCTCCACAACGCTGCTTTATTTATACATCACACAGAAAACAAACTAGCTAACGTGACTGCAGCTTTCCCATGTGGAGTAGCAGCGGTGCTAACAAAGCCAGGCTCACACAGCCACACACACACAGCATTGGTACATTAGTACAGGAACAGAAGCACACATGCATTATTCACACTGATGCTCTCCGAGAAACTTATATGGTTTTCATGCGTTGACGAGACAGCCCTGTGTTAAAATAACAATAAAAGAAAGGTTGGTTTGTAGTGGCGTGAACGCCTTGTTCCGCACATCGACTACGCATTAATTAGGGTGTACACATCTGTGTATGTGTGTACATAAACATGCATACATGAAGGCTGTGACACTCTAAATCTCTATAAGAGATAAGGAACCTACCTGTCTGCATAGTTGACGTGTGGACAGAAAACTGCGTTAATTTGGGGCAGGTCTGCGCTTTAAGGTTCACATCTGGAGAACACCTCTAGCCCGCACCGCCCTGCTCGCGCCTACCGGTCTGCACTGCGCAACGGCGGCGGCACGCGCGCTCCCCGGCTGCCACGGAGACCGGGGAGCAGTGTTTTGGTGAATGACTGGGTCCACGTGGAAGGACGGGGCAGCGGGTTCGCGCAGAGCTTCTCTCTCTCTCTCTCTCTCTCTCTCTCTCTCTCCCTCTCTCCCTCTCTCTCTCTCTCTCCGGGGTTTCCGCTACGCCACGTCCTCACGGACAGATCTGATCACGGTCGCGCGGGAGGAGCACTGCGGTCCGCTCACTTGGTCGCTCGTGTCGAGTCTCAGAGTCTCGTAGCAGCTCACCACGAGCAGTTTGGGGAGATAGACTCAAACTATGGCAGCTAGTAGTGGCGCTTCCTGTGGCCAAGCTCAGCTGCCAATGTCTGGGAGAGGTGCCGGTTTTACGCCTTTATTTTTCGTAATTTGACAATATGTGACACTATATTAAGGTCCTTTATATATATATATATATATATACACATATACACATACATATATACATATACATATATACATATGTATATATATACATATACACATATACACATACATATATGCATATACTGTATATGTATATATGTATGTGTATATGTGTGTATATATATACATATGTATATATGTATATGATATACATATATACATATGTATATATGTGAGATAGTGTTTGCCTACAGTGTAGTAAGTATATACGTATATATATATACGTATATACTTAATTATATACTACACTGTAGGCAAACACTATCTCACGTAAAGTGTCAGAATAAATGGCTCTAAAGCAACAGCCAGGGATTGGGTGTAACAAATGACATGCGACAGGATTCCCGTAACACATCTGGTGACTGATAACACAGTAACCAAAAGGGCTGAAAATGAAGGTAGGCTGTTTCTTTCTTTTGTTTTTTTTTTACTATTTTTTTGTTTATCCTCAACTGCTCTTGCATTATTTATGGAGGAGTCATTACACATGACAAATCAAGTGACTGAGATATTGTGTTGACAAAACACACATTTACTCATCAATCACGTGCATTATAAATGTACATAGGTTTACATTCACATAGTGACATGGCATGAAAAACAACAATAAATGGTGTGAATCATAAACTACATAAACATAAACATGAAGCCAAGATAAGCACATTGGAGTTCTGTGCCTGAGTCAAAACTTTCAAATAATCAAAAGGATCACAGATTCCTTTGAAGACTTTTCCATCCTCCATTTGAACCTCCTGGAGCGGCGACAGGAGGAAACAGAAGCAGGAGGTGAGACAGAGCGCGTGCCTACCTGCTGCTGCTGTCAACGAGGAAGTTCACACCTCGTGGTCCAGGCTGCGGTCAGCTGGGGCTTCTCCAATCCAAGCACAAGTACAAATATCCCAAACAACGTCCATTCAATCCGGAAACTCCGAGATCATGAACACTCATCCACCGTCCGAGCAGCGGTGTCCTGCGCGCGGCTTCTGCAGACTTACAGAAGACTTCTATCAATGAAAGAGGCTCTTGAATGTGTGAATCGTTCAAACAACTACACCTCGTCCAGATGCATTTTATGCCGTTTATTAAACTAAAATCATTTAAAGCAATCGCTGTACTGTAATAAGTAGGTAATAATGACGCTCAACAGAACATATCGGAGCTATAGTTTACCGTCCTGGTCTTCCTCAGGTAAATACAGTAAAGTGAAACCACGCCCCTGTTCTATATTACCGGAAGTGATATGACCCAACACTATACTACCTAACTAATAATAATAATAATAATAATATAATAATATAATAATAACAATACAAAAAATACTAATAATAATACAATATAATAATAAATAGCACTGGCTTAACACACAATTTAGCTCCTACATACAGTATATGATCCTAACCATGGCCATACATTAATACTCTTCACCCCCACCATCCCAATCATCAAACATTACCAGCAGGACTGCCACTTTAATAAAGAACAACACACGGTTTGTAAAATAGAGCTCGCAAATTTAAGGCGCACAATAATATGCCTTTAAGATCAACAGTTACCCTGGAAATAACAACATGGACATGAGTATGATCAGACCAGGAGTCAAAGAAATTATGCAAATTACAGTAGGCTATCATCTGAAATGAAGAGATTTGTTAAAGACTTTATTCACATGAATGTTTGCTAAAATTACATAAAAGCACTTTATGAAGAGGGACGTGGCCACCATAAGTGAAAAAACAAGACAGATACAATTTGCAAATGAATGTGGCAAATTGTAAAACCCATTGTGTGAAATAGAGCATTTGCATCTTTCTTTTACAGATACACAGAGAATAGCCAGAGGTCTGCACTGCACCTATTGGACCACAAGATGTCCTACTAACTCTTTAGTGGAATTGCTTCTAGTAAGGCTTTGTATAATAAGCTATATCATACTCACATCCTCAAAACACTAATGAAGATGATTCAAAATGTGACAAATAGATCATAACTGTATCAGATTTTTTTTTTTTTACACATGCCACGTTTATAATGAACTATTATCAGGCAAAAGTCAAATCTTGGTTATAAGTAGTAATGCACTTATATGTGTACTTATTTAGGTCCTTCTGTGTGGAGTTTGCACGTTCTCCCCGTGGCAGCGTGGGTTCCCTCCGGGTTCTCCGGCTTCCTCCCACAGTCCAAAGACATGCAGCTGAGGTTAATTGGACTCTAAACTGCCCGTAGAATGTGAGTGTGAATGGTTGTCTGTCTCTATGTGTGCCCTGCGATAAACTGGCGACCTGAACAGGATAAGCGGTTTGGATAATGGCATGTACTTATTTAATAGACACACACAATTAATGGGTCTGACACATTGAAATGAAGACACTAATTATAATAATTTCAGGATGAGACATGTGTGTTGGAGAGGTGGCGGGGCCTTGTCTCTGTGCCCAGGGACCCATTGTCTCATAATCCGATCATGACACATACACACACACACACACACACACACACACACACACACACACACACACACACACATAGACAGGTAAAGGTAAGTTACCCAGTATTATGTCCTAGCTGTGCAGTTTAACTATCATGCTGATCTTCCACTGGCTCCCCGGGGAGCGTAATGTGTTTTATGTTAATCACATTAAACTGATGAATGTTCATTTGAAAGGTTTCCTTCACTTTTTTAAATTTTTTTCTTAATCCGGTTGATGGGTTTTTGTCAGACACATGTTTATTTTGTGTTCTCACTTTCTTCCAACTGAACTAAGACTGAAGGGACATTGGATAAAAGATCAATATTTTTAAATCTCTCAGTGTAAAATATTGGGATGGACTGTTATACGCCCTAGTGGACACATTTTGTGATTTGACACATTGGATTGTGTAATGAAATGAATGTCTGCCTTAAAATAAAGCTCATTATTTAAACCCGTTATTGACTCTTTTAGGTCTCAAACCCAGGATAACAAAGTAACATTTTAAAGAATCCATACTGTTAAAACACATGTAATAAATCCCGTTTTCCCATCTAATTCACTCAATGCTTATATTGTATTTCTCCGTCCTTCTCTCCACCTCTCATGATTTTGTCTTTCCCGCTGTAGTAATGACAGACCTAACCACGCAAATGAATAAAACATAGAAAAACTCCATAGTGATGCCAACAACCTGCAGCATGGTGAACACATACACAGATACTATAGGCAACTCATGTTGACTACTTATGTTGACAACTCATGTTAACAACTTATGTTGACAACTCATGTTGACAACTCATGTTAACTATGAGCTTGTTTGTGTACCAACCAGCCGTGACACAATGAGCCACTACAGAGCTACACGTGCACTCACTATGGAGATGTTTGTGTGCATTTTGTGTGTTTGACTGCGACCGGTTGTAAAGATGCCACTGCTCTTCAGTCACAGGTTTGAGTATCAGAGTTTCTAGTGAGTTAGGTTAGACAGAGTTAGAGTTGTTAGAGTTAGAGCTAGAGTTAGGGTTAGAGTTAGAGTTAGCAGTAGAGTTAGAGTTAGAGTTAGAGTTAGTGTAGGCTAGCTGGGGTTAGGTTAGGTTGCTGAGGCTAGGTCAGGGTTAGGTTGAAGTTAGAGTTAGGCTGGGTTGTGTTAGGGTCGGCTGGGTTAGAGTTGGTTAGGATAGGGTTAGGGTTGGGTTAGAGTTAGAGTTAGTTAGAGTTAGGGTTAGGGTTAGAGTTAGAGTTAGAGTTAGAGTTAGAGTTAGAGTTAGAGTTAGAGTTAGTTAGAGTTAGGGTTAGGGTTAGGGTTGGGGTTGGGGTTAGGGTTAGGAAAGGAAAAGGGGAAAAAAAACCAAGGGTCACCAGAGAATAGGAGTTAAAATAGATACATGAGACAAAGAAAGACATACTGAATAAATTAACAAGGAAGGTTTAAAATACACAATATAAAAGAAAATATAAAAAATCATGCATAATATTATTATTAATTAATAACATAAATATAAATAAAACTGAATAAATAAGATAAGTATCTAAAATAAATTATTCCCATGGTGGCAGATGAGGGAATAAAAGCAGACTGGGTATTAAAATTTCTCATTTAGCCCGTGAGGGTCTGTGATACCCAGTCTGTGGATCCATCTCCTCTCCGCTGCCCGCCGCTGGGCCGTGCTCCACCGCCTGTTGCCCTCCAGGCCCACACTCTGAAGAACGTGTGAGCCATGGAGTTTAACATGTGCATATAGGACGCTAGTACCATTCCCACTATTGATCCTATACAAATGCTGCTTAATTCTCAGGTGCAGTTGGTTGCCCGTCTCCCCCACATATAGCTTGTGGCAGGCCCCGCACCTGACAACATAAACCACATTGGAAGCTGCCGGTAGCAGGACCTGTTCCATCTTAAAAAACAATTCTAGTATGGGGGTTAAAAATGTGGGGGAGACGAATAAAACCGATCTCCGATCCTCGAAGCGCTTCCTTCCTGGTCTCCTTCTTGTTGAGGTCAGAGTGGACCAGGATATCTTTAAGATTTTTGTTTCTATGGAAGGCGGAGATCACACGACTGTCCTCCAGGGCGGCACAGTGTTCCCTCGGACTGGGCGGGTGGTTGTGGGGTGCCTCTGAAGGTGTCGGCGACCTCCGCCTTAATCGTTCTGAGGAAGCGCTTCGAGTAGCCCCTGAGCCTCAACGCGCCAAACAGGGTGCCGGTTGCCTCCTCCACGTGAGCCGGGAGGGTGCAGATCCTGTGGAACCGGACAGTGTGGAGTGTTTGTGTGTGTGCAGTTCTATGGGTAATAGTCCAGTCATCCGGCTGAGTAAAGCTACTCAACTCAAACACATCTGTACGAACAAACAAACACACACACACACACACACACAAATAGATAGATTCTTGTTTCAAACTATTTCTTCTGCTGTCCTGCCTTAATCTCATTTTCACCTTTCATCTTTGTCCCTGTGCACCACCCTTGTTTCCAACCCTTTTTTTTATTTTTACTCCATGCATTTTCTCTACACTTCCCTCTGCTTTTCACCCATTAAATCCAATCCTAAAGAACCACAGTGAGGCTGCAATCTTTAGTACTGCATAGTGTGTGTAGCATTTAGAAAACACTTTTCATTCTCATGCACAGCAGGCAAACGGATAGAGAGACAGAGACATGATGTAGAAAATAGGACCAGGCAGCGACTTAGATCACATCACACAAAATGTGCTGTTTTTGTTTTTAGACTGTGTTTGTGGTTGGTTGAGTAGCGACACCCGAGTAATGAGCATAGTTAGACTGACGCTGCTGTGGGGTGATATGGTTTTCAGTCTCAGATACAGATGTAAAGTCCATTGACACTTTTAGTTGGCCCAAAGTTTAAAACTTTCCTTGGTTTCTAAGTAACTGAATATTTTATTGTTTCCTCATTTGGTCCAATGCAAGAACATCACACACATTAAATCTGTGCTTTCCAAACGTCTTTATTTATTGATTTCTTTACCGTAGATAAATGCAGATCTAACAATAAAAACCTCCACCCGTAGAGCAGCCTTTAAGACTAAAATTGCCATCTGTGCTCAAATAATGAACTTTTTTTCTTGTGAATCTGATTGAAAATTAAGGTTAACTTGGCCAGTTCAGCATTTTATGCACGTTAATTCTTTAATTGTATTATTACACCTGTATGGAGGCATCTGAATTTCTCCCCTTATTTATTTAGGTTTTTCCTTTAAAGGCCGTGCACACCAGAGACTGTACATAAGAAGTGGACTAAGTCTTCATGCCATTGGTTTGTGGACTGTGGTTTTGAAGCCTCGAGTTTGGCATGTTGGCTGTTGCCGTTGGAGCTCAGAACAACTGAACGCTGAATAAAACATTTTTAGTCGACCAAAAACGTTAGAATTACCTTTCATAAACTGAAAACACACTTTGAAAGACAAAAACACGGACAACTCCCAGACCGGACAACGCTGTGGTATCGACCTGTCAATCACAAGGTAGTCATGCCCTAAAGCATAGCCTGCTTTATTGTCTATTTTACTCTAGATCGGACATTCATTTACTAAATAAACATCATGCTGTATTGAAAAAATATTGAAACTAGGGATTGAGACCATAAACACATGTTCACAATGTTTACTGAGGTAATAAATCAAGTGAGAAGAAGGGTCAATTTCTCATAGTAGTTTATACAATCAGACTTCTTTCTGCAACCAGAGGAGTCGCCCCCTAATGGCCATTAGTAAGAATGCGAGTCTAAGGCACTTCTGCGTCGGCTTCCCTTTTCACACAGGGGTTTTCCATAACTGGGGCTGACGTTGGGTGGAACTGGGCATCGGCTTTATTCACAGACGACATGTAACAGTTCTTCAGCTTCTCCTTCTATGCTGTGAAAATCATCATCTCTATGTACTACTACTAATAATAAAAGTTTAAACTGCCCCACCCTAACAATACTCAAAACAAAAGTGACACAGTATAAGTGAAAGCACCTGTGTGGGTGACCCCGAGTGCGTCAACAGTCTTTATGTTGCACCACACACATGCAGTGTGTACTTATCGCTGTTCTCTCTCCCCCAAACAAATCTGTTGTTGTTTCTTTCCCCTTCTGTTGTCCGAACCATATGAAGCTGTGGCTTTTCCTTTTTTTTAACCACGCCGCTCTATTGTTAACACACTTTTTTTCTCTTGTGGGGTCTACTTTGATCATGGTCCCTGTTAGTGCAGATGGCAACACTGCATTTTCTAACTTTCTCTACTTTGCTGTTTTCATTTCCTCATATCACTTCCTTCTCCTCTCTCCTTGTCCTGGACCCTCTCCTTTCACTCAACTGCCCACCTCTGTACTCAACTCTCTCAACTCTTGCCTCCAGATTAATCCATTCATTAAGAATAGTTAATTTTTTTCTCAGGAAGGCATGTTTTATTGTTTTCTTTGGGTCAGAGATTGATCATTTATAGCCTTTAACTGCTGGGAACTTCAATCATTTACCCCTCCTGTATATGACCATTGAATCGAATTTAGTCAGTCGGGTGGTATCTAATGATATATCATTTTAAAGTTTAAATTTGACAAACCTAAATTCAGTTCCCACGCATATATTCTAAAGCATGGCGTCCAATAATTTGATTTGGAGATACTGCATGTAATAGATATTTAATTTCCCCACGTACTGAACACAGACCAGGCAACAGCATTACAAAAGCAGCAGCAACATGGACATTTTGTTGGGGGTACATTCCCCCTCGAACATTTAACAAAACCACCAGCTGCTTAGTACGAATGGTATTTTCCGATAGCTGTTCCCGCTTCCCAGCACCATGTCACGCAACTGCATGGCTCTGTTTGTTTTTAGCATAGCCCAAGTGCATTCACATGCATACTCACACAAGCCTGTACACTGGTGGACGCATACCCCGCATACACACGCACACGCACACACACACACACACACACACACACACACACACACACACACACACACACACACACACACACACACACACACTCCTTTACAGAAACCCTCCATTCAGTTATGTAACGAGGATTAGGTTCCACTATTTCCTGGCCCCAACAGTCAAAACTACACAAGCTATTTTTAACCCTGGACCCCAATATAATATCAACAGGCGCTTACCGTAATAATGGCAATATTAACGGCCATTGCTGCTCATGTGGACATGTCCTCCTAACATTGATATGCACCGCATGGGCCTCCCGTAACAACACCAACAGCCATTGTCACTTCAGCGACACATCTGAGGCTGCAACTCAAAGCTTTGGATCTGGAACAATTTTAGGGCCGTCAGTGAGTCTGTTTTTACTTCTTGGTGCTGAAGCCTGTTGCTAAGTCATGTTAATCAACCAACACTGATTCTACTCAATCTACTCATTCAACTACTGAGAAGTAGTATATATATTATATTTTATTGCGTAACCTGTATGTACAAATGCTGCAGTAGCAAAAAAACTTCCTCTTGCGGGATTAATAAAGTATCTATCTATCTAGAAAGTGGAGTCCTGCTAACTTTAGTGCCACAGTCCCTCATGCTACATTAGGTTGAACTGCAATGTGGGAAATGTAAAGATGGATATATATAAGATGCTAATAACAACCTGTGTGACGAGAAGATAACGTTTAGTACAGGAAAACGTGAGATAATATTTTGTGAGACCTGCAACGTACACACACACACACGCACACACACATGCACACACACGCACACACACATGCACACACACACGCACACACACACACACGCACACACACACACACACGCACGCACACACACACACGCACGCACACACACACACACACACACAAACACACGGGACAGTTCCATACCATGAGTTTGTTTGAAATAGTTGCTGTCACATTCCACAAGCTAAGTCCTCGGGGGGTTCAGTTCATTACAACTGGAAAACCAAAGGAAGCCCTAATTCTGTTACAGTGGCTTCACACACACACACACACACACACACACACACACACACACACACACACACACACGCACGCACGCACGCACGCACACACACACACAAACAAACAGTGTGCAGTTTCTACCAGAGTCAGACTCACACATGGAGGATGTTTCTCTTGCACATTGGCAACAGGTACTGTACTTGTGCATACACACACACACAAACACACACAGACACACACACACACACACACACACACATACACACACACACGCACACACACACACACAGAGGGCAGTTCCGCTTCATGGACGTCTAATTGAAGGCTTATGTCCATCCAGGAACCAAGGACCCAGGGTCATTTCTCCACAGGCATCTGAGGGGGCACCACACTGTCAGGACCAATCCCCATAAGAGCCACTCTGCTGCTCAGATACACCGACATACACATGTATATGCAGTACACGTACTGTGTTTGTACACATGTACTGTGCTCGAAAGTGCTCGCATACACTGTCACACACACACACACACACACACACACACACACACACACACACACACATAGAAATACAAATACAGACAAAGTCACGAACAGATGCACTGACAAATGATTTAGTAATCTACAGAACCTATTGTGGTAATTAAAATGGTTGTCATGGTAATGTCAGAAAAGGTCAGGAGGGATCACATTTGTTTTCCACGTTAGAGTTCAGTCTTCTTTCCTCTCTGTGTCCCGTGTCTGTATCTTCTTAAGTCAGACCTCTGTGCAGCTTTTTGTTTCATACATTTACTTTTTCAATACCTACGTCCATCAGCTTCCCCGTTCCTGACGCTATATTTTGAGATAAACAATACTGTAAAACAAAACATAAACATCTGAAAATATGAGCACAGAAGAGGAGCTCACTTGTGGTAGCTCTATCTGAATTTATAGTGGTGAATAAAAAGTTATTTTAGTCTGTTTAAATGTATGAACTGACTGGAAGGTAAGAGTAAATCTTTGCAATTACTGTGTTTTATTTTGGGTAAAGATACGTAGATGCTGTGTGTTTCTGTATGAATGAGAACATAATGATTGATGCATTGATACAGCTGCATACAATTAAAAATCAGACACAAGTCAGCTGTTGTTGTTTTTCTTCGTTCAGTTCATAATTAAAAGTCTACATGATACTTTGGGTTTCATGATCCCCAGAATTGTAAAACTAATATAATGTTTCAACGCCGTCAAATCAGTGGAGCACTAATTGTTCAATCATTTCATTCCATAGAAGAAGAACATTTATATATTTGTTTACCCTGCAAACAGACTGCATAACGCTGATAACAAATGATGGAAAATAAACTGAAATGAGAATTCTATATTGGGTCACTGCTGTGTAAATTGGCTATGACTAAGTAGCATCACTTATTATCATACACCAGACTGACTACTATTAGTGAGCAATCAATTGGTGCAGTACGAGACACAAAGATATACAGACACACAGGCATGTAAAACATTACTAAAATAATATTTCTGTCCCGCATGATTCATCAGTATTTTTTCGTTCAGAAGACCACCCTGTGCGGAGTACACTTAGAAATCAACTGACACGTACAGCATATTACAATTTTACATAGCCACAAATGGATAAATTACCAAAATTGATATACAACCCGTAAGCAGCTGTGTTTAAAAGAAAAATGGTATCAAAAATAAGTTGCGTCTTTCACTCGCTTCCAAAACACACGCTAGCCAGATCCAGACCGTTGCGACCCGAGGCAGTGGTGCTCATGGAAACACTACCGCTTTTGTCCAAAGGGGCCACTAAAATCAACACAAAATAAATGTTCCTTGCAGTTGCTTTAAAAGATCTGTGTGTACGATTAAGGGGATTTATTAGCAGAAATGGAATATGATATTTACAACTATGTTTGCATCAGTGTATAATCACCTGAATCACCTGTTTGGTTTTTTTTTACCTTAGAATGAGCTTTTTATATCTACACAGGGAGCGGGTCCTCTTAACGGAGTATCGGAACGTCACTTAAGATGCGATAGTAATATCCCTTACAGGAAGTCAACAATCGCTCTTTAAACCACGACAGGAACACACCATGAGACTGAAAAGGGGGAAGATGGAAGAAGTAGCATGACAGCATTGGTCCAAGTGAATGATCATCCCCAGTGGTGATTGCTGAATCTATTCACTACCTTCAATTCAAAGATTTGTAGTCACAGACTGCAGTTCGTTTACTTTTTTCCAAAGCAGATCATTCGTGTCACAATTCAAACGCACTTTACAACAGCAGGTGAATATGACCCGATGTTCAGTGCTGATTCAGACTTTCCTCAGTTTAATATGATCAGTCTGTTACTCGTCCAAACTGTTCACTACGGTAGAAGAAACTACTTTTATATAATATCTACTACAATATCAGAAGTTACTGATCAGCAGGTTTAGCACAATGTAAGAGAGCAGGGACAAATCTGGTCTGAATGTCTTCCTACACCAAGCAGCAGGTGTGTCGACAAATTTAGACAGGTGTGGCGAGACTGTGATTCTCATTGTGCTCTCTCTCGAACACGCACACACATACACAGACACACACACACACACACACACACACACACACACACACAGGAGAAAACACGTGCAGTGCTCACATAAGGGGAGCTCGCATGCAACACACACACACACACACACACACACACACACACACACACACAAACTCATATACACAAAAATGACACGTGCATGTAAGTAAGCATGCAACTTCGCATCCCACACACACTCAGTGAGACCGAGCCAGACACAACATTATCTATGTTTAGCTGTATAAATAGGCGTGTAATGAATGTTTAGACGTTTGAGTCATAGGTTGAAAGCATGAACATTTAAACTGCTATTAATTTCTCATCAGGGGCCGAGAGACCAAGAGAGAGAAGTGGGATGGAGAGGAAAAGAAAGAGAGGAAGAGCAGTGGAGCACGAGAGATGGATGATAGCAGATCAGTGTCCATTATTGATTTGTCAACTCATTAAAAGCAACATTTAGTAAATGTGTAAATTTGAAAGATGATCCTAGAGAGCAGATGAATTGCTGTATTTTAGAAAGTTAAACAAATCAACAGAATACAGGTAGTTTTGTGAGTGCATAGGTGTCAGATACAAAAACTGCAATACATTCTGAGAGTCCCATTTCAATCCTGCCGCTACGCTTCCAGGGCCTTCATTAGTGTGAATAGCAGACTGGGATTGATTAATTTGATTAATTAATTTGATCTATCGGCCAACTTTGGTTTCAATCAGCGGGTGCAGGCCAAAGTGGACCCTGGTTGCCAGCAGATTCTCCAACCGCTGCCACTTGTCAGTGTTCAAACTTTAGGCCGCGAGCTTTCATTGATTGTCTCCGTTTACATTTACGTAACATGGCCATCTTATTTCTGCATATTTGATCACCTCAGTGGGCTAAGACACCTGTTATTTTTCCTTGTTGAACCCCTTCTCACTACAACAGAACTACAACAGAAACAAGCACGTGAGTGCGAGACAATTAACGTCTGAGCCGAACGACTCTCTATATTGATAGAATGACTCACTCTATGCGGCAGTTGACTGATTAAATAATTGCCTGTTTTTCTCTCATGTTTATGACTCTTTCAACGACCCAAACACATCCAAACATTCAGGAACATGATTCTTCTTTTCCGTCTGGAACTGATTCTGCTCTTTCCAGAATAACACATGAAATAAAAAGTCTGTGAAATTGTGACAGCAGTATAGGGTTATATCCTCAAGCAAATAAGATGTGTTTGATTGTAGGGGATGAGTGCAATAATAAACCGCAGCTTTGTGTTCACACAGTTGGTTTATAGTACCTTTACTGGTAAACATTCAGAGAACGTTTCCATTGCATCAGTGCCATGCTGCAGTATAAACAAACTGGACCAACTGTGGGTCATTTGGTTTTCCAAGGGAAAGCAAAACAAACAAAACATCTCCATCCCCATCTAGCACACTTCTATCCATCCTAACCGTTGTGATAGTGTATATATACTGACCTGAAGTCCATTTAAAAATGTAGGGGAGGCGTAGGAAAAATAATTAGAACTGTGCAGATCATGGAAAAAATCAATTTCAATCCTCACATATGAAATGTTAGCCTATAGCCATCCATCCATATCATCTTCCAAACAACAGTGTTGTGCTTTAAGACAGTGGTTTCCAACCTATAGGTCACAAAAAGGTCACACGATTAATCAATGGGACAAGAAGTAAGACACTAAGTTCTGCTGTACAGAAATTATTAATTATTTATTTGTTTTGCAAAAAGCTGGATAGTTTGGCCTCCTCTGGCCTCCAACATCTTTGGTGAGCTGTTCACACCTTACGCAACATGTCCAACTTGTGACAAAGGTCAGGAGCCACTGACTCATTATAAGGCCTCACAAGCCAAAGAGGTTGGGGACCACTGCTTTATAAACTCTAATCTGTAAAAGTACAGCAAAAAAACCTGGGCCTCTATAAAATAGCCTGCCACTGCCCTCATCGGTGTAGTTATCTGGTCTTTGGTCATATTGCACGTGCAGGTGAGGACAATATGGAGAGAGAGTTAAACTTATGGCCAAATGATCACTTAATAGTGCTTACTTATCTCGAGTGAATACAGTTAATTTATGTAGATGGCACTCATGTAACTCGGTATATGGCCTCCCTCTCGTTCTGGGAACCACCTCCCTGTGTCCGGCACCTCCACCCCTTCCCTCCTCTCTCCACCCCTCTCGGTGTTACCCCACCGATCCACCGGTGCGCTCAAAAGCGAGCGCGCAGCCGGAGCGGAGCGGATGCCAGAGAACTGCAAGAGAAAGACCAGAGAAAGCTCTTTGAAGTGACTTGTTGATGCAAAAAAAAAAAAAAAAAAGCACCTTGCTAGCGCAGCATCAGTGTCCGATCAGCGGTTAAAGTAGAGGAGAGGAGCGGAAGAAAAACGGAGCGCCTGTTCGTCCCCCCGCTTCAGCAGCGCAGGGAGGAGACACGCAGAGGAGGAAAGATTCCCCTAAACGCAGTGAGAGCGTCGGATGAGGAGAAGAGGAGAGCGGAGGGCATCGGATAGGCAACAACAAGGAGTAAGTACCCCAGAGAGAGAGAGAGAGAGAGGAGCTGTCCTCAAACGTATTCATAATCTGGGGCCGTTTGTGAACAAGTTTCAGAACATCACGCTCACACTTGTTTTCCTAATGTCTAATATATTGAACATGTATATTTCAGTAAAAGTAACATGTTATTTTGAAGCTCATGAAAGTTGTTCAACTTGTCTTATTTCTCCACCTAGTGATATATGTAGGTGTGTGTGTGTGTGTGTGTGTGTGTGTGTGCGTGTGTGTGCGTGTGTGTGTGTGCGTGCGTGCGTGCGCGTGTGTGTCAAAAGAGAATGCTTCGAAGGTGACCCTGATGAAAGATTATTTCATTTATGTTACGAGCACATAATGTATATATTCTTGGTCGAACCTTTGAAGGTTATCAACTTGAGTGCTTTTGACCTTGTATTTATTCTCGTCCTACAAATCTGAACATTCAGTATAAAGACTGAGTAATGCTTATTGCAATTTATCTCAGTTTGTGAAAGCCATATAGAGTCACCTGTGACCTCATTGAACAGCAACAGGAATATATTGTGGACTACAACACAAATGGACATTTTGGGAGGCATATTGTAGTTCATTCTAATGAAGGAAAAATCACAGTTATGCATTTGTTATCCTGTCTGTTGATAAAATAGTTCTTTGGCCTTTGCAGTTTTGTGGGTTTAGTAATGATGTCACCTCTGCCCAAATGTAGCATCACTTTTTAAATGTATTTATTTACGTCGGTAAAAATTTCACTTCTCTCATCTTCTCTTCTGTCCTGTGATCCTGGACTCCACATCCTGACCCTCCCATATCCTCCCCTCCTCTTCTATTCATCCCCCTCTCCAGACATCTCTCTCACACACACACACACACACACACACACACACACACACACACACACACACACACACACACATATTCATACTCTGGAGCTGCACAATAGGCAGGGGCGGGGTCACCAGGGTTAGATTATTATTGCCTGATTAGGGAGTATAATGTTGACTGGACTATAGACGTTCTAGCTGGTATATGCACATAAACTCAAGGATCCATTTAACCATTTATTGAATGAGGGGAATAGATGAATAGATGGAGGATGAATGGATGTTTTTTTTCTGTATAATACACAAACATAAATCAAGATATTGCCATGCATATCATACCTAAGAATAATAATAAATATAAGAATAAACATAAGTTATCACTCTAAAATTGCCCGTAGGTGTGAATGTGAGCGTGAATGGGTGTCTGTCTCTATACATGCCTTGCTATATTGGATAATGGAACATAAGTTAGCTTACATTATGAATGCATCCACTTTTTATAGAAGGAATCCTTTAAGTTTCTTCATCAGGATCATAATTATAGAAAAAACTGTTAATACCGGATAACAAAATACAACCACTTCACTTCTAAATTGAAACAGTTTGCCTTACTTACTGGTTTTGACACAGCTCCAAAACAATATATCACGATCTGTTCGGAAGTCACACACACACGTCGTTAAATTAGGATGCTTAGCATGTAAACATAACTCAAAGGATATAAACAATAAGTTATTTCAAACAAACTTACTGGTGTGGCAGCGTGAGCCGTCCAAATCAATTAAGTACAAAAAAGTGAGCCAAGAGTCAAGACAATCAACATTTAAGCTAACAGGAGAAACAGAGAAACTACCTCCACTAAAATATGTTTCTTTTCGCTCTCTTAGTCTAGTTCTCTCTGTTTATAATACCTACTATAGTTTAGACAACCAACCTGTTCAACAGAAGTTTTGTGACTAAACAGAAACCACAACCTCTTACACTCACCTGCTTAAAAGGAATATAAACATAAAAGTGCTTCATCACAAACTACAAACACTTCAGCACCCTCTTTCTAAACCCCTCTTTGTCTCACCAGACACATCAACCATCTCCGTCTTCCTTATTCAGCTTTGCTTTCTTATTTTTGCATCTTTCACATCCATCCACTTACATTGAAGATACACACACGTTTATGACCCTCTTTCTCTTTCTTCTTGCTGCAAGATGCTTGTTGCAGCATGAACAGGAGAAAATACCTGAAGACTAAATGTTAGTACTTGATTCATGCTTTCATCAGTGTTCGGATTTAAAGGCCTCGACTGGGATTTATTTATAAGGACTTCTAAAAATTAACAGCTAAAACTGTGAAGTGTCTGCTCTCGGAGTAAGTGAGCAGAGACAGAGAAGGGAAATAATGTGAGAAAAAAATAATCTTAATGCCATTTTCTCAATTCCCCTGACAGTGGCAGCTCCAGACTTATTGGACCCTAAATCTGCCACTCACAACAGCAAGCCCCGGCTCTCCTTCTCCACAAAGCCAATCACAATGTCTCCCCGTGAGGAGAGTGAGGTGAGAGAAATAGACAGAAGTCCAGATTTTAAGATTAATGGGGGCAGGGGGCTCCTGTATATATGTGGGTTTGATTGATCAGTTGAAGTGTTGTAGGTGGTTGCCACAGTGATGAAATGGAAGACGGTGACAGCCATCTTTCTTTTGGTGGTTCTTTACCTGGTGATGGGAGCAGCAGTCTTCAGATCCCTGGAGCAGCCTCACGAGAAGTAAGCTGGTTAAATAATGTCTACCTGTCTGTCTGCCTCACCAGGAAAGCCATCCATCCATTTACCAACTACACCCCTGTGATTGACATTCTGGCTACTCTAAATTTCTCGCGACTTTTAGGCATTTCTTCAATGCCACTTTTCAATGCAATTTCCCACGAATAATGAAACCCCAACTAATTCTACATAGACTGAAAAACTTTGTAAGGATCTCTGTTGAAGAACTGTGTTTGGTCAAGTTGTATCTTGAATGCAGAGGTTATGTTGTTGCAAATGGTACTAATTAATCTGAGTGGATCACTATAGCAAGTGGGTTCCCCAGGGTTCAAGAATTGGGCCTCTATAGTTCAATCTCTTTATGCTCAAGCCCCAAATCCTGCAGGACAACAAGATTTATTATCACAGCTTCAAAGACAACATCCAGATTTATGTAGCTCTTTCATCAAATGACTTTGGTGTGATAGATTCACAGCACCAGTAGGCTATTACAGCAAGTAAACAAATGGATGCGACTACGTTTCCCACAGTTTAATAAAGACATGACTGTAGTACCACTGTTTATAATCCACTAGAGAACTCCAGTAGAAGTACAAAGCACATTAGTCCCGTTCTGAACTCTTGACACTGGCTTCAGTAACAGAGTTCAAAGTGCTGCCGCGAGTTTGCTTTTCACTGAATGGTTTCAAACCAAAATATAAACGAAAACAAGTCTAGAAATGTCCACACATTTTAAACAAAATCAGCATGTTTTGATTTAGGAGAATAGTTCATAATCAGTCATAATTCAGTGACACAGACTGTTCACAATAAAAGCCTCACCGTCTCTGTACTTCCTCTCTCCTAGTGCCCAGCGTTTGGCCATCCTGTCCCAGAAGCTGGAGTTCCTGTCCAGACACTCCTGTGTCAACCAGAGCCAGCTGGAGGAGCTGGTTAAGGTGACATGAAATAGTAAAAGTAAAAGTTTTGTATGTATTGTACACAGTTGTAATCCAGCACAGCTGCAGTGGTTTCAGCACTATGGACAGCTCCCACAGCATTGAAGGAGAAGAAGGCAGAAATGTGGCACCACAGAGAGTTTTCTTCTGTTTTTTAATAGTCCAGTACTTTTCTGAACTATTCTGATCCATTAAACCCCGTCTGGGGCTCCTTGATTCACCTTAATTAATTATCTTTGACAGCTCAAGATTTTTGCCTTGCCAAAAGTCATCTCAAATTTGTAATATTATATCTTTAATTCATTAGACGGGCAAGCACACAAACACACGTTCCTGCCAACACAGCTACAAGAAAAACAAGGCTCAAAAGCACCTGCCTAAATGTTTCATTATAATATGTACAGCAGCAAGAAAGTAGCACAATCGTCCTTTAATCAGAATTTTTTATTAAAAGATAAACTTGATAACTCAAATCTCTCTCTCTCTCCCCTCCAGCAAGTTGTGTCTGCTATTCGTTCAGGGGTAAACCCTGCAGGGACACTGACCAACCACAGCAGCCTGTGGGACCTGAGCTCCGCCTTTTTCTTCGCTGGGACTGTCATCACAACTATCGGTAGGACTCACTCACTCACTCACTCACTCACTCACTCACTCACTCACACACACACACACACACGCACTCACGCACACTCACACTCACACTCACACACACACACACACACACACACGCACACGAACACGCACACGCACACGCATGCTTTCAAGTGATTAAAAGAATAAAGCTGCTATGGTCACTTATGTAATTTGACTTACTATTGTGAGAAACGGAGGGTCATTTTGCTTCTTTTGCTTCTTCACTTACTCAAACCTACTTGTTGGAGCGCTGCTATTGAAGCTTATTTCTTCAGAGGTTCAGAGGTTACAATCCACCAAAAATAATAAAATTATTTTGATGAAGAAAATCAATCATGTAACACACATGAAAGCACATGTTGTCACGTATCGATTCCTCTCACCTGTTGCTTTGGTATATCTGATCATCTGGTCACATGACAGCTTGCATCATCTGGAAGTTTCATCCATTCAGACAAGTGTTTTTACTGTTCTTATGGAAGCATAAAATGCAGATTTATATTTTAAGCCTCTTTTTTCTGTCCTGTCTGAAGGTTTTGGGAACAGCTCTCCCCACACAGAAGGTGGAAGGATCTTCTGCATCATCTATGCGTTGCTAGGGATACCTCTGTTCGGCTTCCTTTTGGCTGGAGTAGGAGATCAGCTCGGCACCATATTCGGCAAGGGCATCGCCAGAGTGGAGAAAATGTTTGTGGTGAGTTTGGGGTATTAATATTCTGTATGTCACAGTAGAATATATACAAGTTTATGGTCTGCAGGTCACAATTCTGAATAGGCTACCCTGAATAACGCTCTTTTAACAATTTCCTCACCCAAACCAACTTTTAGATCATATTTACAACATCTGAGTTAAATACCATGTTATTTATTAATCCTCTGGGCAAGATTCTATAATTATTTGATAACATGACATTGATATATATTCTGGAGACTCAATTGTTGAACTGTTTAGAGAGATATCCATTAAATTCAGATTATCTACAAGCCGAGCTGGTCTAGAAGGTCAAAAGGTAACAATTCACATTGTAAATGCAGCCAAGAGATTAAGTATGCGTGTGTGTGTGTGTGTGTGTGTGTGTGTGTGTGTGTGTGTGTGTGTGTGTGTGTGTGTGAATGCTCCACTTTAGATGCAGTGGGAACAAATCCTTTGACCTGAATTTACATTTGGATGAATAATTTTTCATCTGAGTGACATACTGAGAGGATTTCTGTGCATAATAGCTTGCTTTAAACTTTAAACTGCTAATAGTTACTAGTTTTGATTAAAAACTTTTAAGCAGCTAAAAGAGTGTATAAAGAGAAGCAGGTGTCCTTGTAATTGTTTATTTGTTATATTGTCAAAAAGTGAGGCTTCAGCATTCACGTGTTGTAACGAGACTGCACATCCCAAAAAGAGAAACAAAGCTCACACAGTTCTCAAAGTTGAGTTTGTTGCTGTGAATGATTTGCCTCCTAGTCTTGAATGAAAAATGTACTTTCTAGTTTCGAATTAAATGAACAGATGAGCGTAATTTCGAACGATCTGCTCCTTCTGGTACTCTCAAGGCACCCAAGGGACTCTGTAATGAATATATTGATAAGGCTGAGGACAGAGGACAAAAGTTCATTGTGTAAGTGTGTGTTTGTATGTGTGATTGTCTTATTGCTCTGTGCCCAGAGTGCACGAGACTACAGCATTATCCTAAGTGAATACTATGAATGTCCTTCCTTTTCTACTGCACCCAGGGGACCAATTTATGGAATAAAGCTATTACTACTAACAGCATTTGGATGTTTTACCAAAACAAATTGACTCACCCCAGAAGATGATTTCTACTGTTGGGGATCTTCTGACTTTTCTTCGCTGAGTGTGACATTTGGTTTTGAGTGTAATGTGCCAACACATATTGGATGGATTGCCCTTGGTGATCTTCTAACTTTTTATTTCACGCCATTAACATCATCAGGTCAAGTCATCCAATACTTTGGTTTGTGACCAAATACCTGCAAACTCATGACATCCCTATGATTCTCAGAGCTCTATACTTTGTGTTCAGTGCTAGCTATCAAATTTAGCATGCTAACATGCCAACATGCTAAATTAGGTTGGTGATCAAGGTAGCATTCTGATGTTAGCATTTAGCACAAAGCACTGCTGTGCATCCTCACAGAGCCGCTAGCATGATGGAAGACTCTTCGTCTTATTAAGCATCAAAATCAGAAAAGAAATGTCTCACTTTGTTTAGCTTTTAGGTAAATTTAAGTATAGCATAAAGATGACGACATTGGATCTGGTTTCTCTACTTCAATGACTGCTCACTGCCCCTCCAACAGTTCCAGTAAAGAGGCAAATCATTTACAATGCAGCTTTCCTCAACTTTTGTACCACTCACGTCCAAAGACCTTCAACAAACGATGGACACTGAGCACCAGAGCTTGTATGTTGTATGTATGTTTGCAGTGATGACAGACAGATCAGATCTCTAGGAGTTGTAAAGGTACCTGTGGTATCATATTGCTGATTTGGTCTGCCGCTCTCTTACCTGCAGCATTGGGACATCAGTCAGACAAAGATCCGGGTCATCTCCACCCTGCTGTTTGTGCTTTTTGGCTGCCTGCTGTTTGTGGCGCTCCCAGCGGCCATATTTAAAAACATCGAGGGTTGGTCTGCGCTGGAGTCCCTCTACTTTGTGGTCATCACCCTGACTACCATTGGGTTTGGAGACTTTGTGGCAGGTACAAACACAAAGCTCGTGATTCAATACCTTCACCCAACCCGTCTGTCTCTCTGCATAATGCCTGCATGTTTCACCAGGTGGATTCTACTGGATATGTGACAACCACTGTCTCTGTCTGCCTCTGTCTCCGTGTCTAGGTGGTTCAGAAATAGAGTACTTAGATTACTACAAACCAGTTGTATGGTTCTGGATCCTGGTGGGCCTAGCCTACTTTGCTGCTATCCTCAGCATGATAGGAGACTGGCTCAGAGTCATCTCCAAGAAGACCAAAGAAGAGGTACGACTCCTTCATTCATTGACCTTTTCTCATTTCTCACTCTCTTTTTCTCTTTAAGTGCAGTGACACACAGGTTATTATTCGAGCTACTCAGTTACAGTGCCTCAACTTTTGCCCTCTGCTTAACTTAATTTCAATGATAAGACTGTTTTCTAATCCAATCCACCGTCTGCCATCCAAACACATAAGCACAGTCTTATGCCATTACCATGAGCATCTCCAGAGAGAATGAAACAAATCATCATTTTGAACATGTGTGATGATGGCCGTATCAGAAAATGTATCTAATCGAACTGTGTGTGCTTTAAATATAACACAGGTTATGCAAATGTTTTTGGTTGTTCCCAAAAAAGGAACATTTGGTAGTTTTAAAAGGGACCCTTAATAGAAAAAGATGGAGGTATTATACAGACAAGGCATTTGTTGTAATTAGATTTCACTGGTGTTTCAGTTGTAATTATACTGAAGGTGGGTGTGAATATAGATTTGTTCAGCCAGTTCTTAACTAACAAAAATGTTCTCATAGAAGAGTTTCAGGGACCAAGACGTATATCTTGGACAAGAACATGCTGACATGACATGATGTTCCCATTAGTCAAACATAATTAGTTGAATGGTTTGCAACTGCAATCGTTAAGTTGTGATGTATGATGCAGTGTGTGTGTGTGTGTGTGTGTGTGTGTGTGTGTGTGTGTGTGTGTGTGTGTGTGAGTGAGTGAGTGATTAATGCTCCCATGGGTTCTCATGCTGAAGTCCCTCTGTGATACGTGACAATCGTAATGGCCTGTAAAAGTGTGTGTGTTATTATCATTACGGTGATATATTCAAAACTAGAAGCAGCATTTGAAGTGTGAGTGTCCTTTAATTCCCTGAAGCGACACCAGAATGTCTCCGGCCCTCTTTTAATGAGGTATTAGGAAAAAACGGAAGCACATTAGTGTCCCATTAAAGCTTTTTTAATATCCGGGTTAAACAAATGCTTCATCTCTTCCTTTCCGTGTGTCAGTCTGACTTTTTTTTCTCTCCATGTTCATTTGTCAGTATTTTCTCAACCTGACCTTTTTTGATTTTAAGAGAAGTAGATTCACTTGCAGTATATAATAAATTAATGAAAACAGAAGCAACACTGGAAAACCTGGCTGTATTGATTAGTAGTAATGTGCCTTTCATCATGCCATTGATTGTCATTATTTTGTGGTTTTAACATTTGTAGAAAAGTACAGTAAAGAACATACAGTTTTGCTCTCAATATGTTACTTATCCCTGAAAATGTCAGAGGCAAAACCATTTAATAATGAGTGTTTTGTTCCATTTCTAATCAGGCAGTTCAGGTCTTGTGTTAAAGTTGCTATATTGAGTAAAAACCCTGCGCAGTGTAGCGAGTAAAACTCTAAACATATCAGATTCAGATTGTTTTATTCCTTTAAATTAAGACGTAAAGACAGTAATGCAATGGCTGTTTCTCCATAAATTTATCTCAAAATTAGACATCATTTTTTATATTGAAATATTTCAGTTTTGGAAGTCAGACAAAAAAAGTGTCAGCGTGTTTCTGCAAAATCATGAATGTCTCTGCTGTAACATCAGCCTCTGTTCACACTTAATATACACATTATTGGTATTTTATTATTTTAACATGTAGCCTAGTCAGCTATGTGTGTGTGTGTGTGTGTCATATTTTCCATGGCTGATTAATACTTTGTTTGTACATTGTTTTATTGTAATTGACTTCCTTCCTGGTCAGTTAAATGGTCACGCTCCGTTCTCTCTCGCTCTTTTTTTTCTCTTTTAATGGCTGAACACAAAAGACAAATGTGTGCTATAAATACTGACTTTATGGTATAATTAAAGGACCATCCCGTGGATATATATGTTATTGTGTTAATAAAAAAAAATCATACTTAGAGGACAACAAATTAAATGAATACAGTCAAACATGGACTTCATAAAAGACAGACATTTTCAAAGCAGTCCCAGTTTGAATGAAATTTAAATTAACACAAAAAAACATCACTGTGATCGAAAATGATCAAAAGATTCTGACCATTTTCATATTTTATTGAACTGAAATAACAAATTAACCAACTAGCCAACAGTTGCCCAGAAAGTGCGCCACTGTTGTTGATCCCCTTCCTCATACAAAACGGTAAATCTGAATGCACTTCCACACGTTTTCTTCTACTCTATTTTCCTCTTCTTTATTTCTCTTTATTTTGTTTTATGTAATTTACATTTTTTTTATTTTAGCCATTTAACTGACAATGTGATGAAACAGTGCATACAACGGTTTCCAGAATCAAACCTGTGTATCCTCTGTACTCATTTCACTCTCTTTTTCTCTCCTTACAGGTAGTAGAGATCCGAGCTCATGCTGCGGAGTGGACGGCTAACGTCTCAGCCGAGTTCAAAGAAACACGGCGACGCGTTAGCGTTGAGGTCTACGATAAGTTCCAGCGTGCCACCTCAATTAAACGCAAACTGTCCTCTGATTTTGGATTCAGCCCCGGCCCTGAGCTCACCATGTCCAAGAGGGCCGTGTCGGTCAATTTCAACGATGAGCTGGACAGGAACGAGCGGGAGGCCGGGCTGCAGGGCCTGATGACGCCGCTGACCAGAAACGGAGGTTTGTTCATGAACGGTTTGGACCCCGAGAGAGGAAACATCTCAGTCATTGAACACCTCAAGTAGGAAGAGGACGGTCACCACCTTTCAAGATCTGTCTGAGGTCTTCCCGTCTGTCGTCATTGATGGCATCCGTGCTGAGAATTAAGTGTTTTTATTCCCAAAGCAAGCAGAAATGAGAATGTGGGACATCGTGACCCCAGCAGGGACATCTTACGCCCTCTGCAGGGATGTAAGCGTTGCTCAAGAACAGTTCAGTGGATCTTTGACAGCGGGACACTTTTCACCACCCTCATCCCGCCGGTGAAACCAAGAAGAAGAACGTACAGAACATTAGTTGTTATTTTGTTGAAAATTTCATCGACTGGGTGTCTGTCAACTAAATCTGACTTAAATCCTGGACGAAGGCAAAGTTGCCCGTTGATGACGACTTGGGATCAACAATTAAGCCTTGCCTGAAGGACAAATAAACTAACATTTCCAACATACTGTGACATCAAATTACAGTATTTGGTGACCTGATGTGCCCACGGTGCCTGTCTGTGTTTGCAGCACTCCAATATTTTAAATTGTAACAATTTAAGATACAATTTACCACACAGCTTTACAACTTCTAACGGTGCAGTCTGCCATCTGAATGCAAAATGATACTGACAATCACACTAGGCTGTTAACTGAAACAATACAAGACATATCAGAGACGTTTCTCATATGGTGGGATGTGATGAGTTACAGAAGATGATGAACTACAGATTGTGTGCGATGGGGAGAGGCAGATTTTGTGCTAAATGACTGGATAATATAAAAATGGTATAGAGGTATATAATCACTACCACAAATTAGCGTATTTTCCCTCTAAATATCATACGGCATTTAGGTAAATGTTCTAATTTACACATTTAGTTTAAATAGCTACTGCAACAACAAGTATAAACCATTACCTTTCACATTTGTGTTTACATTTTTTTGTTATAAGTAATTTTCAAAGTATAACTTCCTTCCCACCATTTAAACATGCATTGAGTAACTAAAGAGGTATGTCTCTATCTTGCCTTTGACCTGGAGGGTGTAGCTTCTGATCAGAGCCAATAATTAAAAGTGTTTGACCGCTGTGTTGTCCAGTGGCAGCCATATTAGTCCTGTTGTGTGGGCTGTAATAGTCTTAACTCTCTTAACTAAGATCTCTTTATAATGTTAACATCTCAGCATTTGGGTTTTGATAGAAGACATCATTGGATGTCATTTGCTACCAACTCTTCTTAGTTTTAGTGAAGAGGAAGAAGGGTGATGTGATTCAAAGTGGTCAAAGTGTGTCCCTGTGATTCTGGATGTAGCTTTAAAAGAAATTAGAGCACTGAATGTCTGTGTGAGGAGATTTGCCAAACCATCGCTGTGCCTTAAACTCTTTACTTCACCAAACCAAGGCTAAGCACAACACACTGTGAGGTGGGCAATATATTTAACAAGTGGTAATTTACTGTTGGTGTCTATCCAGTCCAACAAAACTAAATCAGTTGCTCACACTCATGTTCTACTCGCCTGGATCCACATGTAGCCGTACTTATCTAATTATTTGTGTTTCCTATAATAATATCCATCTGATCTCAGTGGAGGAAGACTGTTGTAGGCTTGGCTGAGTAATCTGTTTTAGTGGCTGGAAGCAGAAAATGTTCACAACATTTTGGTATGTCCCAACAGGAAATACGCAGCTGTAATTGATAACATTATTGACTGCATCACTTTTAGGGGAGCTAGTTCCAGGTCCCCTCCATGGTTCATGCTGGCTCTCTGTCATGCCTTACTGGGACACTTAATGGAACTGAGCCACTGCTAGCATAATTTGTTTCACCTGTGCTTTTCCTGCTATGACGAGTCCAGATGTGAAGGTCTAAAGAGAGGCAAAGTCCCTCCCCTTCAGGTGTCCCACATAGGATCTTATTTTAAAAATAATTATATATACGCTAGTCGATGTTGAGAGACAAATATTTTTTTTTATCCTGTTTAAATTGTGCCATAAGTTAAACAACTTCACCTCTCTACTCTAAGAAACTGTAGAGCCTCTGATACATTTTATAATTGATATTCTAGGAAAAGTTTCCATTTACTCTCTGCTGACCAACCTTAAGCTGCTATAATATAACAGAGGGAATTCCTTCTCTGAGTGGTGCTACTAAATGTGTGGTTATGGTATACAACATTTCTTGCAAAAAGCTCTTGGATTGCATAGGAATCTATTTGTCATTGTTATAGCTGTCATACCTCTGGTGTCCTTGATAACATACTACTCTACTTTAATCAACTGCACTGTCAACATGTTTAGGAGTAAACATTTTATTTATATTGTTGAAGGTTGATTCACAGATGTGGATTTACACATTGACAGGTCAGGAAAGTGACAGTAGAAGAATCAATTCACTTTTAATGCCCAGCTTTCACTCACTCACACAATGAGGCTTTTCTTTCATGTGTGTTCACCTGCCGTTGAAAATGCACTTTGATTTAACAGCCTTTGACCGTAACAACATGCCACCCAGTCCATCCAATCAGAAGGCTTCGATTTAGTTGTTATGTGGCATTAACGACAACTACACGGTTTAACACACAAACTTTTCTCTTTGCTGTAACAATCCAAGCAAGAGAATGTACCCCTTAGATTATTACCCACATAAACGAGGAGTATGAAACCATTTTATATCTGACAGCTTGATTCAGTTGACAACTTAACAAAATTATTCATTTTGAGAATTTTCGGAGAGTTTTTTTTTTTTTTTTTTAACTTCTTCTTGGACGTCCTAATGAGTCTTTAAGGAGCCCACTGGACATCCTTTGAGCTGATAGAAGGGGCGAGGGAGCAGCAGGAAAGTCTTATAGATGTTTTGACTTTAACTAAAGCAGACTATAACAGTCTGTCTGGTTCAGTACTAACTAAATAGAAACAGTAGTGGCGTTACACTGTGGAGTAGCTGGTTGGTCTGCCTTTGCCTTCTTCTAGCAAACATATGGCATTGTTACACAATTTTAGCTGTGCTTAACTAAGAATTTTCATTTTCTGCTAATGTGCTAGATATGTTAATGCTTTTTATGATGATGAAAACTGTATTTTTTTAAACTGTATGTTTGTACTTGTAGTGTTTATATACTGCTGTGAGCCTGGGAGAACACATTTTAGTAATAATGTCTGTAGAGCTAATCTAAACACAATGTAAAAAAAGATTTTTGTAAGATGAATGACTTGAAAATACACCAGATTTTAATAATTTTTCTGGTTGCAGTCTTATTCCACGTGCTCGACCTTCTTGGTTCTGTACACCAAAAAGAAGAATATGCATCTCATGATCAGTAACTGCTTCCGTCCTCACAAAAATGTCCAAACAACAAAAGATGATCGATCAATCTCCATTGCCCAAAAAAATAGTTTATACTCATTATTTGTTGAATTACATCACACTTCATCAGTAATTATAAAGGTGCTGAAGCATTTTGAAGCACTGGGAGCATTTCGATTGCCTCTCAACATGGCAGCTGGCGGTGCTAACAGCGCAAACCTGAGCGTGGGTGCTCTGCTTCCACGATGATGCCATCGGTGCGGACAGCGCTGTCAGATATAACTGCTGTTTGAGCTCCGTTTGAGCGGTGGCCGTGAGCTAACCAGTGGGGCATGCTCACGTGCACGATCATGCACTAAAAGCACTTGTGGCTCGGTCGGCTGTGTCACCAAAGCAAGAAGAATCTAGGATTTTCAACACACAGAGAGGGAAAGGGACTTCTTTATCTATTCAGGTAGACATTACTCCACCATATATTTACATTGCAAATAGTTGTTTGCTGCTATATTTATCCAGTAGGTTCCTCCTTTAGACTTTCTATTTTACTCAAATCGTCCACTGCAGCATTTACAACTGTGATTAAAAGAATGTTTACTTGGTGCGTAAATGCTGCAGATTTAATGCTAACATTTGCAACTCTTAAAGAACTAGAAAGGTGCACTCAGTAAAGTGCAGATCTCTGCCAGGTGTGTCTGAAACAACCACTGCTGTATTGTGTGATTGAATGAATTCAACCCACAATCGGCAAACCCTCAGTCTAGACACCAATGAGCTGTAAGGCGTCGTAAAACCAACTTCAGTCAAACTAAAAAATAAGCTACGATTAATGCAGGCGATTGTTTCGAAGTCGTTGTATAATACCTGTTATACAATCCTGCCAAAAACAAAATGAATGCACTTAGCTGTGTTGTCACCAGCAGCCGCTACTGGCCAGGTTAAGAGTAGTGAGTGAGGAGTAAGCAGACAGGCAATGACAGTATAAAAAACAGGTGTTTTGAAAAGGTGTGAGTCACCACAACTACAAGAGGTCCTTGAACATGCAGCCATAACTGGGCACCCAAAGCATTATGCAGTTTGCTGCGGCAGAATAGGAGATTAGCCGTGGACAGACATAGAGACGCACACCCACGACTGATCGCATGATCCTCCTGGCGGAGATAATAACTTCAGTAACACCAGGTTGAAATGCAGTGTTTCAGTACCCTGCCTGGTTGAGGGTTTCAATTCTGTTGTAACTCTGACCCAATCCAACACTACTGACGGGTAAACTCTGTTACACCTGTGACCACACCCAACAGTGATGTCACGGTGTACCGACACACCCTGCAGTGCCCTTCTACATCATTGCAGCAAAGTGAGTAGTTTAACCACTGGAGGTTTAAAAAGAGAGGCTGACACACCACAGAGAGGCAATTAAGATACTTTAAAACCCATTAGATATTTCATTACTTCTTGCAGTTATAACTCAGTCAAATCTGACAGACATAATACATACACCTTTTTATTCATTGTGACTTTACACATGGGATGACATTATCTCCGATGTGCATCACAAACAAACATCAATAAATCAGCTAAGAAAATCTAAGCTGAGTTTTTGAGTGTTAAATTCTTAACAAATAATAATTTCAACTTTGTGTGTTCCTTATTTAGTTATGAATATGTAAAGTTATAGAGACATATTCTATAACATTTTATCCAGTTTTCAGGGGGCCTTATAGTTTCTCCCAGACATGCAATGACCAACTCATTCCCACCACCGCGGATATAACTGTGCTTTATAAGATATTTGGAAGCACAATGATCAGAATCTTCTCTTCTCTCAGTTCACGGCCAGTGAGCCACCGAATACTTATTATAGTTTAAACTTCCTGGACGATGGAGTGGTCTGATGAGTGTGACTGGCCAGTCGTAGCAGGTCTTATGATGCATGAGATAAAGTTATCAAAGCAGGAAGTACACACCAGAATCAACAGCGCACAGTCCGACAGATACAGTACACTGGCTCATTCCACCATGATATTTTCTCCGTAGTAAGAGCATCTAGCCAGACGAGCAGGCTCACGTAAAACTGTAAATCCTAAATTGAGGGTCGTTTTTACACAAATTTGTACGGAATAAACAAAGGAGATATAACATGTTAGTGAGCTTGAGGGTTGCTGGTTATTTCGTTTAACTTTGGACAGAGCCAGGCTAGCTGTTTCCACCGGCTCCCAGTCTTTATGCTAAGCTAACTAGCTGCTGGTTGTAGCTTCATATTTATTAACAGATTCTCATCGAACTCTCTGAAACTTTTAATATTTTCAAGACTGTTTTAAAACATGTCTGAAGGGTAGTAGTAAAAAGAAAAGTAAAAAGCAGTAGCTTGTTGCAGTTACACAATAAATAGAAATAAATAAATTCAAAATTCAAGAAAGTCACGTGCCTCGATATACATGTAGTCTGAATAAATGCTAAAGCCTTTGTATTTTCTCTGTTTAAGATAACATAACTTAGAACTGTATCAATCCCGAAGGACATTTTTGACAGAGATTGATCAAAGATTACAACAAAAGAATAATAAAAAAAACAATATAATATGAATATAATATATATATATATATAGGCTTTCATGTTGGTTTTATTCGAAAGGTTTCTGGCCTCATTTAAAATCCTGCCCTGAATAAACCTTTTTTTCCAACATTGGTAACACTTGAGGGCACTTGGAGAAATGTTGAATATATAGATTTCATTGTTTCCAATTTTTCAAAGAAATTCAACTTGCGGTTCCTTTTTTTTTAATGATTTATGGCATGGTACCTGTGTTATACTGCACACAATATATGTGTTAGTTATCTCTGCTTGTAGGCATGGTTGTGCTGTTTCCATAAAGGTGCAGTACTTCTATATTGCAGTGAAAATCAAAGTCACAGAGAGTAAAATGGGACAGCAGCGAAAAACACCCAAAACCTGCTTGGGGTTCAGAGGGTTAATACATATTTTACTAATGCTTTATAGATCAGTTTAAAGCCATTGATGATAATATATCGTAGCTGGTCAAACAGTGATTGATAATCATATATATACAAAGCTGTATACATAAATCATTTATTAACTATTGATAAAGCCAATGATAACAGCTCATTTACTTTAAAGTGGTACCCATGTGGTGCGTTGCTACGTCCATATTTATGCCTCACTCCCACTTAAAAAGCTACCTGTGGGTTCTATTTCTATTTGCAGATTACATGACTTATTTTTAAGTAATTTAAATGCACTAGCATTAGTTCAACTCTTCGTTTTGTCTCTTCCCCTCTGTCCTGTTCATACAAACTGGTCGACACTTCCTGTCGGTGACTCCCTCTGGCTTTGAGAACGGCTGCTTACACAGTGTTACCCGGTGAAGAATGGGACAAATCATGCATACAGCAGGGGGATCGACGGTCAGTCAGTCTGTCAGTTTTAAAGACAGACACACACACACATGCATACACAAACACACACTCTCCAGTCTGAGTGCCAGTGATAACACAGCTCAGCAGACCCATCTCCTCATTTCCCGTGTCCTCGTCCAGAGTTGGTTCTGGCACTGCAGCTTCCGCTAACAGCTCCAGCCAGAGACATCAGAGCAGGACAGTATCCGCTCTGAGGTGTGTGACTGTGTCGTCTCCTCTCTGTTCCCATAACCCAGCATGCCCTGCTGCCCCCTCACTCACTGCCAGGCAGTAGAGAGACAGGAATGCAGTGACGGAACAAACCAGGTGTGTGTAAAAAAAAAAAAAAAAAACCTCAGTGACCACCTTAATGTGTTCTTACATGCCCTCAGAAGAACAAGAGGTCAAAGGGTCAGCACTCATCAATACCTCAAATGCTAACATGTATGCACTAGAGGAGATCAATTTCATTGATCCAAAGTTTAGTGTTCCTCAGACACAACGTAAAGGTTCACCCAGAGAAATCAATCATTTCCGGCATTTGACTTTAGCCACAGCTCCCATGAGTTTGTATCGTCAGTCAGCATGAAGGGCACTTAAGGTTGTAAGAGTGGCATACTGACGCGCTGTAAAAAGGTGAATGTCTAAAAGAGCGTACATCGCTTTTTGTGCTGTAGAAACATGATCTTTAAAAATGTCATTATGAATTAGAAACTTAGATGTTACTCACCAATGGATGGTCGTCCTGTGCAGTGAGTAAACACATGGGTCTACTAGAAATGGGAGTAATGACAGGATTATATTTACTATATTTATTTTCAGCTATGTGTAACTGTTTTTCTGTTAAGTTGTTGTGCAAATGCTTTTTTATTGTTTCAAATATAACAGCTGCAATCAAACTGTATCTCTAATAGTGTATGGTGGGACTTAATCTAAGTGCAGTAGTTGTCCTGAGACCAGCACGATCACTTTAATACTGCAGACAAACAGAATTGCTATGATTGCTTCACTCCATCATGAGGCAATTAGTTTGCTTCCCAATAATCTTGTAATATTACGTAATACACCTCATTATGTCCTTTCTGAGCAAATTCTATTAATTTGATGTCTGCATGAGGACCTGCATTATTAAAAAGGCTGAGAGCTGCTGGTGCATCCTCCCACCAACTCCATTATGTTAAGGTGGACTGGAAGGAGATCATTGTGGCCCAATGTCCTGCAGGACATGACGTCTGTTAAGGTGGACTGGAGGATCAGTTCTGTGTCAGGGGACAGTACAGCAGTTTACAGTACTGAAACCAAGGTTGTTGTTTTTCTATTATAAGTGAACAGTTTTAATAGCATACTTTCTATCATCTTCATCTAATAGACATGTAGGTACACTTAATTTTATGCTGCATAAATAAAATGTACTTTCTAAACTTTCTCAATAAAAGTAAAATGGCCATTCTCCCCTTATCATCATCATCATCATCATCTGTGGAGCAAACAGGTTCCTGGGTAAGGTAAAAGACATTTCAAAGTCAACTTGGCATTCTGAGAAACAACCAAAACTTAGCATTTCTTTCATGAATTACAAAGCTTAAATGACCAGTTTATGATTTATTTATTTTTTATACTCGTTTCTAGTGTCTGTCCTGAGGAACAATATACAATTGTCTCATTTGATTTGTCATTCAATTTTCCTTCACTGCCAGCCTGAGGTGTATCCTGCACAGCCATCACTCTGCAGTCCAACATGTCAAACAGCTTTTCTCCGTATGGCTCAGGTTCGCCACCTTGTGGTAGCAGAGTTTACGTATAGTTACATATTAGTGTGTGCCTACTCTACCATACTTCCTGTAATTTCCTAAATCTTTTCAAAAGTTATCAGATAATAGCAGCAAAGACAAGACTCCCATGTGTATGCAACAAAGAGACCACAACACAAGTTATGAAGCAGTTACGGTTTAGTATAAAAAAGGGCAACGACCAATAACATTTAACTCCACTTATAATAAAAACAGACAAAAAAAAAAAGCAAATCTGCATTCCATATTTTCTGCAAACATTAGTAAAAAAGAAAAAAGTTAAAAGAAAACTTTGTTTTCATGACTTGAACTATAAAAATATTTAGAAGATACCAAAATCTACAAAATCTTAGCTGCCATTAGCTGATATGTTACAGGGCTGATAGATGGACGCATAGCATCTAACATGTACAAAGTTCAAGACATCTTTCTCTCACAGACAAGAACAGTACAAAGGAAAACAAAGTACAACCAGTAAATCAGTGGTAAATGCAAAGAAACTGTTACCAAGTGAAGTCATGGAGAAAGAGGAACAAACGTGGCTTGTTTACATTCTGAGGCATCACAAAACAATCAGGGTTGTATTAATTGTAAAACATTAAAACACCAAAAGACCGAAGACATTTCAAAGACAGCTCAGAAAATCTCTTAAAAACATGGCATAATAAAATATAGTGCTTTGAAGAATATCAGAACTTGGAGAGTAACCCACTCATCTTTAACCTGCCTCATCATCTTACTGTGGTTAGTGATTTATTGTATTTCTCATGACTTTAAGATACCAACAGAAAAAAACAAGTGACACGCGCACGCACACAGCCTCCCAACTCCCACACTCAACGAAAGAAAAGGTGCATCGTAAGTGTTTACTTATAAAATAAATGTGTTCCAAAAAAAAGTATGATTAGTTTGTGTATCTAATAGTGTACATGTGTATATTTAAAAAAACGATCAATGCGAGACTGTATGCGCATGTGTGTACATCAACCTACTGGACATGACAGTTGTCTTCTTGTGGTCCCGCTTTCTGCTCCGGTGTCTTGTGTAAATTCAGAGAACGACGCGTAAGTTTCTCCTCGTCACTCGGGGAGACGCACTTCCTGTTGGCGCTCTCTGCAGAAGGACTCCGGAGGGGTGTGGAGCCCAAAGTCTGTGGATGAAGAGTAAGACGAGACAGATGAAGAGGAGAAGATTAAGAGAGTATAGATATGATGAATGGCACTCGAAACATGCAAAGGACATACAGACTTTTACAGATGTTCAGACACACCGTCATACAGCAGGAGGTCAGTCAAACAAGTAAACGGGAAACATTTTTTTCCTCTTGACCGCTCTGACTTGAAACTGCTACATCCTCTAATTCACCGCTGGTTCACTTCAGATGACCTGGACTGACTGACTGACTGACTGACTGTTAAGGAGCCTGGTTTCATCAGATACCAACAGGTAACCTCTAAGATACTATGTCCTTCTTTCTAAAGAGTATGAAGTGCATCACTGCCTTCATGGTGACATTGCCTGGATATATTGTGCCAGTCTGTGTTGAAAAGACAGTTTTCCATTTGCATTGGTTGGACATGCAGAGTGCATCATTACACTCTGCTCAAGGATGCAGTAATATTAATATTCCACTGATAGATGCATTGTTCTAGCTGTTAATTTATCTCTAGTCTCTTCATGTTAAGTATCATACAAGATTCCTACACCTCTTCCAGCTTCAAATTCAAGCACTTTTCAAGGTGAATTTTCAAGCTGTTCCAGCATCTTACAGCTGTGATGAATTACATATTGATATACAGTAAACACACTTGGTGGAATAGACTCAGACATCCGCAAACGACAACCTCAATGATAAACATATGATTCAATCGATATTAAACAACCGTAAAGTTTTATTTCTTTTGACCGTTCAAGCTGACTGAAGAGAATGTGGGACAGTCAGGAAGTCACATTCAGCTCTGTCCTCCTTTTCTTTACTATGCCTGGAGTCAGATTTGGTTCGGTCAACTGTGGTTGCTTTTCAATGTGCAATACAAATAAAGTTTGACTTAACAATACTCTGCTTTATACTGGGGTGCTTATAGTAATGTCTATATTGTATAATGCAGCGACATGAGTCACTATTTTAAAGACCGTGTCATTAATGACATGCATATGACAAGCGAGTGTGTTCATTTTGGGAGATATTTGGAGCTGGCCTGGGAACGCCTCGGGATCCCCCAGAATGAGCTGGAACATGTTGTGGGTGAGAGGGAAGTCTGGGTCAGCCTGCTGCCACCGCGACCCGACCCCGGATAAGCGGATGAAAATGGATGGATGTGTTCATTTTGTGTTGCTGGCTGTTGGGGATAGATGCCACAGGCTGGCAAAGCAGGTGTGTGTGTGTGTGTGTGTGTGTGTGTGTGTGTGTGTGTGTGTGTGTGTGTGTGTGTGTGTGTGTGTGTGTGTAGGAGTGAGAGATGGTTGCTGCTGCTCACCTTGCCATCAGATGCAGATGTGGGAGCAGTCTGTCTGGCAGCCAGTCGAGGACTGCAGCGCTTCACTGTGGTTCTCCTCATGATGAATGGACTGGCTTCCCCCATAGGAATGTCAGCAAAACCTGTCAGAGTACAAATAATGACTTCATTTGTTTTTGCGCTGTGGAGAGTGAAAGTGAAAGAATGCTTTGTTCTGCCCACTATTTCACCCTGTGATGCATAATTTGTGTTGACAATACAGTTAATGTTACACACACTTAAGTGTGTCTTAAGTTCCTGAAGATCAGCAGAAATCTAAGAACAAACAGCTGGAGGGTCTAGTGTCAAACGGTATTTCAAACCGATACAAATTAAGGCAAAGCATGTTACTGCTGCTTATTACCTGTAAACACTAAATTATCTCCATCTATGAGGCTAATCACACTCCATCCCACTAGCATGAGACCAGACTGATAAAACTAGGACTCTAGCTACAATACACCGGCACAGAAAACTAACGACAAGTGCCTTTTTTCTTGATGTTGGTGAACTACAGTCGAGGCTATTTTAGATCACCAGCCAAAATGTACCTCTCTGCACCAGCTCAGGAAGTCCCTCTGGTTTGAACTCTTCCTGTTCAGTTTTTGGTTTGGGTGTAGTCACGGCGTTTGCTTTGATCTTCTTTGTCAGGTTGTGGAGGACCTCCTGCGCACTGTCTTTATTACTGATGGCACGGTGACCCCTTTTCCCTGAAGATGAACCCTCAGGAGACCTCTGAGGTGTTGAAGGAGCAGTGTTCTCAGTGTGGTCATCCTGTTCTTCCTGGGGTTTGGAAGACTTCCTTACTGACCGCCGGCGGCGAGTATCGTTAGTGCTGCTCGAGGGGATTTTAGCTTCGTTAACACGGTGGCTGGCAGTGAGCTGCTCCAGCCGGGTTGTCAGTGCATCATTAGTCTCTTCCAGTTTGTGGACTTTAACCATCAGACCGCAGTATTTATCGATGCTCTCATCAGCCTCCCTGCTTTTCTCCTCCAGGAGTTTATTCAAGTCATCCAACTGACTCTCCATCACCCCCAGCTCTGAGTTTCTCTCTTCCAGCTCCTCCTTTCTTCCATCGAGGGCAGCCTCAAGTTCTTCCACCTCCTTAGTTTTTTCTTTTGCCTCCACACTCTTCTGCTGCAGGGCAGTATTCAGCTCTTCCATTTCCATCTTTCTCTTCTCTGCCTCCATCTTCAGCTGGTTCCCCTCAGTCTGCACCCCCTCACTGCTCTTTCCATCACCTGAAACAAAAATAATTACAATAGAATTACTCAGCTGCACCGTCTAGGGATTCAATCTCCATGTTTTCAGGGTAAAATTTAAGTAAAACTAACCAACCTGACAGGGATACAGCAGGGATCCCTGAATTTCTCTTTATTTTTTATGACTTTCAAAACATTTCGGTAAACAGACTACTGCCTGAAATGTCTGACACTTCTATCATAGCACTCGTGTCATATGATCGTCTATGCTTTTCATTATATTGGCCCTTGTCTGGAATTAGTCCGATCTTAGATTCATTTAAAAACGCAAACGGATGTCTGTATCCAGATTGAGAATTCTAGTCGGTCGTGATTACCTCAACATCAAGTTTCTTTTCTTTCTTCATTATAAATAATACCACACCTGAGCTGTTTAACATCTCTTGCTTCTCCTGCTCCAGCTGTTTGCAGGTCTTCATCCAAAGACCCATCTTGCTCATGGCAGAGTCCCTCTCTTTAGACAGACGAGCGACCTGAGATGTTAGCTTTGACACCTTAAGTGGGGTGGACAGAAAGGGTTAAGATTTAGTCATGAGGAAATAAAATAAATCAAGATACCATTGTCACTTATGTCTCGTATGTAGGGTATTTTAAAAATTCAAAAATGTTGTGATACATGCCGAGTGTTGGCAATTTGGACAGTCTAGCAGACCACACAACTCCTGCTTGACAGGATGTCAGTGTAGTTTTGAGATGATATTGCCCACGACTGCATGGGAATGTAAAAACTCACCCACGTCTCATCTAAGGCTGCGGTTGTTTACAAGAATTATTGAAGAACAGCTTGTGAAAACAGCTGCACTGACATTCAGAATCTGTTGTGTTGAACACAGCATGTACTGAAGTGACTGCTTGTGGCAAATAAATTATTGGAACTTTTTGTTATGGAATGGAAGGTGACACAAACAAGTAAAAGTAAGCTGATCGTTATCATTTAAAGCTACAGGGTAAAATGAAATATTTCAGAGTGCATGTGTGGACATTTTAGACCTTAACAGATCCACATGCGTCTGTTTACCTGCTCACTGAGCTGTGCAGCACACAATTTGGATGCTTCAAACTCCTTCTCTATAGAGGAGACTGTAGACTGAAGAGTCTCTTGTGCTTCTGCAAGTTTCTCTTTCTCCTCTTCTGCTCGTTGCTTCGCTTGTTCCAGTGAAGAAAGAGCCGAAGATAGGTTATTTTTCTCCATTTCAATCAAAGAAAGGGAAGACTGCAAATCTTGTTTTTCAGCCTCTAACATCTGTTTCTGCTCCTCTATTCTTTTCTTCTCTTCCTTTAATGAAGAAAGAGTTTGTTGCATGTTACATTTCTCCTCTTTTTTCAAGGAGAGACTAGACTGAAGCTTCTCCTTCTCATCAGCTAACACCTCTCTCTCTTGCTTCAATCTCTCTTTCTCTATTTCAACAGATGCAAGAGTGCAACGCAGATTATCCCTCTCTTGTTCTATGGAAAACAGGGTGGAGTGCAGTTTCTCCTTCTCCTCTGCCAGCCGTCCATTTTTTTCTTCTATCTGTTCTTTTTCCACCATGATAGACTGGATGGATTTTACTGAGGCTTGTCTCTGATCTGCCTCCTTCTCCAATATTTCTCTCTCTTTCTCTTTAGCTTTTATGAGCGTTTCAAGCTCCTTAATTTCTTCTTCCAAAGCCACAATACTGGTCCTCAGGGTATTCCTCTCTTTCTCCCACTCCTCTCCTTGAGAGCGGAGCCTCTGTCCTTCTGTCTCGCACACCTCCAGCGAAGATTGCAGAGCGTTTTTTTCTTCCTCCAGCTTTACCAGCAGAGACTGCATTTTCCCTTTCTCCCCTTCCGTTTCTGCACTTGTTTGTTCAAGGGAGATCTCTCTCTGGCGAGAGGCCAACAGATGTGCCTGGAGGTCATCCACTTGATTTGTAAACCTTTCTGCTTCCTCCTTCATTCCTTTCTTCAGCTCTTCTACCCTGCATTTCTGTCTTTCATCTTCCTCTCTTCTATCAGCCTCAGCCCTCTCCAACCCCCTCTCCAGCTCCTCCTTAATGGCCTTCAGCTCTTCAATCTCTCTGTTTTTTGTTTCCAGCACTCTCTCCATGTGTTCTTTTTCAGATCTAAGGTTTTCCAGCTTAGCAGAGAGCTCTGTTAGTTTCTCGCTGAGCTCTCTCTTCTCCTCCTCCACCTGAGGGTCAGAAGGTGGTGACAGTTAAAGAAAAACAACAGCAGCCGAGTTTGTAAAATGAGACACGTGGATGATAAGTATAGAAAGGAAAAGAGCAGCATGAGAGAAAGGGGGGAGAAATACATAGCAAAGGCCATCGGATAGGCAAACATGGATAAATATGAACGTACCTTTCTCCTTTCCTCCTCCAGCTCAGCTTTGGCTGTTTCGCCCTGTGTTATGAGCATAAAACACTTGTATTTAACACGAACTGAGCAAATGCTGACCTTTTATTAAACCCCCTCAAATGGGAATTTTATCTAGGCAATGGTAAAAAATGAGCCATTACAATGTAAGACTGATGTGCTTATTTTTGTCAGACATATACAAGTTTACAACAGAATACCTGTAACACAGCGTCTTCTAGACTTTGCGCTTCGTCTTCCTTCTCTCGCTCCAGAGCATCAATGCGATCTTGCAGTGAGTCAGACTTTCTCTGGGTAGCTAGAAAGGTAGAGTCACAATTAGACCGACAATAACTCACAAAACTCAAAAGGGTATATCATTTTAGAGGATGTTAAGAGCTACCTTTGAGGAGCTCTCCCATCTTCTTTTTATTCCTCTCGTCCGACTCTATGCGGACTTGGAGCTTTTCAATACCAGTCCTCATCTGCCGGACCTCGTCTTGTGTTGAGTTCAGACGAGAGGCAATCACTCCTTTTTCAAGTAGAGAGGACTCCAGAGACTGTGAGAGACGGCAAACTTCACCCTCTAAAGCCTTGAGGAGAAACGAGGAGGATTAGAAACTAAAGAACATCTGAATAATCTGAGGGTTTGTTGGACCAAGCACTCTTTACTAAAAGTGTGCCAACTTTAAATGCTTTTTAAAAACAAACTGTTTACTTTGTTTTTAACTAACAAGATAAAAAGGGAAAGTTTTGTGAAAACTGGTTCTCAGGGGAAACCCAACCTCAATAAGTTATAACCCCCTCACCTGAATCTTGCCGACCATGGACTCAGTGTTTTGATTGGCCGAGGTGTGGTCTACTGTCACCTTGTCCAGCTGACAGATAAGCTCCCGTCTTTCTCCACTCTGTTGGGATATTGCCTGTTCCAGTGCTTTAATCTGTTCCAGCAGCTTTCGAGAATGAGAAGAAAAGAGGAAGAAAAGGGAATTAACTGTCTAATCCTCTGAATTGCAATGTCAACATATCCGACCACATGACATGATCTTCTTCAGATAAGAATGTGCAGAAAAGGTTAGAGTGAACTATTTGCAACTAACTAAATTGATGAATAAGTTTGAGTTGTCATCAGCCATTTAGCCAATAGAATCAAAGAGGCATTTATGCTTCTATCCATCCATGTTGCCATGTTCCGAATTGAAAACAAAAAAGCAAAAAGAGAACTCTGTGCCTCCTTGACTGGCCCGAAGAAGCAAACCTAATAAGTTAATAGACTTGTGCAAATTTCTTTATGCTATCAATGCAAGTCAACTCTAATTAAAAGCCTCTTTTGACCCGTATCACATCAGTTGACTTAAGGAACTGTGCACTCGTCCCAGACCCTTGAATGTTACATGTACATACCTGTTGCCTCTCTGTCTTCAGTTTCTCCATGCTGCTTTGCAGGGCTTCATACTCCTTCCTCCCTGCTCTGATGTCATCCTCCAGGATGGAAATCAGGTTTCTGGTGTCACAGTTAGTCTTCTCCAGACTGTGAACTTTCTCTCTCCACTGGCCCAAAGACTGGTTCAGGTCATCTCGCTCCTCGGTGCAGGACACAAGTTCAGACCTCAGCTGGGTTGTCTGGAGAAATAGAAAGATTGAGAACAGTTATGGCACACTGATTGATCAGTAAGCCAAAAAAAACAAATAAAAAACCATCATGTTCAATAAGTTCTTGCTGTTGTCTAGTCAAGGAAAAACAAATGCTTGAGCCTAAATATTGCTTTAATTGATAAATCCCTGATACATGCACATTAATTTAGGTCTTACACATCCAGTATTTTGATGTTTTAGCTCACAAGCTCTTGATGAGTCCTCACCTCCTCTGTAATTGTTTGTATCCGCTGCTCCATGCTGGAACAAGTCTTCTTCCGGATCTCCATCTCATCCCCCAGTTTGTTCTTCTCATCCTGTAAGGTCTCCAGCTCAGACTCCATGCCCAGGATGTGCTGCTCCAGGTTGGCTTTCTCAGAGCGAACTCTCCTCAGCTCACTCTCCTGTTGAAGGAATTTCTCGTCCCATCCACCTACAGAATCAAGGAAAATATCTGTTAGATACCAACATGCAATAACATAGCACACATCTTAAAGCCTACACATTCCTTCATAAATCATGCTGTGCCATGACATTTAAGCTGCTGTTAAAATATAAACTCAAACTATGCTTGTATTTTATTTGTAGGTATTCACAACCACATACTTAACATCTAGCACCTTGTTTGACTAAGGTTCAAAATCAGCCAATCTAATCTTGCATGGTGAACTTAATCCCTCATATGCAGTAAAATGGGGCAATATTTACCTTTGGCCATTTCCAGTCCTTCCAGCATCTCCATAACATCATCCAGTTGGAATTTAGCTGTTTGGAGCTGCAGACTTAATGTATCCCTTTCCTCTGACAGTAGAGTCATCTAAAATTGAATGTGCAATATTAGTGTCAGTTGAACTTAAGCATCAGTGTAACAATTTAATTTATTATTTAAGTGGTATTTGGCATTCTGCAATTTCCCCTACCTGGTCAGCAACAACTTTCTTCTCCTCCAAAGCGATCTTCATCTTATTTGCTGAACTCTGTGCCGCTTCCTCTGCTGCATGAACTTTCTTTTCTAAGTTTTGAACTTGGACTTCCATTTCAGAAGTCAACTCCATTCTCAGTGCGAGGTCGGAACTAAGCAGCTCATACTCTGAGCGTAAGGTCTGGAGTTCTTGTTTTGGGATCAAGTCCGTGAAGTGGTTGAGGTCATCTTGTACCTGGGATGACTCTGCTGCTGACAGATTGAATATAGACAAGTTATTTAAACAAAATGTATCTGATTTAAAGCAATACTTCCTAAATCAGCATCAAGTGTCAATTTGAAGTGAATAATAGGGTGTGGTGTTTATATTGTCCTCAGCAATAGCCTGTACCTGTATTGTTTAAGTTTAAAAACAACTTTTGGATCCCCTTGAATCACAACTGTTATAACTAGCAAGAGAAAATTATTTAAGTATTTTTGCAGAAGAAATGTTGAGTCTATGGTGGCAGCTCAGTGTAAAGAAAATTAAATAACCCATAAAACGCTCAATTATTGAAACTTGCAGTTATGAGCACCACTGAATTACTCACCAGAGGATTCTAACTGTCTGGTCTCACCAACAGAGGAAGACGGTAGAGAAATATCGAATATTTCAGGATTACTTCCAAGAACATCTCCAGGACTACTGCGGTCTTCAGGAAACTACAAGAAAGAAGACAAAATCCAAACTCTGTCTTCATCAAAACTCAAATTTACCAGGAACAAAATGCTCAAAGCAAAACATACCTTTAAAGTAGAGAAATATTAGTAGCAACTAGCAAGTTTCCTGGTTACATAAATGATAAATCAATAAATGAAGTATCCCAAATTTAAACCCATGGAAGCATCATGACTGAAGGACAAATAGTTAGAATTTTCTACCTGATCTAGGGGTTGCTGTTGATGCTGCTCCTCGTCACTCATCGTATCGGCTACACGTGCCTCCCTTTCCTCGTCCAGTTGTTGGACCGTATCTTGTTCAATGATGTCCTCCTTGAACACCAGCTCTGTCTCACTGCCAGGGTTGTGGGAGATATAAATGTATTTATCACATAATAAAACACATAAAACATACAAAAGCACATGTGCATATTATAAAAACTCGTTATACCTGAAAGCCTCGTCAGGCTGGTGGGAAAGTTCACCCAGTTCAGCTACCATTGGGGTCAGCTGTTCCTTTACTGGAAGGGACTCAGCATTGATGCTTGTATCAAGTGTTAGCTCTACGTCAGGGTGTCCGGCTGCTTCTGCTGGGGAAAACGTTGCATTTACTTCATTTTAAATATATGTCATCAAATTAGAGCTGGTCGATAAATACATTTTATCAATTCATTCAAATTTATGGTTTAGGAAGATGTTTAAAAAAGGAAAATCTTATCAAGTAAAAAAGAAAAAGAAGAAGTTTTGTTAATACTTTCTTTATCTTTACCTAGTTTGTTTTTAATGAAAGAAATTGGAAGTGATGCGGAAAGAATGACATTTTATTTTTAGGCCGTATCGCCCAGCCTGCAGTGTTACATGAAAAACTGTAATCTAGTTTTGGTTTACACTCACCACCAATAACCGTCTCCTCAGACTCCATGTGGCTGATTTTTTCTTCTGGATCCTTCTGGGTTCCCTGTGATTCTGAGAGCTGCTGTATGAGGCTGTGTTGTTGGCCCACCTGCTCCAGCAGTGCGTCGTACTGCTGCTTGAACACAGTCAGCTCCTTCTGTAAGCCCGTCAACCTCTGATGCAGTTCTGCCTGCTCCGCCTCAAACTGTTTGGTCCTGTCAAATGTCAACATGAAAGTAATACCATTATAATTCCAGCTAATATTACAAGTTAAAAAAAAAAAAAGATACTGAAGATATTAGCTATAGTGACTCATAAAAACGAAATATGTACAGTACCTCTCTCGGTTCTCCTCCTTGGTCCTCTTGTCCGTCATCTCGAGCCTCTCTTTAAGTGAAGCTACCTCTTCTTCATGCCTTGCTATCATTTCTTGTAACTGCAGCTTCTCTTCAGTTGCTTGATTCACACTAGAATGTAGTTTGATGTTCTCTTCAGTCAGCTCATTATAGTTACCCTCCAGCTGAAGCTTTTCCTCAACTACTTGATTCAAGTTAGTGACAGAGTTATTTTTCTCAGAGATTAGCTCAGTTAGTTTAGCCTCGAGTTGGAATTTTTCCTCGTTTATCAGATTGAGAGTAATATCTAGTTGGGCTTTCTTCTCGATAACTTGTCTAAGGGTCGATTCAGCTTCCTGTTTCTCGACAGTCATTTGATCAATCTTCTGCTTTTCTTTAGTTAACTGCTGAATGTTGGTCTGCAGTTGTTTATTCTCCTCAGCCAGCTTGTCTAAACTGGCTTCCAGCTGTTTCTTCTCTGCATTGACTTGAATCGCCTCAGTTTCTACTTGCTCTTTTTCATTTCTTAACTGTGTCAAAGTAGTCTCAAGATTGTTTTTCTCCTGTTGTAACTGGTTAAGATTATGGTCTTTGTCCTCAATTGCCTGCCTGAGAGTGGTCTCTAACTTGACATTTTCCTCTAAGGTCTGGCTCAGTTTAAACTCTAAAGTAGCAACATCCTCCTCCAGCTGTTTTTGTTCGACCGCATCCTCTTCCAGACGAGTTATTTCACAGGTCCTCTCCATCAGCTCCTCCTTAGCTGTGACATACTGTGTCTCCAGCACTGAGTTCTGAGATTGGACCTCCTCTAAACGGGTTTCCAAGACAGAGACCTGAAAAGGTGAAAGCTTATATTGAATCCCATCAGGGATGTTTCTTCCCTACAGCGCAAGAGGAGCTAGTAAAGATGATGAGAATTTGCTGCCTGAAGTTTAGATAAGTAAATAAAATCCATCAGTTGTGAGACAAATGCAATGTGGTAAAAAATTTAGCTCCAAAGAATGATCGAAATTAATCTCAACACTAAATCTAGCCTTTGTGGCACAAATGATTTTGATAGACTTTTGTGTAACAAAGTGTCTCTACCTGGGCTTTGCTGTCCTCCAGCCTGGCCTCCATGTCAAAAATCTGAGTTTGGTTGTGAGTTAGCTGAGCCTCCAGTGACTCTATGGTTCCCTTCAGCTCCTCAATCTGACTGTCAAAGGAGTTCATGACTGTCTCGTTGTCCTCCAGGTCCATTTGCAGCATCTCCAGCTGAACCTTAATGTGAAGAATGACACGAATACAGCAAATTATCAAAAAAGATACTCAAACTTAATGTTACCTCTTCTGACCTCCCCATTTGGTATAATACTCCAGACAAGACTAACATAATGTTGTACCCTTTCCACTATATGTAATAAGACTGTCGACATATAAGGCCAAAAACATAACCAAGAATCAAATCAGTAACCAACCTTGATTTTGTTCGCGGCAACCATCTTCTCCTTCAGGACATCTGATGTTTTGACCTGCTCTGCCTCTGCTTTATTCAGCTTCTCCTTCAGACTCTTTATCGTGTTGTCTCTCTCTTCTAAGCCGCGTGACGCAGCCGACAGAGTCGTCTTCATGGTCTTGATCGCCTCCCGTCGAGAACTTGATTCTGTTTTAGCAGCAGCCACAGATTTTTTAGCGGCTTCAAGCTTCTCTTTGAGGATCTTCTCTTTGTTGAGGAACTTTTCAACCTCCAAAGCATGACTCTCTTGGTCTTTGTTTGCCTTCTCTGTGAGCTCTTTGATTTCTGTCTCCAATGTAAAGATCAGATTGATTTTCTCACCAAGGGTGTTCTCCAAAGCGCACTTGATTTCAATCGTGGAGAAGTGACTCCTCTCAAGAGCTTCTAGATGCTTCTTAAGGTCAGCATGGGACTGGTTGACCACGGCCAGTTCATTCTTCAAGACTGGAAGCTTCTCTGCTGCATCTTTGCTGGCTGTTACCTCCTCTTCCAAGGAAGCTATCTGCTCCAGAAGGCCGTTGATCTTCTCAGTGTGAGCTTGCTGGAGGTTCTTTATAAGAAATAGATTTAAGTTTATTATTTGTAACAAGTACAGAGCATGATATACACAATATTAGAAAATATGTAAAACTAACGAAACATGATATATTTTTTGTGCAATATTTTACCTCGGACTCTTTCTTTGTCTCTTGAACTGCATTTTCCAGCTCAGCCTTTTGTTTCTCCAGAGACAAAATCTGAGCTTCAGCCTCTCTGAACTGTGTTTCCTGCTCTTCTGTGTGGCTCTGCAGATCCTTTAGTTCACCCTCTAACTGTTTAAGCTCTTCTGATTTCTTATCATGCAACTTTTTGTGTTCCTCTTCATTGTCTAACAGCGTCTTTATTTGTTTCTGCAGCTCAGCTCCCAGTTGCTCCTGGGCCTTTAGGAACTGATCCGCTGAACTGACCTGAATACAAACAGAACAACTATAGCTTTTACGGGTTCAGACTAAAGTAAGGAATAATAAAAAATGGTAATCTGTTTATAATGGTTACTGTTGCGGTACAGTATAACATACCTGTTTTTTGGTGAGCAGCAGCTCTTGCTTAGTCTCCTCCAACTGAAGCTTGAGCTGCTCAGTCTCTTCAACCTTTGCTGAAACACTCTCCTCACACTGCTTCAGCAGGGCTGCCTTCTCCTCTGCCAACCTGGTGGAGTTCAGACAACAATGACAGAGAATTGCATGTTAAAAGCAAGCTACAGTTATTGTTTCCGCAAGGAAACAATAGGGACACAGTATTCATATCATAAGACACTAAAGCATCCCTAAGTATTTTATTGTGGCTGTTATCAATTATCCTCCGAAACCCTGCAATGTCATGTTGGAAAGTGACACAGGCTCAACAAATACTAAACTCTATGAAGTTTGTAAAGGTCGGATTTATCACAAGGCTGTTGTAATGGAAAAGGAGTTAATTAAAAGATATTAACGAAACCACAAATAAAACTCCAACCTGGTAGTTTGCTCTTCTTGCTGTGCAGTGGCTTGAGCGAGGCTCTCCCTTAGCTGTCTGGTCTCCACTTGGCCCAACTCGATGAGCTGGTCTTTGGAGCGAGCCAGGTCGCAGGCTGCCTGGTGCTCGTCCTGCAGCTCGATGCTGGTCTTCTCAGCCTGCTCTGCTCGAGTAATTTCCTTTTGCAACTGCAACTCCAGACCTTTGACCTATTCAGATTAAAGAATAAGCACAAGGGCAAGTTTAAATCAATGGCTATTTGTTGTATTGCTTTAGGTCCAGTCATATTTTAAAATGTCACTGGTGCTGTTACCAAGATCAAAATCTCAATTTAAAAAGTACATTCCAAGTCACTGATGCAGAGAAATTGATTATCATCTAATTCCATTACAAAATAGGAAGGAGGGATATTCAATTAAAAAAAATGATTTACTGGAAATTGTACAAAAAACCAATACAATAAATCACCTGTGCCCCAAGCTGAGTCACTTGTACAGCAACATTCTCCAGGTCTTTGGTGTGCTTCTGTTTGGCCTCGGAGAATGTAGACTGGAGCTCGTTGTACTGATGCTCCCTCTCTTCCAACTCTGTGCACTTGTTGAGGAGTTCTCCCTTCAAGGAATCAATGTGAGCAGACATGCTGGCCTTGTCTCCCTCTACGCTCATGAGCTGCTTCTAAAATGGCAAATAGAAATGTATCAGCACCACAGAATTGAAGACAAGTATGAGAATACAACACATCCTACAATGCACTTGGCAACACAGGTTGAAGATTTTCACATGAAATAGACTTGATAGACTTTCTGTGCTACTTACGTTTCTAACTTTGTTATTATAAATAACTCATTTGTAAAAATAGGTTTTGGGGTACACAACTAAACAAAGAGGTTCTTTCAATATGCGCATCTGTGTGCGAAATATGACAGAACAAGTGCTCAGTATGCAAACTTATCAATTTTCGCCTAAGCCATAATTTAAATGAATATATTGGAAACCACAGCACTTTACCTTAACGTTATCATTAGCCTCATTCAGCGAGATGAGGCTGTTCTCCAAGTTGCCAATCTTGTCAGTAAGGTCTTTTTGCACGGCCTCAGTTTCATTAATCAAGGTCTCCTTCTCTTTCTTCCAATCCAGCAGAGCTTGATGTTCTTGTTTCAGTTCCTTACTCTCATTCTGACTCGCAGTGAGATTGGATTTCAGCTCTTGACTCTCGTTCTCTTTCACCGTCAACTTGTTGGTCAGATTTTCTGTATCTTGCTTCTGTTTCTGCAGTTCACTCTGATATCTAGTGTGAGAAATAAATTGACAATAATTGAAGAGCACGCTAAATATCATAGTATATTACGCTTTTTACTTTTTCTCAAAGTGTGACTGAACTTTCTTATTCTCTACAGTAAAACTATGCTTACCTGTCATTTTTGGCCTCTGCATCAGAAAGTGTCTTCTTCAAGTTTTCCAGCTCCCGGGACGAAGCCTGAGTCTGCTGCTCCAGTTTAGTCTTAAGTCTCTTCAGCTCATCCGCCTGTCCTTCTGATTTGGCTGAAAAGCAAATAGGCAAAAAAAATGTAACACTGAGATAATTCCCCAAAATATCTGCTGTCATTGCTAGTCCTACAACTAACTTACCTTTAAGGTCATCTAGTAATCCCTGGGTGCGTTTGAAACTCTGGTCTGCGCTCTTCTTCTCTTCCTCCAGCTGACTCAGATGCCGGCTACTCTGGTCCAGCTGGACAGACGCACTGTTTTTCTCTTTCTGCAGCTCCTGGAGGGAAGAAAAAAATGCAGAGAACATGAATAGAAGCAAAAGATGCTGACAGATGGGGGGGCGCGGGGGGACGACTTTTTCTTTAAATCAGTTGGAATGGGAATATCAGCATCAAGGCCAAAAAGGCAGTAACCAGCATAGTGAAAGCAAAGCAACCCACCTCCATTTTTTTGCGGAGGTCCTGCTCTTTGTTCTGGCATGCCTGGAGGCTCTGCTCTGACCTCAGCAATTTATGTTTCTGCTCCTCTACCTCCTTCTCCATCTGACTCTTCTGGAGGCACATCTGGAAAGAAGCAAGAGGAGAAAAGAAATTAAGCTGAGAAGGGAGAAGAAGTACATGCAAGAGCAGAAAGTGAGACACAAATGTCAAGTGCCCTAAATCCTTCAACAGACAGATGATGTAAAAGCTGGAGCTACTACTGAATTTCAACATTCCATCATCTATCAGCAAATGTGAGCTGCAAGATAACAGTCAGCGTTTTCAGCATTGCTGGCGGGTGGCATGCCTTGTATAGAAACAGAAGTAGATGATTCCACTACATCTTGGACTGTATTGCACTCTTCTCACAGCCATCATCAAATTTAATCTGGGTCTGTGTATACTATGTTGACAGTAAAAATATCATTATGGTAGACAATAATATTAGCCACACAACATAATTAGAACGAAAGACAAAGTTACCTTCTCCATGTCAGCCTGCAGTACGTTGTGGTCTTTTTTGGACTGTTGAATCTCTTGTGTCATCTTGGTTCTAGTCTGGTTGAGCTGCTGTTCCAAGGCCTGGTGAGAAGTCTGCAGCTGGGCTAGCTCCTATATAAAATGGAATAAGAGACAAACCTTTTTAGCTTAAAATATTAACAAGCATTTTTAACCTAAAACTATTAAGATCTAATAATGTTATGTATCCAAGTTATTGCACCTTTTGACCATCTCTCTCTTGGTCCTTGAGTTTCTGCTCCAGGGCTCGCTTGCAGCTCTCAGCATTGTGCCTCTGACAGCTCATCTCCTCCGAGACTTGTTTCAGCTTCTGCTCAACTGAGGAACACTGAGAACAATGAGGAGAATAGTTGTCATTTACAAATGTTCTCTTGTTTTTCCCCATCTTGCCTTCTTTAACTATGTAATCAAGCAGAAATAGAACAAAAACAATATATACCATATAAATAAAGTCTTTATGTACCAATCATGGAGACCTACCTTGGCCACAACCTGCTGGTGTCCGTTTGTGGCCTGACTCAGCTCGTGGCTGGTCTTGGCCAGGTCTCTGTCCCGTTCAGTCAGCTCTTTGCGGGCCTGGGTCAGTTGAGCTTGTAGTTCCTGCAGCTTGGAGGTTTGGCTACGAATTTCCTTCTCCTGAGCGGAAACATTCGTTTCCAGCTCTGACACACGGAAACACAGCTCTGATGAAGAAAGAGTACACATTTAAGTGCTGTGGCTGAACATAAATCAGGATATTTCACTCAAAAGGATCCAAATACATTTTTCAGTGGTAGTAGATAATAATAAAAAGGCTTCCTAATATTTAACGGGAAAGATACCAAACACTTTATACAGTATGAATTCCAAAATAAATTATAAAACAGTCCACCTTGGTTGATGGTCTTCAGCTGCTCCATCTGTTGGGAGGATCCAGAGGGACTGTGCACTGCTCTGGAAGAGCTCATCCGCTGGCTGGTTTTAATAGGCGTCTCCTCATGGGCATCCCAGAGGGATGTTCCCCGCCTCTTCAGAGGCGTTTCCATTACATCCTGAGACTGCCGACTGTGGGCCTTATCCGGCGGTTGCCATGGGAATATGGAAGATCCAGCTTGGCGGGCAGCAATGTCCTTGTGGCTGACAGTGACTGAGGACTGATTCAACAGCTAAAAGACAAGAGTTAAGTTAACATCAACAATTACAAAGAAACAAACCAACATAATAAAGTTATGTACTTGCCTTGACCTGCAGGACTTTGAGTTCAGTCTCCAGCCTTTTTCTTTCTTCTACCTCCTGGCTGTATTTCTCCTGAAGCTCATCTAGTCTGTTATCTATGGAACACAAATACAATCATCATTTTAGGGCAAACTGACAAACTCATCCAGAGTCACTCAGATACATATCTTTTTTTTTTTTTTTTGCATATAAGCAAAAGATACATAAGTAGATGAGAAGCAGCAATATAACCAAAATGTGCATTAATACCACCCTGGTAGGTAAGCATATTTCTGGAAACCAAACAAGAAGAAGTAGAAGAAAATAAATATGAAGAAAAAAAAAAAAAAACATGATACATACAGCAGGAACTTGAGAGACAGGCTAAAAACAAAACTGAAATACCCTGCTGTCTGTAGGCTGAGACAGGAGCTGGGGTAGAGAAACATTTCTGTGGGGTAGTGTAGGGCTGAAGCTCAGAGGAGGAGGATGACAAGGAGGAAGAGCCAGCAGACTGTGAACGATCCAGTTCATTTTTGTACCTTAGCAGATTGAAAGACAACAAAGAAAGCAGTGTTTTCCATCAGGTCAAATAGTTTATAACATCCATTTATATTAATCATGACTTACTCAGTACTTGACAAAGCAACAAGTCCCAGGAGCTACATTGTAAATTCACCCTCTACTCCCATAACATCTCATCAACAGACACTGAACTCACTTTTTCAGCTCCTGCTCCAGTCGCTCTATGGTCTTCCTACAGGAGTTAAGCTGACCATCCAGATGGCTCACCTAGGTTTAAGAAAATAATTTAGTTACGGTTTATTATATTTTCCAAACATTTAATCTTAAAAATGTATTTGTTTATTAGCTTTGAATACATCTGTAAAATATGAATATTGGCAGTTAATTATCAGTAAATCTGATAACTCTGTCCCCTAGTACTGATTGAATGAATTTCAAACTAAAGAGCAATAAACTGCAGAAGATCTTTCTTTCTCAAATCATCAACTGACCTGCTGCTCTTTGATTCCGAGATCATGGACAACCCTTTGACGGGATTTCTCCAGAGAGTCACAGGACTCTACTAAAGACTGGTTCTCCCTTTTCAAAACAGAGGTCTCAGTACGTTCACTGTCCGCCTGGAGAAAGAGAAACATGGATAATTAATAAACAGATTTGTATAATGATAAAACAAAGATAATTCTTGTGTCTGTATATTTTCTGGTAGAATTTCAACTTCTGTTGCAAAAGTAATTTCACCAAAGGATTCAATACAGTTTAATGTATCAACACTCCATTCACCCATTACTCTTAAAAACTGACCTTTTGTTTCTGTTTTTGCATGGCGGCCTCTAAGGAGTCCAGCTGAAACTGCTTCTGGTTCCTCTCCTTCTTCAGTTTGTCCAGCTGGACTTCCATCTCCTGGATCTTCTGCAGGGCTTTGCCTGGAAGTCCATCCTTCCACTCCTCCACCGCCCAGCTCATGGTGTATAACCTGACAAACCAGATTAATGACAATATGATACTATGACCAGTTAGTAACTTTAATGTCACTGCTGAGCTCTGTATGTTTTACCATATGATGAAAACAAATGTGTTTATCCCATCAGGAGCACAACACTGAACACGTGGAGTTCAGAAGTGAATCACATTGTTCTTTTGCGTTGGGTTCTGATACCAAATACAATCAACTGGGTGACGTCACGTCATTGTTACACATGGCGTGAACTAGTTAATTAACTTAATTAATTAACGTCAACAAGAACACGTATTAAGACTTTGCGTCCATGTCACCTCATTTGTAAAGAGACGTGACTAACGTAAACGTTGAGACGAGCCAACTCAACGTAAACGTCAGTTTAACCGTCAACATGGGGCCGTTATGATGGTGGAACACACTAACAACCGTTAGTTACAAAGCGTTGTCTAGGTTACAGTTAACGTAAACTAACGTAACTTAAACTAACGTAACGTGAACTAACGTTATGTTGCCACATTATATGCATTTTAGTTACCGTTAGTGAAGTAACGTTAACGTAGATAAACATAAGTCTCAGATTACCTAGTAATGAATTTAGCGTTAATTGGAAGAGAAGCGTAACCGTTAACTTCACGTTAGCATCAGCTGTTTCTGTAGCGTTAACTTTAACCGAACGTCAACGGTCACGTTAGCGTCGTTAGCGTTGAACGTGTTTTTAGCGAACGTAAATGTTTTATTTCAAGCAAAACCCGTCCAGTTAACGTCTGGAGGAAACTGAAGGTTTGTGAAATGACACGTGACGGCGTTAAGACTCAAATTAACTGCTACACGCGTTAATACGATTCAAGACAGAAGGACTTACTTTGGGCGCGAGGCGTCTGGTCACACACACACTGTTTGGGGTTTATTGTCGTTGAAAATTCAAACGCCACCGGAACACAACGGCCAGTCCCTCAACTCCCCGTTGATTGGCTACTTTATGTGACGTCAGTCATACGACGCACCCGATTGGTTGACTTGTGGTCGTCTCAGGGCCCCCAAGTGGTATGACTCTGTAGGTACTCATCCTCCACAGAGAGACGTCCTACTCTTTGAAACGCCGTGTCTTCTTGTCGTTGTTTTCCTAAAGTATAGGATTCGTTAGACAAGCGTGTGAGAATGTATTTCACCTTGGAACTAAAACATTTAAGATCCTCACCAGAAGATATATAAGATTTCCACAGCTGACTAAATAAATTGCTATTGTTTAATGACATCAACATAATGCCTTGTAAGATGATGATACAGTAAATCCGACTCATACTCTATAATTTAATTAATTGGCATAGGGATAGGAGGTGGTGATGTCTATTGATTAAAATTGCTGCAGTCCTTGTGTTAACCTCTGCAATTTAGACTTAAAATAGAGCACACCTCTTTCAGGGTGGACTCTCATTAGAAGATGCTGGAAGGAAGAAAACAACAGTCAGATAACAGAAAGAGTGGTGGTTCAGGACCATTTATAGCACAGGGGTCAGAAAGGAGACTTTCTGGTTAAATAAAATAAGTATATCTATCAAAGCAAGTGCAATGCTGCCTTTTATTCAGTTCCACTGACATGGTACAGAAAGAATCAAGAGGCTCAGGTTTTAGTTGTGCATTCCAATAGAATAACATTCATGCCTGATTAAGTAACAGCTCATTACAGAAAAACGACAAAAATATCTGCGTGGCCTTTCATCTGGTTTTATATGTTCAGTATATATATGTTTTAACCCTTATGTCACATGTTCTCTTTTGTGAAGTCACAGAAAGAAAAAAAAAATCATATGCATGTTCTTAAGAGTCCAGCCATAAATAAAATGAAGCGCTCAAATGGCAAACAGAGGGTTTAGATGTTTTATGGCTTGTACAAACCAGCCTACAAACCCTATTTTCATTGTCTTTCCCTTGTAAAAACATATGCAAAAATAAACATGTAGAACAGAGTTGCTGAGACGGTGCTTTTGGATTACCCTCGCAAAACTGTCAGACAAGCACCTTCTAGATGCATTTTTGCAGTTGCCAGAGTCACCTAGGCATGAGTTGCTACAAATATGACCACAGGCAACTCATAACAATGGGCTATTTTTAACCCTCAGTAACCCACATTCATGTGGTGCATAAAACTGCATCCATAGTAAACAAGAGAGAGAAGCTACAGGCATTAAAAATACTTAAGATTAGATATGAGACTGTAGTTTCTCTGGTGGTTTGAAGACTAAAAGGCAGGCCAACTGTCCACGAACCAACTGGTAAAAATTGCTTACAGGTTTGCCATTTTTACATAGTTTTATCACAAATAATGTACAGAATTTGAGTGCAACAAGAACCCTTAAATAAGGCAGGTGATGATCTTACCATTGTCAACTTTTTAAAGCCTTTCACACACACTGCATGCTTAGTCTTAGATTTCTGTATTATGATTCAGTAAAATAAACAGCAAAGAGAAAACTTCAGTTTCACGACCTGTGACTGATCCTCCTCATGATTTTGGATCAGGTTCTTTTAATCAATACACAGAGCCAACTCATCCAGAATCTCGAATTTTCAGAATTTTACGACAGATTATATTTGTTTGGAGTACCCATTCCTGGTGAAGGGAATACTTCCTTAAAAAGTTGCAATGTTGGTATAATTTGCTATATATTATGGTTTAAACTGAAAGTAAAACTGTGCAATGGTGGCACTAAAAGCAGAGCTTAGAGGAAGATGCAGTCCCCTTTTTAAGATATGGTGCATTCATTCTTGTTGATTATAATATTAAAAGTGGTATCACCTGCATGTAAAAGGTAATCCTACCAGGTTATACTGCATGTTAATATTCTGCCCGCCACTCTCCTTAAGTGATTTCATTCCCAGGGAAACGGCTATCTGGATTTACAATGCTTCCAAGAAATCACAAAAGGTAGAATAATGCATCTCAAGACAAAAGGCAACAAAAGCTACAGTGTTGAGCCTTTTTCCTGAGAGCATAAGGGCTCTGATCCAGGATCATCAGTCAGGTCACAGTACCAATGTCTTCACTGTGACTCAGTAGTCACCCTGGCCTCAGATCAGCACCCCTGTTAAAAGATACACTGAATAGAGAATTATAGCTGGTTCCCCGTCAGTTAAACCCGTGGCCCCTTTGGTCAACAAGCCTCATATGCATAACAAAAACATGCGTCACGTTTTCTGGTTCTTTAAAACAAGCAAACATACTGTAAAACAAGCCAATCCATCGACTTGTTCATTCAGGAATAGTTCTTTGCATTCTCTTCTCCGTTGCTACAGAGTACCTGATGCATGGTCAGTGACATTTTTTTCACAGTTTAAAACAAGAATTAATGAAGCCAGAAACTCTGTTTGATATCTATATATATATATATATGCATTGGCTGGGAAAAAGTAATGCCCTTCATTTCAACTACTCACCAGTTTGTACAGAAGTCCAAATCATTAAACAACTGCTTTGGAGCCCGACTGTGCAGATAAAACTGCTTACAAAGACATACATGATGATGAAAACATGGTGTGTTGATGGGTCGAGAGACACAGTTAATGAAGTCACAAGGAAAGAAAAACTGACCATTTTACATCAGAAAATGGATTTTACATAGCTGTCAAATGAAAGCTTTGTCATCTTCAAATTTTTCTTTTTGACCCCACTAATGTGATCCTTTTTTGAATTACAGTAAGGGTGTTCAATGGGTTTTATGAGTTTCAGCACACAAAGTATTCCAGTCCTTTCTTTTTTTTTTTATTCCCCCCGAAAAAAAAAATTGTAATCCTAATTTGTCTGCTTTTAACTCCAGGTCTGGTACAGGTACAAAACATGATCTTCCTCACCCACAATATGTAATACCTCACCCACAATATGTAAACATGGAAAAAGAAACTCTGCCTAAAAAGAGGCATGAAAAACAAAAGAGTGGGTGGTAAAAAAAAAACCAGAAGGGCAATAAGATGCATGGCATGCAGTGTTGATGTGTATTTTTGTTGCTTTAATAGAGTCTCCTCCATCCAGTGCTCCCCCTAAATTCTCCCTCTTTAATCTTTTTGCTCCTCCTGCTGCACCTCGTTTACTTCTGCTCCTCAATTTCTCGTTTGACTTCTGCAACATAATTGTGATCCTTCCCATGAGCCACCTCCATGATGGCAACTGCCTAAAGACAGGAACAAAACATATTGTAAGAAAATGTATTAGGAGTTAGTTCCTTGGAGTTATCAAATTGCAAATGTTGTGGTTATTTCCCAACACACAGTATTTTCTGCCTTCACTTTACCACTTATTAATATCCTAACTGGCCAGATGTCTATAAACTTACTTTTTTAAGAGCTTTGACTCCTTGTTTCTTCTTCTCCAGCCCCAGATACAGACGTCCCAGTTTCAGATACATAGACGCCACATTCAGAGAGTAGGCTGGGTAGTGAACACTATAGAGAGAATGTGATTCATACAACAGGCCAAGCAGTGAATGAGAGAGGAAGCAAGATATCATCTATAACTAATGTTATTTTTGGGATTTTGTTGTAGTGCTACAAAAGTAAAACATATGTCAAGCTTGAAAGTACAACAATATAAATAAGATATCGTAAATGTGGACAGGTGTGTTTTCTACAGGGCTTTATTATCCGCCTCTGTACTGGAATTGTCTGACAATAGTGCTGCTATAACTGATTGACTTACTTTACAATGATCTATTGTAATTAATGTAAATATTCTAATTACTGCTTCCCTGCAGACCATGCACGGATCAATTTACCTGTATGGCTGAATGATCTTCTCTCCGTAGCTCATAGCTCCGTCCCAGTCTTGCATGTAGAGACAGACACCCATGGCCTGATACATCATGTGCAGCATGTATACGTTGGTCTCTGCAAATATACCTCCCATCTTCTCCTGGCTAAGCTCACATATCTCCAGCAGCTCACTAGGGGGTGACAGAGAGTCAAGGAATAATGACACACTGTGTGGAGAAAGAAGAGGCTGGGAAGTGAAAGGTTGTCCTTCATGAAGAAAGACAAACTGACAGAGGGAAAACACTTAGGTGAGAGAAAACAGAAACAAGAGGCAGTGAAAAAAATACAAGTTCAAACAGAGGAAGAGGATATTCTTGTAGTGTTTGGCTCTCCTGAACTCCTCGATGACATTCTTGGCGTAATAGATCATAGATCGGATTTCCTCTGGCTTTGGCGGAGAACTCAGCTTTCTGATCTCCATTTTAGCTTTGTCCTGGAAAGAGAAGGAAAGGAAGGACATAAGGAACAGTTGTACGGTAACAAGATCCTTTGAAGCTTTAAGGGAGTTATGTAAAAATAATTGTGGTATGACCAAGCCTTTTAATAATAACAGTGTTAATGTCAAACGAAGATTCTATAGGGAATTATTTTATTTGACCACCATACACCTAAAGCCTGTTTGGGTGTACAAGACACTACTTACATTACCTACAGGGAAAGAGAAAACACAAGGAAACTGAATCCATGCATCAAACTGATTATTTTTAAACAGATAAACAAAGTTAATATACAACACTCTCATAAGTTGATGAAGCATTTAACTAGAATTACCGCCTCACAGTGGTGTGCCTCTGTTAACCAGTCATGTTGCAGTTCACATCCAAAAGGTCAGCACTTTTTATCCCCTTAGTCATTTGTATTAAATTGTCATAATTAGCATACGAATTCTTGAGTTATGGCCCAAAACATGTGTTGTGAGGTCACAGTGAGCTTTGACCACCAAAATCTAATCATCTCATCCTTGAGTCCAGGTGGACGATTGTGCCACATTTATAGACATTTTCTTTCAGGCGTTCCTGAAATATCAAAAGGACAACACGAAAACATAACGCCTCCGGCCACGGCTGTTGCTGGCGTGGCAGCATATAAGCATAAAAGCAGAGCTAAGTTAAACGCCTTGTGTGTAAACACGTATTGTAATCAACATTGATCTGACATGTCGAACAGATTGGGATGTTCGGCAGACATGGACAGTAGAATATAAAGTGCATTTCCTTCTCAACATCATCCAAATCACACAGGTGACACCTTCTGCTTGGCTGGGACTGAATTCAAAGCCTCCCCCTTCCACAGCCTTTGATATATAGATATATAGATAGATAGATAGATAGATAGATAGATAGATAGATAGATAGATAGATAGATAGATAGATATAGAAATTGCATATGATGTACACATATTAGTCAGTAGTATGGAATTGGGACGTGGCTACTCAGTTTGCTTGAATGTGTAAGACACTGTTTCAAACAAACAAAAGGTAGATACACAACAACAACACATCGGTTCTGTTGAGGACACAAACAAGGCATGAACCTGCAGTATTTCTCCTACAGACTGCACAGACTGATGCAGATGAGAATTTTTCTTGTATATTCCTCACATCAACAATGCCAAAAGGTAACCCACAAGCTATATAATGAAGTGATTTAAAATTGAAGGCATCTAAGCTTCAGAGAGACGAGCCAATAGTACCTTAGACTTGGAGGTGCACTCAGTACACTGGCATGTGAAGAAGTAGGAATCCAACAACCTCTCTTTCCTGTCCTCTGTTGGATAGAGCAGGTCTATATAGCTGTTGAAGACCTACAAAGAGAGGAAGATAATCATGTATCAATCAAAATAACTGTAATAAGCTTCTGTATTTCTTCATGATTGTATGTGGTCTCAAAAACTGCTATCACTAAGAAGCGTCTTCGTTACTAGACGAGTCCAGTAAACGTACCTCATCTCCGGGGTTGATCTCTTGGACAGCTCTGACCTCAGCCACTGTGCCTTTATAGGTCACTATGACATTAGGACTGCAGCTGTGATTCATCAGTGCTACACTAGAAGGAGGAGAATCCCAAAAGGTTAATAAACTAATTTTGAAATGAGACAATTGTGATAAAAGCATTAGCTTGCTTGAAAAACGCTAAACAATGAGAGAGAGGGAAAGGAAGCGCACTGAGGAGGAGACTGAGGAGTGAAGAGTAAGCATGTAAGGAGACAGATCAAGGAAAGGAGGAGGAACAGCAAGAAATGATCAGTTGATTATATTTCTAATATGCTGACAAATACTGTAATTTCCCACTTAATCAGCAGAGTAAAATACACTAATGAATGGGATAAACTGTTGAATGACGATGATGTGTTGACATGGACTACTTACTCAGGAAAAACAGCTGATCCCAGATGGGAGAGCTCTTCGTCCTCTATGGTGAAACCATTACAGTTAACCTGGAGACACAACGGAAAGAAAGCATGAGAGAGAAGGAGAGACAGAGCAAGTAAGAAAGAAGGGAAGACACAAACAAACAGGTGGAGACAGTGACCGAGAACCGCATGGTGAGTAATATGATATTACAGCTGGCATAACCCTCCACTAACATATGCTGGAACACCCCCTCCACGAGGAGGAGGAGGAAATCCGGTGGTGAAGATTAAATGTAGCTGTGAGATGAGAAGCCAACAAGGCTGTTGGCGTAGCTAGGAGAAGAAAGGTGACATCAGCACTGACAGACAGATACAATTAAAGAGCTGTAGAGTTAAATAGACAGGGCCAGTGTGTTTGTGTGATACAGATCCTGGTTTCAGCTCAACATGTGCTTCAGTGCAAAAGCAAAAGACATCTATGGATGATATGAGGGGAAGAAGACAAAAAGATATATGAACACAAGCATGCGTTAAGCATAAATGAGAATGAATAGAGTGCTCATAAGCAAAATGTATTTGCACACTTGTGTGTCTAAATCTTTTGTACGTGGCAACTCTGCATGTTTTCCACTGACAGAGGAAGGTCGCCACTTGTCTTTGTGTCCTTATCAATCACACGGCAGTAAGAGAACACACCCAACCTAAGATCCTGGATCCTTCTAGGAACGGAAAGTTTTTCAATCAGTGGAGTTCTAGGTGGGAAGGACTTAGTGTTATCCAGTTTTACCTGTGCAAATAGCTCAGTGAGAGCCTGTTCATCAGGAAGGTCACTGATGTATTTGGAGTAGAAGTGGTGCAGCGCTACGATGTCTGCCTGGTTCAACTCGTCCTTCTCACTGTCCATCTTATCTAAATCTGGAAAAGGCAATCAAAGAATAAGAGACAACAAATACAGACAGGACGGAAAGAAATAATAAAAAAAAAAGGGACAGAGAGCGAAAGAAAGAGTTTGGCTGGTTGTGATGAACATTGGAGCGTTATTGAGCCACTAGCTGGATTGAAGACTTTTAGTTTGTGTTTGAGAAAAAAAAACACTGACACAGGTATCCAATAAAGACATGAGATAAAACATAAGTTGACTATTCATCCAGAATTATATCAGTATGGTTTTTATTGTTGTTGCTTCATAGAAGAAACCATTCAGTGTTAGCAGCAGGTGTAGAATATACCACTGCTATAAGCCATGTGTCATTCTCAGTCACACACACACACAGTCTGGTGGCAGCAGGCAGCAACTGGCCAATAGTTTGCTTTATGTGCATGAGAGACAGGTGTGAAGGTTAATTTAGTGACAATCCTCTGATGACATATCTGAGGCTGCAACAACAGTTCAGACTAATGATAATACTAAATGGAGTTTGTGGTCACTTACATGGAGCAGACTTGTTTTCATGTGTTTTGACAAATACACTCTTATCAATTTACAGTATATGAGAATGCAATAGATATAAATTTAAAATTGGACAGTGTTTAGTTTCCTTGCTGAAACTGGGCTGACTAAGTATTTGGAGTAAATTTGTTAACTTTTCAGAGCTTTCCCAGAGTGAAGGGCTGCGTGCCTTGCCCAAGGGCACATTGGGAGCAGTTTTTAAAGGAGGATAGAGAACATGAAATTACAGCACCCAGAATCTTGGGATTTAAATCCCAGAGCTCTGCAGACTTTGAGTGAATAAAAGGAGACAGAATTAGGACTGGAGGCTACAGCGGAGGATATTAATAGACACACTGCTTTAACGGCAGGGACACAGAAAAATCACACACAGTGTAACTAAACATGCACACAAGTGTAACTAAACATACACGCTCATGTATTCAAATACGCACACACACACACACACACACACACACACACACACACACACACACACACACACACATCTACTTACGGGATTCAAACTCTGCGAGCAGTAGCAGCCTTTCTGAAGGGGTGCGCTCTGTTGTGACTCTCTGCAACGAGAGTCATTTTAGTCAAAAAAAGCTAAATCATGAAAATAAAATTAAAACATAATTTAAGTTTCCTTTCTCAACGTTTATTTTATGATGGCAAATGGTTTTGTTAAAGACTTTCAGGCCAATTAAGAAGTCATAAAACCGCTATAACAGTTCGGCAGCTGCTGAGCACAAAGGGATGACAGCAGCACCGGCTTCAGGAGCAACATGTTCACATTGCAAAGGTATAGTTTGCTTTGATGTCATTGTTTTTGTTTGCTGTGGCCAAAGCTGATATTACCTTTGTGAACTGTAATACATGACTAGCAAAATCATGACACACCTATGGTGCTACTCATGCAAATACACACAAACGAAACAGGAGTTAGGTCTTTGCATCGCTGCTTTAGCAGCTCACAGCTGGTTTATAGCATAAAAATATGGTCTAGCTCATAAAATGCACTCACTATCAGGCCAGCCACTTATATTATTTGACTCTTTAAAGTTTGTTTAAATGTATTAAACTTTGTGTTAACTTTTCTGTCACATTCTCACACGGCATGTTGGAACATTTACCTGTTTCATGATGATTCGAGCCACCAGTCTAACGGTCTCTGATGGACACCAGTTTTCCCCATCGGCACACATAGCTACACACTCCAGCTTATGCATGGACCAATCGGCTCTCTGTGTACACACACACACACACACACACACACACACACACACACACACACACACACACACACACACACACACACACACACACACACACACACACACACACGAAAAAGAAGAAGAATTACAATTACAGTTAGTTAACCCTCCAATATTACAGCAAGTGATCCTATTCAACAGGACAATACGTGAGGGATACAAAAAGCAAGAATGTGAGAAGAAAGAGGATTAAATGAACACAATGGATGATAAATAATTTTTTCAATACAAAGCAAATCATCCATAAATTATTGCCACTTGTATCAGAGTCTATCTCTCTATCACGCACGCGCACGCACACACACACACACACACACACACACACACACACACACAAACACAAACACACACACAAACACACACACAAACACACACACAGTTTTACTGCAGTGCACCGAGTATGTTTTGTGGCATGAAACTAAAACTAGACAGAGGCAGAGGGAGGACAGACAAATTGTCATAGCAACAGCAGGGTGACCGTGTGATCCCTCCATCTCTTGCTGGCTGCCTCCTGCATTTTGCTCTGCTAGAGTGGTTCTCAATTTAGGGTCCAAGGTCCCAAGGCGGGTCACAAGAACAATAGAATTGATTATGTTTATTTACTCTACTGTGGTACCGGTGAAGCAAAATGCTCATCTTTTGTCGCTAGACGTATGGATGCAAAAAAAGACTCACTGTGACACCAAAAAATAAGTCATGAGAGTCTAAAAATACTCATAGGCTTGGTCTTTGCCTATCCGCCTTCTCTTTATCCTTCTATTTGAAAATAGCAGGAATAAGATCAAATGACACACGTACTCGCACGCAAAAACTCCCAAGCCCTCCATGAAAGTGCAGAAAAGACTCTTACCTGACAGTCGACATTGCAGTAGTAGGCCTGCTTACATTTGCCACACTTAAAAAGGTCTTCTCTCCTGTAATGACACGAAGACACAACACGTTCCTCCATTACTGCTGAGATAAGTGGACCAATGGAACATTTATTGCTAGGATTCAATAGTGTTCATCGACATGAAATAACAGGCTGTACATCTTCATCTGTAGAGACATCTTTAGCTGATGCTTTTCACTTGATTGACGTAGAACTAAATTGAAATGTTTTACTGACATAACTCTTGTTCCACTGTATTTAGATACTAGGTATATTTATTGTTGAACGGACGAGGAAGGAGACAGTCTTTCAGGTTTGTTTTAGTCCTGTGACAGAAGGTGGGAGGCACAAATACACAAAACACAAGCGCAAAACACAGAAGAACAACAGAAGTTTATTAGTTGCCAAAACTTTAATTTTATTCATAACCACTCCATGTGCATTCGAAGAAGACTTTCCAATTACATTCCTCGCTATTTCGATAAACATTTCCAGTCAAAAAAAGTCTGATTAAAGAACACTTTTACAAAAAGAGACAGCGTGCTTCTAACTGTACATGAACAAATGTACACACGTCCTCCACCCAATGAACACATGTCCCCCTGGCCTTCTCATCTCTTGGCGCCTCCTCTCTCAGACACATGGACAACTATAATTAGCAGCCTAACCTTTTAGTGCTCTAAAAACCTTAACTGCAGCTTGGGTAGGAGGCATGTGTGTATGAAAGTGCTCATTTTTATGAACACAATACCTGTGATCAGAGGTGGAATGTAACTAAGTACATTGACTCAAGTATTTAAGTAAAAATACAAAGTACTTGTACTTTGTACTAGAGTATTTCCATTGTATGCTACTTTATACTTTTTTGATAACTTAAATTACTCGTTGTATTGCAGATTCTGATGAACACAAAATATAGCTCAACAAATTATGATTAATTAATCTAAGTTCAGATACACAGCAGTGTACACAGTAAATACAGTCAGATCCACCTTCATCAGCTATATTTGTAGCCTCTTACTTGAGTGTAATTTTAAATGCAATATTTGAAACAGAGTATTTCTACACTGTTGTATTACTACCTGTACCCAAGTAAAGATCTGAATACTTCTTCCTGTGATCACGAGTAGCCTCTTTAAGACTGCATGCTAGCATATTAATAGACTCAACAGTGAGACAGTAGGAAAGCATGTTTCTTTGAAACCAGCAGTCGGGCTGCTGCACGTGAACGTTGTAGCGCAACAAAGTAACGTTAGGTGGAATACTGTCACCTGCTCTTTTTAATCTATATATGGATGACCTTTCTAAAAAGTTAAAAGAGTGTAAGATAGGATGTATGGTGGGGGAAAGTCTTATTAACCATCTGATCTACGCTGACGACTTAGTGGTCCTGTCTCCTGATAGCGCTGGTTTACAGCAATTGCTCAGAGTCTGCTCAAGGTATGGTGTGCACTATGATGTAAAATTTAACTCTAAAAAGAGTGTTATCATGATAGCTAAAACCAAGGAGGATTAGAAGCTACATTTTCCTTCATTTTTTATGGGAGACCAGGAGCTAAATGTGGTGCACAAAGTTAGATATTTGGGTCACATCATCTGTAATGAAGTGATGATGACGATGTGCAGCGGCAGTGTTGCAAACTTTATGCACCAGCCAATATGCTGGCACGTAAATTTCATATGTGTACAGATGATGTTAAAACAGCTCTCTTTAGAGCCTACTGTACTCCTCTCTATACAGCCCACCTCTGGTGCAGTTATAGTAAAGCAAAAATGAAAAAGATTCAGGTGGCATTTAATGATGCTTTCAGAATCTTGCTCAAGCTTCCCAGATGGACAAGTGCAAGTCATATGTTTGTGACTCGTAATGTTCCCACTTTCCATGCTGTTTTGAGGAATTTTATATACAAATTTAAATGTCGATGAAATGCCTCAGAAAATGTAATTATAACAGCCTTAACTGAGCCAACACAGACTGATAAGAGGTATTCTTCTTGTTTCTGGAAACATTGGAACAAGTGTCTGTATGTTTTTAACCACGAGTGACTTTTTAACTGCAATGATTATACCTGTGTCCTCGTATTGTATTGTATTGTATTTTATATATTGTTGTTGTATTTGTGTTAGTTGCTATATGGACTCATGAGTCTGAAAAAATAAAATAAAAATTGTTACAGCGCAACAAAGTAACGTTACAGCGCAACAAAGTAACGTTACAGCGCAACAAAGTAACGTTGCAGCGCAACAAAGTAACGTTGCAGCGCAACAAAGTAACGTTACAGCGCAACAAAGTAACGAGTTACCGCTGCAGCGTCAGTCAGGTGAGCCGCCGCACCGCACTGACCCATTTAACGTTAAATGTCTGCAGCAGCTCGGTGGATGTCCTGAGGTCCACAAGCTAGCCCTAGCTCGGTGAGAAGGTGAGCCAGCATTCAACTGGACGCTTCACTCCCTTTGTCCTGTTTTAAGCTCGGCTAAAAATAAAAAACACACCAGCCTGGAGATAAGTTAATTGTGCCGTTAGTGGGGTTTTTCTCCAGCTGTGTCAGAGAGGGGAGATGTTACCTGGTGAAGCAGTTCTCGCAGTGCGCTCCTCTCTCATTCACTGTCAACACGTACGAGTAGGCAGGACAGGCGAACACCAGCTGCCCCACCGCGAAGTGCCCCACCGCCCGCAGGCCTCTGCCACTGCCCGGGCTCAGGAAGCTCTCCGTGCCCTCTACCCCCTCGTTCTTCATGGTCTGCGGTTCTGTTCACGGGTCTTCGCTCGGATACCACCTGAGTCGTCTGCTGGGAGCTTCGAGCTTCTGTCCTGAGTCCCGTCTTCTTCTCCGGTCCTCTGCGTCCGGGGTGGCTCTCATCGCCCCCTGCTGGAGAGGAGACAACACGGACGAGCGACTGCAGTGTCCGAGTGTGTGTACAGTACAGTGAGGCGCAGTAACAGGGAATGTAGGCCTACTGATGGACTCATCCTTAAATTAAGTAAAAGTACTTGTACCACACTGTGAAAATACTCCACTACAAGTAAAAGTTCTGCACTCAAACCCCGAATTAAGTAAGTATCAGGAAAAGTAGTATCAGGAAATGTACTTAAGGTATGAAACGTAGTCAGTGTGCAGTAAAATGGTCTCTCTTCACTATTATATAGAATATTACTCTTGCATTGATGTGTGTTGCATTTTACTGCTGTAGAAGATTGTACTAATTTTAACTACTACCACAGCAATGCATCATATTCTAAAGATCATTATATGTTTGTAGCGTCACTGTCGTGTGAGAACTAAGTATCTCTAAAAAGTTGACTTTTCCTGAGCTCAGAAAAACAGCCGGTTTCAGCTTTGTGATGGTGCATTTTCCAGCTGATCCAAGAGGGTTTTTAAATAGTTTATTTAGCTTAAGGAGGAGAGTTTTAAGGAACACTTAAATGTAGTTACATTCCACCACTGTGCACTTGCTGTCTGCACTGATATGGAAAGCTATTAATTATATACTTGTTTTGTCTGCTCTCATTTGCTTGTTTTTTTTTGTCAATGTTTGTGTGATTGTGTGCCATTTAATTTAACATCGCCTATGTCTTCTTTCTAATTCTACGTTGTTATGTTTTAACTGCCCCTGCTGATTGTCTGCGTAACATTGTTTTGTACGAATTACTTGCATTGTACATGCCCTACTCCTCTAAGCTTTTTTTTTAATGCTGTTCAGCAGCTTCATGTTTTCGCCTGCTTTTGCCTGTTCTCATTTTACATTTTGTTTTAATATTGTTGTTTTAATGGCTAATTTAACATCTGGCCAGTGTACAACAGTTTAAAATGAGCCTTTTGGCTAACACTGGGACATTTACATCAGTTACAATACTACAGTGCACCTGTGAACAAAGCCAGGTCCATAAAGAAATGTTTTTCCGAGTTTAAAGATCTTGACTGGCCTGCAGAGAGCCGTGACCTGAACCCCATCCAACACCTCCGAGATGAACTGGAACACCGACTGTGAGCCAGGCCTCATCGTCCATCAGTGTCCAACCTTAATGCACATATGAGGCAAATCTCTGCAGCCAGGTTACCAAGTCTTTTCAAAAACCTTCCCAGAAGAGTGCAAACTGTTATAGCAGCATGGGAAAAGAGATGTTTGCATAGACAGTCCTTATTTACAAGTGTAAGTCATATTATTTTATTACAACCTAACATGTTCAACAATCACATAAAGTGATGTCCACATACTTTTGTTTTTATATCAGAGGAACAACATGATTCTGTACAGAACCACAGCTGTCTTCTCCAGTTGGTACTAAACACTATTTGGGAACAAACATGCACACAATGCACTGTAAATATGTCACTACATTAACGATATTGCTTTTGCCCAGTAATGTTTCTCTGCCAGAGGAGATATTACCCAACTGAATTGTTCTGAAATTTGGTGCGTAGCAGAAATTTAGATTAGTCATTTCAGGATATTGTACAGTGTATTATGTGGGTATTAGGACCACAATATGTAATGTGTAATTCATTAATTAATTTAATAAAAGGTCTACCATGGCTTTTATAACACCCAGAATGCTGCATCCTTAAGACATTGTAAGATGTATGGAAAAATATCCTTCTTTATATATTATAGTTTCAGAATATATGTAAAACGCATTTTGCATTGGAGGTTATTGCAGAGGTCCACAACTGCATTACTGTGAGAACTGAAACAGACGTGTCAATATATTCTCTGGGTATGTTTGTGTTTTTGTACAGTATCTATCGTGAGCTCGCACCATCGACAAATGAATCGAACCAAAATACTCGACACTGTTCAGTTTTTATATATATAAATGCATTTATTTAAGTTAATCATCTCTCCTCATTCAAAGTTGAATTTCTGCAGTATCTATAAAACAGGGGACAGTTAGAAGCGCTGTACAGTCTGACAACAAAACTAGGAACCGCAGCTGAGTACACTGTATATATGTACATACTGTACACACACACACTGATGTAGGTATATACAAAAATATACACTTTTACATGTGTGACCCCTCGTGCCATATCCCACTGTCGTTCAATGAAGCCACTCTCTTAGAAAACACATCATCACCCCTTTAAATCATTGATTACTATTTCACCTTTTTATCTGTCTTTACTGGTTGATGAGACTTCTCCAGTATTTTGTCTCATGTGCGTGTACAGTCCCTCTTCTGCCCTGACTCTCTCTCTCTTACACACACACACACACACACACACACACACACACACACACACACACACACACACACACACACACACACACACACACACACACACACCAGTACAGTCACTCGTAGCAAAAGATGGAGGAGCTTAAGCAGTCCTGAGCTGGATGTCTCAGCAGGGCTTTTCACATATCAGAGAGGGCTCTTCTGCTAATCCTAAAAAGGGGATTTAAGGTGGACTGAATGGGGAAGACATACCTCTTGTTAGGACAAATCATGACATAACTCTGCTCCTTGTTTGAGGGAAAAGCTGAGAGAACACAAAGCTTTACCTTTACACCTCCTTTCTTGTTAAAGTCCATAAAATTAAGCCATCGATTGTTTTCCTTCAAAACACAATGAGAATGAAGAAAGTCCTACTGGCTCAATGGGGAAGACGCTCTTGTTCACTGACTGGTGTTCAGTTATACGACCTCTTTTAATGCTGATGAAGATGCCCGTATATAAGATGGACATCAGATCAGCGGCTAATAGATGTCCTCGCCCCGGCATGTCCTGCAGGTCTAACGGAGACGGGGAAGAAGAATGAAATATACAAACATATACTATCCGCAAATGTGCAAAGAGTTCTCTGCGTCTCATTCTGCATTTCCAAAGACTTTTAACCCTTCTTCTCCTCCTTCTTCTTCTTCGCACAGAGAACAACAGGAAGGAAAACTTTGGCACATTGTGCTAAAGATGTAAACATTTAATCATCCAATCAAAATGAGGCGCTGGACTACTTAATTATTAGTCGTTTCCTCTGCGCATAACATAGACATAATAAAACGTAAAATAGCAATCTTTTCAACTTCACAAGAATAAGACTGGTTTAAAAATGAAAGGCTTTAAACAACATATCTGAACCGTTGTAGCAGACGGTATTGCCATGGTCGCTCAGGTGTGTGCAGTTTGGTTCACATGCCTGCTCAGTTTGTACTGCCTGTTTACAGTTTAATGACAATAGAAAGAACTAAGACAAAAAGAAAAAGGTCTGAAACTCTCAGTGGTGCATTGTGCATCAGGAAGTTACGACCTTGAGTCCCTTTTTCTTTCCTGTTCTGGTTCTTTACTAGTTAACAAGAAGTGTTTCAATAGAGGGCGCTGTACTCCACAAAAAAATAGTAACAGGGACAAGGGCCAGATACTTTGAAAATGAAGACCGTCTAGTATGAGGTTCTCATCAAGAACCTTTAAGCATCCAAATTTGATGACAAATGTTAATACTAAAGGATTGCCACACAGTTAGGAGACAACATTTGTGTATGTACCCCATTACCAGGTCAAGACCTGACAAACCCTTATCAAACATATCAAGGAGATGTAAAGGAATAATTAATCAAAAATCATAGTACCTACACCCAACGTATATGAAGAAATCCCAAACCTCAGACCTGCCCTATAAATTATCGTGAAGTTTACACCCATCATACTCAAACAGCTGTTTGATCTACAACATGTGTGTGCCACATGCTGCGGTCCATCAAAGCCTTATGATGCGACTGCAAATATAGTTTGGAGGCTAAATTGAGGAAAATGTATACCATAAATTCCAATCAGCTTTTACAATTATTGATTTGCAACATTCTTAAGAAATTAAGACACAACTGAGAAGGTTTCATAATTTTTCTGCAGTTTCTAAAACAGAAAGGCAAAAAAACTAAAACGTTTCCAGTACTTCGTGGAAACTCCACCAACCCCGAACCCTAACCCTGCTTAACATAAAATGTAACTGAAACCGTAAATCAGATTTGGGCCCTCGAGTCTGGTCACCATGTCTACAGGAACGTTCCTCACATCTAGGCTCACCCTCGGTTCTGGCCTCATGGGGTCCTGTGCCTCGCAGCACAAAGTCACAGGATAGGCTTTTCCACCAGCTGACCTTCACAACTCCGCTCACTCTGCTTATAGTCGTGTGAATGTTTAAGACAAGGCAAACATCAGGTACAAGGAACAAAATGGCAAAGAAACAAGAAAAGGGATGGAACAGAGGATGAAAAAGTATCAGGCAGCTGATCAAGCATGAACAGCTGTCTTTGTCCGTTTCGATAACACAGTAAATCAAAGAAATCAACATTGACAGGTTAAGATGTGAATGTGAGAGAAATATTGAGAAACAGCGAGGAGATTTGACATTAAAGAACACTTGAGGCTGCAAATTCTTCCTTGAATAAACTCAGAAATAGATTATGTGAAGCCATTTCTGTTGTACAGTACTGTATATCCGTTCAAAGATGTTTGGTGTTTGTCGTTGCCAAGTGATGAGTCGCTCCAAATTTAATCAGAACCAATTTCCTCGAACTATACCATCATTACTCATCCTTGACTAACAGTACAGAGGATCATAGCGGTGAAGACAAACCCATGTTGAAGCTGAGATGCACAACAGGCAGGTGATGAACTACAGCAGACAGGTACATGTACTGTAAATAGTATCAGTAAGCCTTTCAGGTAACAAAAAAAAACCAAGAAGTGGCACAATGCTGTTTGGGAACACTGAAATCTTGTTCCACAGTTTCAAGTAGCTCGCCAAAATAAACTAGAAGTGTTTTCATTGGTACTTTGTATCAGCCAAAACTGAGCAGTCCTGCTTGTGCAATCAGAAAAAACTGCTCACCTCTAGCAGAAACAGAGTGAGGACAAACAGTAAAACCTTGTTTATTGCAGTTTCAAACTTCTAAACAGATGGCTCACCTAACAGGCACAATGAAGAAAAAAAACCATGTTGATGGGAACCACTTCTAACTGTAACTGTGGGAGCTGGTTGCTGATGCATGCAGCTAGAAGGAGCTTTTCAGAACACATGTGCATGCACAATTTATACAGTTTGACTACAGCCAGGAAACCGTTTTCTTTTTGCATGATATCTGTTCACAGACTGGAATAAGCAAGGTTTTACTCTTGTCAACGAGTGGGACCTTGTCGAAATGGTAGCCACATATTACCGCTGGTGTTTCCTTCTATCGCCATGCAAGAGCAGGCAGGTGTATGTTGAAAGTATATTATAAATGTAACAATTATCCTTTTGCAGCCCCCTGTTACCTCTAGGGAAAAAGCTGCAACATTAACTTCTGTTTGGGTGTGATTATTAGACAGTGACCTTCCTACAATGGCAATATTAGACACAGGCAAAGAAAGTTATCGGTGCAGGAAAAGAAGATGTATAAACTGAGCTGCTCCACAAGGAGCAGTTAGAGAGCAGCGAGAGTAAGTAAAGAAAAAACTCTTTTAATCACTCATCTGGTATTCCTGAAACACAAAAACATCCATTCGAAATTTGGTTCCATTTTTTTTTTTGACAAAAGTAAACAACGAAAAAGAGATTTTTGTTAAGAGATTTGTTTTCTGTGTATTGTTTCTTTAGAGACATGATGGTGTAGAAGTGAAGATGCTGTGGCAGCCAGTGCTACAGCCGGACGACAAACAGTAAATCCTGAGGGGTGGCTTCAAGACACTTCCTGGCCGGCCAAACCAAATCGATGTCAGGGCCCATCCGAAGCAGAGAAGCTCTTCCCTGGACCCCCTCCCCATCCCCAAGACACAATCTGTAGAAAAACTGTGTAGAAATGAAAAGCAGAAATCACAGCATTCTTCTCTCCACTCTGCCTCTATTTTCTCTGTTGATCCTGTGAACAAATGAGAGTAAAAAGAGGAACAGCTCAAGGATTCGAGTCCATTTCCTCCCTTCAAGTCCCTCTACACCCAAACCTCACCCAAACCACAACCTGAAGCCTCCATCTGCCGTTACAGACTCTAGCTCTTGGCCCGAGCTCTAGCTCTGTGTGGTGACACAAAAAGAGAGAGAGCACCGGAGAGGAGCAACAACACCAACGTCCCATTCTTTCAAGAATGAAAAAAACTCCTACGAAACCTCCGTCAAGAGTTAACAGCAAGAAATAAAAAATATTAATAATAAAATAAAATAAAAATAATTACAAAGTAAAAAGAGTTCTACCTCACCAGCATTAATTAAAGAAAGTAAAAGAACAAAATTAGCCTCTGGAACCATCAATGAAAAAACACTGAGGTATGTAGTTTGGATGGAAAGCCCCTTCATCGCTTTTATCCTCATTATGATCATCACTGTCACCATCCATCCACCAAATACAGTCAGTTTCCTGTTTACTCCATTATGGTCTACAAGCCCCTCCCCCAGTAGGTGTGGCTCTTTGTTATCTTGGGCGGGGTGAGGGTGGGGGAGAGGTGTATAGACGTGACTGGCTGCACCTCTGAGGAGGAGGAGGAGCGAGAGGGATCCATTTATCCATCAAGTTGGTCTTTCTCCTCAAGTCCGTTTCCATCTCTTTATCCGTGTTTCAGAGTCTGTTGTTGTCTCTATCCATTATCCAGCTCTTCCGGGGGTTGGTAGCGCCCCCTATGATTGTAAATTGAGGGTGAACTTCCACTGTTGGTTGAGGCTCGGGCTGCAGACCTCCACAGTGAGTCCGCCCATCCTGGCGCTGCGGCTGTCCAGACAGAGGTTGCTGCCCACGTGACGAAGCTTCGAGTTGGACTCAATCTGCTCCCATTTCTGGTGACACACAACGATGTCATGACATGTGCAAGTGAGAGTACAGCTCTGGTAAACAGTCCGAGCAAAGCGGGTATTTTTACCTGTCTGCTGTCGTTCTCTCGACAGCCTTGTAGTTTTATGAGGGAGCCAGCCGTTCGGTCCACAACAGTCAGACACAGGTCCATGTGTTTGACTGACTTGTCCTTGGTCAGGGCCCACTCCTTGACAAAAATTAATAAAAGCATTAGTATGAACGTTGCAAACATGCTGGGGTTAGGGATGTCCTGTGCTAGCAATGATCCTAGTCGTTTTATATGGACTTGTGGCAAATATAATCAATAATATCTGACGTTTTATTTTACAGCACATGTTGAAGCTCTGCACATCAAGAGTAAGAAAATCAATCCAGAAAGAATGATTGACAGCTGAATACTTTGTTCAAACAGGAAAAAAAAAATGCATCACAGCTTTAGTTTCTTTGGAACAACATTTTTAAGTCAACTTTCTGACTCGTGACAACCAGCAGAGACTGAGAGCAACAGCAGCATTAGCATGGACTTGAAACATCAAATACTAATCGAACAAAGGATGTCTTCATCAGATTGATTCAGTACGTCTTAGAGGAAGTGTAAGACCAGCTCTTTACATTAACACACAAAAAGAAAACACTGTTGGTCTATAAATGTTTGTAGTGCACCAGATAATAGAGGTTGGGTGACTTCCTGTCGGTACGTGTGTTATATCGTACTCTACAGCATAACTGACACCCACAGGAAGAATTATTAGCACGCATCAAGACATGCCTCCTCAAATATTGCCTAAAGAGCTGCATTGTCATTTACATGTCTAATTAAAAAGAGCGTCAGTTAATTTCAAGCTAGATTTGAGGCAGTAAAATTAGGTTTTAAAAATGAAGAAAAGAAGAAAAAACTACTCATGTGGCAAGTTTAGCAATAATGCAAAAAAATGATGGTTACTTCATGTGACTCCAGTTTTTCCAGTAAGACCACTTTACCTGTCATCCTATTTTAGGAAGGAACTATTTGAGAAACTGCAGACACAAATATGCACATTGTAAACCCTCCACATTCAACGTCTTCCAAGACATTTGCGCTTCCTCCACGAACAAAGTTGAAATACTTCCATGTACAGATGAAAGTTGACGCTTCAGTGTGCAAGTTTGTTGCCTGACTTACAGGCAGACTACATGTGTTAACTGTAAAGATATTCACTTTTACTTGCTGCAGAATAAGGATCATTCTTGACTTTAAGTCTGACCTGACCTTTGTTTGAAAACATGTTTCCTCTGTATAGTAACCACAGTCTTGCTCATAAAACTCAACTTGTGTGCACCATTAGACCTTTAATAGTCGAATCCTGTGACATACTCCCACGTGCCATCACCACTAGTGCCACCACTTACCACCAAGGTGTCTTTAGGGCAAAGAATTTGACAAGCTGACCTGTGTGTGTCGTCGTGGTAACGCTACCTGGTTTCCTCCGGCGTTGTGGCATTCATAGACACCAACCACACCGTCGGCAAAATGACCCAGGGTGTCCAGACAGTTTCCTCCCTGCTGCAACGCTCCAAATGCTATGTCCTGGTGGTCCGGGACTCTGAACACACACAAACAAAATTTAATTTTAATATATTATTCTATTTGTTGTATATATTGTGCATTTTTCTTATTTTTCTTCTTCTTATTCTATTCTATTTTTGTATATATTGTTCTTTCTTACGTAAATCTTTTTATTTTCTTACGGAAAAATGCTGCTGTACCAAAAGAATTTCCTCTTGCGGGATTAATAAAGTATCTATCTATCTATCTATCTATCTATCTATCTATCTATAAATAAACACCGTGTTGTTAAAAGGTTTACGCGATCACGATTGTATCAAATCCATAAAGATATTAAGGGTTTATTATTTAATAGTGTATCGTGGAAGGTAACACCAAAGAGGACAGAAGTAGGGCGAGCTAAATAGAGAGAACGATGCTTTTGTACCATTTTCTTCTGACAAATAGCAGAATATAACCCAATTACATCTGAAATTATTAAAATTAAGATGTTACATTTATACATTATTAATCTCATTCATACAAGTGACAAATTGCAAACCAGCCAAAATTTAATAAAAGTGCCAGAGGCATAATTGCTAGTACGGGTTAGTCATTAGTGTCACAGTCATTTCTGAGTCTTATTAAAGCATGAAACACTAGATCAGAGCACAGAGGAGATCACAGTCACACTGATACTCCTGGCAGTGCTGCGATCTCTTACAAACCAAGCCCTCGTCTTACTGAAACTCAGGTGGGAGGTATTCTTAATTACTTCTTATTTCATAATATCATATATTGTGTCATACCATATGACATTATATGCTCTAATTTTCTTACCGCAATTCAGGGTAAACGTTCTCCAGGTACCATTTGAATGGCTTGCATCCTAATCTCTTCTTCATCTCCATACGACTCTGGATACTGAGAGAGAGAGAGAGAGAGAGAGAGAGAAAAAGAGAAAAAGAGAAAAAGAGAGTGAGAGCGTTAGCGGGTTGATCACTTGTGGTTCTCAAAGCGTTTCCCAACATTGATTAAGTTATAGCCTCTCTGTTAGGGCAGATAGTGGAGGCCTAGGGGAAAATAAATGCTTCGGCTGGCAGTGGAGGGAGATGACAGGAGTGTTCCACAAGGTCACATAATGAGCATTTTTATCTTTGTCCAGCTGCACTGCATGGATGTGAGAGGACTTAATGTTGTGTGGCCTCTTCTGAGAAAAGTGGGAAAAGGGTGAAAAGCCACACAGCAGCAGTCCGCTGATATACAGATAAAAGTGAAATAAAGAAGAAACACAAAAACAATCATGGATCCAAGAATACAACACGGGTCCCGCATGGCATGACTAAACCCTCCATTACTAGCCTGTTTATTATGGATCCGGGCTCCTTTTTACCAATGCGTTGCACGTCCATCATTTTCTTTTGCTTTGACGTATGCCGTCACAATCTAACACCAATCCCGACAGCACGTCAAATAATACGGCAGTTTTTTTTTTACCTTTTGCCCTCTTTCAAGCCACATTAACTGCCACGTGTCACTTTAATGAAAGGAGTAACTGACTTCTTTCACAGCTGACGTGCTGCTAATTGGCAATCCAATTAATATGCCCATTCACGTGGCTGGTTTTGTAGTTTTGTGATCGAGCTACATTATGTTGTCTGACTCCTGTAGGGATCATACTTCATGGTACTTACTTTCCGTAGGGGACATTTCTCGCTGAGGGGACGGCAGCATAGTAGAAGTTTTTAAATTCATCCATCCACACCTCTGCTGCTCTCCTCGTGTTCCTGAGAGACAGGTGGGAAAAGAAATATGACGGGGGAGAGTGACGGAGAGGGAGAAAATGGGGAGAGGTGTGATGGAAGACAGACAAAAAGAGAGTAGGTGAGGAGATAGAAGAAGCAGGAGAGAGATGGAAGAAGAGAATGAGACCGAGAGATGGAAGAACAGGGACAGAGAGGCAGATTTAAGATCATGGTACATGATGGTCTTAGTCGTCTAAGATTAGCCATTTTGGATGCATTTTCCATGCTGAATGACTTAATTTCAAGAAACTAATGAGCACATCCCTGGTAAACATAAGATTTAAAGTGGTCCTTTTGCTTGATTCCTTGAAAAGAAACTCAGTTTTACAAGTCTGTTGATTAAATCAACTAATCGATTAGTCGACAAAATTGAGTGTTAGTTGACTAAATATTTCTTTGGTCGAGGACAGCCCTTGAGCTGTGCCCACACATGTTATTTTTGTGCCTTTTTTTTTTGATGATGTAACAGTACTGTCAGCTGGAGTCAGAACAAATCACAATTTTATATTCTTTCTATAACAGAGGTTCTCAAAGTCCGACAGTGGGCTCAGATAAAGTTGAGACAGCACTGGATTACTTTGATACCGAAGACAATGTAGAAAACACGATTCTCAGGCAAGTTCTGGAGTTAGAAACAATGTGTGTATCATGTCTGTGTGTTCATGTTTGACTGGCACGTTTGTTTGTCAACATTTAGTCAAAATCAGACTGTAAGAACACACATACGTTGAAGCAAGTCAACACTTAGAGCCCAGGTAAATATAACAGTGCAGCTACGTCTCATGAAGTAGGATTACCGAGTTTGCATTACTGGGTAAAAGACAGAAGTCCATGTTCCACATTTGGGAGGATATTCACTTGGTATGGTGAACAGCAAAGGTATCAAGCTAACTTCATTAGAGTAGATTAATCAATGGATTGGCAGGATAATTATTTAGCAGCCATTTGGATAATTGCTTCAGTCATTTTTCAAATCAAAAAACAAACAAACATTCCCATGTTCCAGCTTCACAGTCCTGAGGATTTGATGCTTTTTTGTTTTTGTTTTTAGTGATAATAAACGGAAGATCTTTGGGTTTTGGACTGTCAAGCAAAACAAGCGATCCAAAGATTTCAACTTCGAAAATGTCATTCACAATTTTACCAAAGCTTGACAGTTTTTAGAGCAAACGATTAATCAAGACACTAATTGTCAGATTAAATCGATGATGAAAATTATTGTTAGTTCCAGCTCTGATCTTTATCAATAGTGCATCGTGAGACAGCTGCCAACATCTGAAAAAGTTGTGACTGCAAAGACTGACAAATATAAACAAGTAAAGGGCGCGTACCTGTGAATCTTTAACGTGGCACTGTGGTGACACACGTTTAAAGAAAGCTGCCTGCATTGCTTTTGTTTGTGGCACAAGACAAATAACTGACTATCGTGTAATCAATAGAAAATGTTAATTATTACAAACAAGCCAGCACTGAAACTGTGTTTTGTTGCTCAGGCAGGATGGAATGATTCATCAACACAGTGAACGTCTGGGACAGTGAATGTCTCAGTTTCAAACATTGAGGAGTAGTTTTGTCTGAATGAATATCCCGACATTTCCAACATCCATTTACTAAACTAAAAGACCCCAAAAATCTTTGTATTTAATCCTGAACCATCTGCTCCCCAGCAACATGCTGGAGGCAGTGTACTCCGAGGGAATTTAAATGACTTATAGAAGAGGTTTGGATGTGATTCTCTTCACATTGATTGCAAGATGGTCCCGTCGCCACATGTCCAATATACACAATATCTGGGAATTGCTGCTCTTAGAACAAATACAAAGCCATCCAAGCAGGCAAAACAGGCGCCGCCTCGTCGCTCCACAGGGTCTCCGCCAGCGGAAGGTTTCTGGGGCTTTATTCAAGACTGAAGGGCAAGACAATGAACTGAAGCAGCCTCAAAGCACGGATGAAGCCGTTCTGCATGGTGAGTCTCCATTGTTGAGGCTGATACAAGAGAACATCACTGCACCCATCAATTAATAAATTATATTTGGAAATGTCGGAGAGGGCTATGAAACTACTTTTAAGACTTCAGACATGTGGACCACAGGAGGCGTCACAGCTGAAATGGCAGAGCCACATCCACAGCCAGCACCATATACAATAAGCTCCGAGACCGTTTGATCTCATGTTGGAGTTTATATCCACTGGAGTCGTCTCTTTTGGGTTTCATCCAGCTCAGGGTCCATTTAAAATTCACAAGAATTACCTCAGTTTATAAGTATTACTAAGATGTCGGTGCTCTTTAAGTGTTTAAAGAGTTGTTGTTACTTTACTGTTGGTTTCCAGCCACCAGGAAACATTCAATCAATTCCAAAGATACTCCACCATGTTGGTCTATGACGCCCTTCATTTCTTGTTTGCGCCACAGTGCTATGAGGAACCAGAGGAACCACAGCCTCTTTAACTTCCCAATTATTCGTTTGTTGACGTTCGTAAATCAGGGCAATAGGGTTTGTCGGTCTCCTTTCCAAGCAAGGGTGGCTACTTGTGGTTGGAGACTGTTTCAAAGCAGAGATCCATATCTTTCCATGGATCACGTTTCCAATTACTAATGTTCACTGAATATGCCGTCACATTTATCAGAGCTCTAAAAGGGCAGCACATGCAAAAACAGATCTTCTATATTTAAAAGAGCATTCTTTCTCAATCTGAAGCCAATTTTCCCTGTGATTGCTTTTTATTGTTTTTTAATTGTTGGTGCTTGGTTTAATTCTCAAAGTTGTAGTAAAACTCAATGTGTTTACAACAGTACATGACATAAGTCACTAGGACAGAAACAATTCCCGTATAAAGAGAAGTCTGCAGAGTTTTGTATGGGGGGAGGGGGGGGGGAGTAATCAACCCGAAGGAAACAAGAACAGCAAAGAAAATCATTGCCAATGTTTGTGCTGTTAGTGCTCTTAGCACCGTCAGCTGCAAGCCGTCTCCATGCTGAGAGCCGTGTGAAGGCCATAGAAATGCTCTGAATTCGGTATTGAGGACCTTTAAAAGGATGCACAAGATATCCAGTATACACTAAACAAATAGCAGCAGTGCAACATGTGTGAATGGGACATACTGTTCTTCAGTAATTTAATGAATTAATGGGATGAACCTGCCAACCTACTTGGTGTGTGTGTGTGTGTGTGTGTGTGTGTGTGTGGGGGGGTGGTGTTACCTTGCAAACACAGTCCCGCTGCCCCCAGGGAAGGTGTATGGATGCTGCTTTCTGAAGACGTGGCCAACTCTGCTACAGGGGATGATCTCCAAACTGCCACCACACTGCCACACGCGAAATGAGATTTCTGTAACACACACACACACACACACACACACACACACACACACACACACACACACACACACGCACACACACACGCACGCACGCACGCACGCACGCACGCACGCACACGCACACGCACACGCACGTTCTAAAAAACTGCTTCTATAAAAATATCACAGTGGATTATTATAAGCAGTATGTAAGATGTCTTGTGAGGTTGTTAACTCAGGATGTCAGCGCCTCATTAATGTTTTTGTCGGTGTTCTGATATTGTCAGCATCCCTCTCCAACATTGTCTGCATTTGAATACGTGTTGTTTAAATGAGCACCCAAATAAATGAGTATCTGAATTGTCAATCCAGCTCTGAATCATTGTGCCGTCTCGAGAGAAGCATGAATCATTCTGTTTATTCCTGACTATTTCCCAGTTGAATTCAGACAAAAGCAACAGGGAGACACAGCTGCTATTTTCTCATTGTGTTGTTTGCAAATGATCCCTATTGTGTGCACTATCGTTATTATCACATTAAAACTGCAATTTTCTAAAGATCAACTGTGCTCTGGAAGAGCCTTTTACCCAGATACGACAACCAAATTACGAATGGATTTTCTTGGCACACAAACCCAAAGTAATCTCATGAGTTGATCACAGCGTGAGACACATCACAAGAGACACTGCACATTTTATAAGTGAGCAGAAATCTGTTGTTTTTCAAGCCAAAAGAAAGAAGTTAAAAATGTGTGCCTATTTAAGACTTAAAGGAATAGTTTTGGGAAATTTGCTTATTTGCTTTCTTGTTGAGAGTGAGATGAAAAGATCGATGCCAGGCGTATTTGTATGTTATCGTAGCTTAGCATTAAGACTGGAAACAGAGGGAAGCATTTAGCCTGAATGTCCGAAGTTAAGACACTCCACCTACCAGCCTGCACTCAAGAAAGAGTCAACAACACGAGTCCTTGTTAAAACACAAATTGTTATTTTTAAATTTGTTTTTGGTCCGATTATACGAAATGCGATGCTTCATGTTAAGAAGTGGGCGCATATTTTATTACTGTTGGGCAAAGACAGGCTAGCTGTTTCCCTGGTTTCCAGTCTTTGTGCTAAGCTAAGTGGCTGCAGCTTCATATTAAAGTACAGACATGAGACCTCTCATGTACAGACATGAGACCTCTGGTATCAATGTTCTCATCCAACTCTCGCAAGCAAGTTAAAAACTGCATTTCCCAAAATGTCAAACTATTTCTTTAATGCCTCTGGTAAAACTCCTGTCACATCCATCACGTCTAGAAGCAGATAGTTGGGAATTCAGAGACAGTTGTGGTGCAACACATTACAGCAGAGAAGTGTAATAGTAAAGACTGACAGTTTTAGTTTATTTTCTCTCCCTGACACTTTACTTTCCACTTCTAATCACACTCTGTTTTTTGTTTCTTTCACTCACCTCTATATTTACTATTCATCTGCATCTATTACTGTGTCATATTTTCATCTTCCAACCACCATCATCTGTCTACTGTTATTCTACTGACTTCACGCTCCATTGTGACTCATCTGAATTTGCATTTAGACTTTAGCGGCACTCACCAAGGTTTTCTCCTCCCCATACGTCCATCATCATGTCATACTTTCCCAGCAGCTCAAAGTAATCCTTATCCATGACAAATAGACCCCCTGCTATCATTGGAGTCCTGCAGGGGCGGGGAGAGAGAGAGAGAGAGAGAGAGAGAGAGAGAGAGAGAGAGAGAGAGAGAGAGAGAGAGAGAGAGAGAGAGAAGGTGGATGGAGCGAGGAAAAGAGCGAGATCAGTAGGAGTAGCGGAAACTGGCAAACAAAAGTGTGTCTGTCATGTATGATCACTAGAGAGGATGTGAGAGTGTGAATAACTTACTTAATGGGGGCGATGGGGTTGCCTTGTCTGGCTCGTCTCTGATCCTGAGTCATGTAGTCCCATTTAAACACCAAATTCCAGTCAAAACCTATTGACACACACACACACACACACACACACACACACACACACACACACACACACACACACACACACACACACACACACACACACACACACACACACACACACACACACACACACACACACACACGTTGGGATTAGGTCGCAGTTGCCTATTGTCACCTGTGTTCATGTTTCAGCACAGAGAGTACAACTCCTAAACCTGACAATATAAAAAGTTGTAAGACTAGAAAGCAAAGGACGGGACAAAAAAAAAGTAATTGTATCAATACAAATCCAGTCCACATGGATTTGTGAGCATGCCGCAGTGTGGAAGACACAGTTTATGTGCAGTAAGTGGTAAAACTAAACATGCTGGGTGTGTATTCAGTGGAAGTGTTCGTCTTGTGTGTGAGAAAAGGCCACAACAGCCTCAAGAGAAAACCGTTAATGAAGTAGAACAACAGGTATCAGCGCTTCTAGTACCAAACCACACAGAACATCGCGTGTACCGTACCTCCTTTCAGGTCGGCCGAGGCTCCCACGTACTGGAAGTTGTCCATATTGATGACATCAATGATAGGAGACACTACTCTGGTCTTGTCCTGAGAAGGAAGGACGGAGACCAAAATAATAAATTTGTCCTGAATGAACTCAGAATGGGAATAACAGGAAATGTGGCTCAATAATAAATATGTAGGAAAGTAAATATTCCCCTCAACACCAATGACTCAGATGTTTAGTTTATCTCTGTGTTTATGAAGCAGAACTCAAAGTAAAGCCGTCTTTTCTACAATAAATTACTCCCACAGCGTCACATCTTGCAGCAGTTTAGAGAAAGGATTGCTCAAGTGACCAGAATGACAACAACAGAAACAGACATCACAGGTAGCGAGTTAGTTTATTTATTTGGGGCTGAAACCTTTTGATATGACACATGAGGTTTCACCCACACAGACTGCATTTCTCCTTCTTTCGGTTTTGAATTCGAGTGCTTCATTATTTAGAGGTGCAACTAAAGTGAAGAAAAGCTAAGTCAATTACTTTGACAGCAAAAATGTTTTAGATTTGGCTCGAGGCGTTTATTAACTAGGGAACGACAAAACATTTGGGAGGATCAAATGCACAAATCAGACTATTTTCAGTCATATCAGATAAATATTTAAAGAACAACCTCCATTTTACACGGTGTCCCACTTCAGACTGAAATTACATTTAATAAAGAGATTCCCTCTCAAGTCATTACTGAATAAATTATCAACACACTGTTAATCTTTTATGGAGTTTATGTTTATTCTGTCAGAGGAAATTGATTTTTAAATCAAATAAACCTTTATGGAAAACTGTTTTTCTATACAACTGTACTGACACTGGGAATAAATCCTGACTGACAGCTTCATGTATCAGTCTGAGCTCTGACTGATAATTATTTTCTCTTTTCTAAAATAAATAAAATAAAGCTCAACATCATTATGATCTACTGAATCACGGGACATTTTAACCACGTCAGATCAGAAAAGGGAAATGTGAACTTTTGAAGCTGTGAAAATGTGCTTTTATACTGAAGGGGTCCAAACATTCCTGTGTTATTGAAGTCATGCGCTCCTTGTTTTTAACAAGACACTGACTGACTACCAGCTCCAGGGGAGCTGCTCTGCAGTTGACCCTGACCCCTGACCTCTATGTGAAAGAGTGAAGGAAAAAGCTAATTCCTCTACAAATATGAATGATCAACATTGTGAAGCAATTTTGAGCCCCGTGATACAGTACATCTTTAAAACACTGCAAAGGACTCTTCAAGAAACTTCCATCTTGAAACAATTTAATTTGTGTGTTATTTTCAAGTCAAATTACATAAAATTAATTATAATAAAACTAAACTAAAAGTGTTTCGACAAAGAAGGAGGTCAAATCAGGGTGATGTCACCAAATGGCGAGCTGCTCTACAGGGTCTGTGTTGACTGTTTAAGTGTCAAAGTGTGTGACACTAGAAGTCTCTAAAGACTTGTGGCTCAAAGGTAATCCTTAAAAAGGGCGACTTCAGTATTTTTTAATGAGATCCCTATTTTCCCTTGTTTTTGTGTCAAAGTGACAAAGTGAAACATGGGGTTCAGGTCCAAGTCACCCTTTAACATCACAACATTAAAAATCCTTTACTTGTTGATCTGGTTGGACTTGTTCATCTTTTACTTTCTTGTATGTATAATAATATACTTTACTGTAGTATAAAGGTGTGTCTTTATGCGTGTGTGTGTGTGTGTGTGTGTGTGTGTGTGTGTGTGTGTGTGTGTGTGTGTACCTCAGCCACTCTCTCCAGCAGCGGCTCCAGCCAGTGGTCGTTACATTCACAGTGAGAGTCCAAGAAGGTGAGGACGGGTGCCGTGGCGGCATCTGCACCACGAACCCTTGAACGCATCAGTCCTGAGGGAAACATCAAAATGATACATTTAGAATGAGTTCACCCCCAACCATTAACATGGGTGAATAATTGCATTCATGAAACAGCACTGAGATGGTTTTTTTAATGATATAAAACTTTCTTCTTCTCGCTACCTTCTCTGCGGTCGTTTCTCAACACACGCACTTTTTCAATCTTCCCAAGCAGCGCTCCATCCTCCGCTGAAACACACAAAGTCTGTAACTACTCACTGAACCTATTCGGTTTGTTCAGTTGTACAATTTGTTTGCGTGAATTACTCACAATTATCACTGTAGTCGTCAACCAGAATGATCTCTTTGACCAAGTGAGAAGGACTCTTCTTCAGGACACTAAACCGAGAGGGAGAAGCAATTTATAGGAAGATAAAGCAGATAAAAAATGTCAAAAATCTAAATAGGAAATGTTTTCTTAAGGGGACAGCACACACACCATTCACCTACCTGACCACAGTCCGCAGCAGAGCAGAGCGAGCTTCATTGTGGAAGGTGATGACGACGCTGGAGGCCGGCAGCTCCGACTTCCATTGTTTATGTCTGCAACTACACGCACAAGAAACCATCACAATTAGGAATAAAAAAAAAAGACAGAAAAGCATAAATGCCTAAATGTGTACAAATACACAAACACTCCTACGCACAGAAGCGCACCGCTGAATGTGTGAGTAAAGCTGCGAGCTGGAACTGCTCCCTAAACAGATTCTGAATACATGAACACAATAAATGGGATTCCACACACACACACACACACACGCACACGCACACACACAGTAATGCTCTGCTGAAGCTGGGACTGACAGTGAGTTTTGAGGACCGCAGGGCAAAAATCCCATGAGATGGTGTACTTGCGCATGTTTGTGTGTCGAACAGAGACAAATCCTGCCCCGACTCAGAAGTGAGGAACATGGGTGATAGGATGCTACACGAGACAATGAGCCAAGGGGAGGATGAATAAATCCTGTAGTAAGCGCTGTACACGCTGTACATACATCACATGAGCAAATGTGTGCGTTTACAGAAATAATCCACAATCCTGTTTTAGGACATTAACCTTCAACCATAATTTAAAAAGACTTACTGCTAGAAGAGTTTGGCCTTAGAGGCTTTAACACATACCAGATGTACAGTATGTGCTGTTACACTACATTACTACAGTACACTACATATTGAGTGTACAGTACACAACCTGTCTGTGTGCATGGTGTGTGCGCGGCCCTTTTGCCCCTGCACCACGTCTGTCAGAGCAGCACTGGCTTTGAAAACCCTGAAAACAGTCAATTTGAAGCTGCATCAATCTTGAATCGACACAATCCTCTTCTGATGCTGGTGTGTGTTTTATAGCTGGAGAATTACACCTATACATTCTTTTGATCTTGTGTTGAAGGCACTAATGAAGCAGCTTTGGTCTGAAAGAAAAACAAAAAGGCTGCTTTTTCTTTCTGGAAAACCTTCACAAATCAGTGCTGCTGAATGCTGTGCACATGACTCATCACTACCAGATCAATAGGAGACACATCCCTGCTCTTTTAGCAGGCTAATGGCTCTAGCTGTCTAAGTCAGGTCAATATATCAGAGAGGCCGGAGCACAGCCTTTACACAAATAGTCTTTGAATCACAGAGATACTGCAGGAAGCAAAGGCTGAATACGAAAGCATACTGTTGGAGGAGCACAGTGTTGGCAGCACTTTCACTTCTTTGTGTGTAAAGTTGATTTACATCTAAACTTTCAAAATCACCTGCTCCGCTTTCTGGTTTTCATTCACAAAAGAGTTGCATTAGTTTGTCTTTATTTTAGTGAATTTTGGTATTGTATCTATACTCATAATTCTTTCTGATTGAGGCCTGAAGATTTTGCATCAAATTTGTGATTTTCTGTGGTTCAGTGTCACAAGAGTTGATGGAAATTCATGCTGTGAAATATTATAGCGAAAAAACTAACTGAAATTAATTTACGCTCATTTTTATTTGATTTTAGTTTGATCTTCGACCACTAGTCAACAAATCCGTTTGTCCCGAGTCTTTCTCGCAAGAGGCCCATTGTGTTTGTAAAACCGACTCTAAAAGCAAGTTCAGCATCACCTCAAAACAGCAATGAAATGGCTTTTAATTATCCTGTTGAAACACATGTGTTGATTTAAACGTGTTAAAAAAAAAACTTTACGAAAATAATTACTTCAAGCACTTTAGAAATATCTGTGAGATGAAACACAAAGTTTCTGGATAATGTCTCAGGGTGAGGCACAGCGAGAAAAAGAAGAAAAAAAAAGCCCATTCCAGCAGGGACGAGTTACCAGAACAGGTTCAATATGTCCTGGTGAACCAGTGTGGAGTCAACCAGTTCACACACTGACTCAGTCACTTTCCATCACTTGTTTGGTGACATTCCCCATCTCGAAATAAAACAAGTTTGTCGTAAGACTCAAAATTAGACGATACCACCTCTTTTGTACTCGTGGTCTGGTCAATGAATCATTTTAAAATCAATCTTTCTCAAAGCGACACACTGCTGCGTCCACAACATTACAACCATTTTCCCGGAATGTACTTCAACATGTTTATACTTTATCAAAGAAAACCACGAAGAGTGACAAGAAACAAAAACAAAAATGGTTCTGCAGATTTTAGAGAGCTTTAAGGCTAAACTATATTAAAGTAAATAGCATCATGGATTCAAATATGCAGTACATTTTTTGAGCATGAACAATATCCTGCAAGATAATTAGGAAGGCAACAAGAAAATGTTTCAGACAAAGGAATCAAACTTACTAAGTAAAATGTTATTATAATACAGGATCCAATAGATATTGTGCCATAATTTGTTTTTGTCTCCTCATCCATTTAACAAACAGACCAATCTACAGCCATTAGCAAAGGTTTTTGGTTATTTATGGAGCAGACGGTGAACAGCGCATGTCTGCTCTGCAGTTTCTTCCCTGTTATTATCTGATAGACGACAATAGAGGGAGTTTCCAAGAGACCTTATCCAGTCTAGAACCAACTAGTTCCTTAGACAAACAGCTAAGGATGTTATGTACACAGACAATCCCTGTAATTTTACATGCAACAATAAAGGTTGAGGACCGAGTGACGCAGACAGTGAGTGTAATGATAGAGGTACATACTGGTCATGTCTCGTATCAGGCACAGCTCGGTCCATACGGAGCTTGTCGCTCTCCACCTGGTTGAACTTGTTCCTGGCATACGGATCCTGACCCGGACGGACCACGGTGGCTCCAACATATAGATCCTGGTCAAAATCCTGCCAGCGCACCTTACCTGGACACACACACACACACACACACACACACACATTGAGCACACAGTCAATAAACGTCCATAGAAGTTGAATGAACACTATTTCAGTGTTGCCTTGTTTGTTTCATTCATTTGTGGTTTAACTAAGATGGAAAGGCCCAGAAATTACAGATATTTCTAAACATGAATCCAGACTCCGTGATCACCATGTGGTATTTGGAAAAAGCAAACAGACAAAGACACATTATTGTACCATGTTGCTGACCTTAAAGTTGACAGGTTTCATGATTGATTTATACATCTTTTTATCCTTTGTCAAATACGTAGATAATGAGCACACTGGTTGAAATTAAAAATTAAATTCTTTATGTTTTAACTTTCAGATAAAGAAATTGTACCTCCGAGTTTTAATAAGAAAACACATTCTTAGTGTGACAGTGGTGAAATACATAATAAATAAACACAGCATATCCAAAAATAAAAGCTGCCACCAAACATGAAGTTTAAACCTTCACAAAAGGCAGAAAAAATGTGTCTCAGGAATGAATGGGATTATACATCAGTGGGAATATGAAATGTAGGCGGCAGCCTGGCTGATGCAAGAATCCTTCACGACTGACAGGAAGGAAACCTGGCTGCTTCAAGCTGCTGCTTGACAAGGCGGCAACATGGCAGTGAGGAAAGCTGACATGAGATTTATGCTGCTTATATGAGAAACTGTGTAGAAGAGAATTCAGAGGACAAGGCCAGACTACTTTAGTAAAGCTAGGAAACACAAAAGAACATTTGCTATGCACTGAGTTAGAAAATAAATCCTACTCAATTTAACCATTTACTGCAGCCTAAAATATACATTTGGAAAGCATGAACCATTGATATTTTTCTCACACACACACACACACACACACACACACACACACACACACACACACACACACACACACACACACACACACACACACACACACACACACACACACACACACACACACACACACACACACAGTGTCCGTCTGTCCAGATTATAGAGATCATTGCGCACTAAACAGAGAAAGTCGCCACGTTTAATTTCACACTTTATCACTGACTACCGAGACACCGGCACACACGAATAATAATGCAACTAATTAGCTGGGTGCAGCTGCTATGCTAATGACTTGTGTTAAGCATATGGCAGTGTGAGATTACACTATCTCTCAGTATGGACGAGTGTGTGCATGACAGGCAGAGACAGACAGACAGACCGAGAGAAACGGAGCCTGACGAGGAGGAGAGTGTGCGTGCATGCGTCTGTCCTGACAGCATGTGAATGTGTCTGGCATGCTAATTAGCTGAAGCTTGCAATGATCCGTCGGCGACTGTATAACGGCATCTCCGAGACACTGCTGTACGTGTCAGGGTGTGTGATGTCCTTGCTGATATCCATGTTTAGTGGCAGCAAGCAATTAATGCAGTGAAATTAGTGTTTCAACTTACGAGCGTTTAGCTCAGACTTTGAACATCTTTATCGCACGCTGTCTCTTTCAATCCTCCTTTTCTTTGTTTGCTGAACCCCTCAACGCAGATTAACTGCCCCGTCTCTCACTGGGATTACTCATTCAGCGGTCGTTTTTTGCAATACTCTCTTTAGCTGGTACACCCATCTAGACCCAGCTGGTGGTTTGTTGTACTGGTTTGTACTGGTTTGTGCTAGTCAAAGGTGTGGTCTGTTGGTCTGAATAGTTATCACTCTGCCTCTCGTCAGCGAGCTGTTCCAACCCACAGTTGCTGACTGCTTGTTTTTGTTTGTTTGCAACACTTTCTGGAAATCCCTTGGCGCTGTCGTGTTTCCAACCGATGGTAACTGGCAGGCTCACCCTCGATCTGTACTGAACCGTGAACCCTCCGCCCAACATCTCAGAGAACACCAACGCTCAATGTGCACACACGTCTCGTTTGATTCACTCACTGAAAAGGATCCAAATAAAAACCTTTAAGAGCGATCTAACACGCTGCAAACACAGAATCGTTGATGGACGCGGTGAGAAGGAGGCTTCTTCGCACCTGTAGCGACACCCAACAGTGATGTCACGGCGTCCTGGTGTTTTCAGGAGGTGCCGTTACTCTTTGAAAGTTTTTTTTTATCTGACAAAACAATCTAAACACAAGAAGAGCTGAAATGATTAATCAATCAATAGATTATTCAATTGACAGACAATTAAATCAGCAAGTATTTTGTCATTCAATTAATCTTTTAAGATTTCATTCTCTGCTCCAAGTTTCCAGCTTATTCTTTCAGATTTCTATCATTGAAAACTAAATATCTTTGGGTTTGGTCGTACAAAATAAGCAAATTAAAGATGTAATCTTGGGCTTTAAGAGGCCAATATACTCCGTCAGATGTTTGAACGGCTTCATATAAAGATGAAGACCATGAGATGTGGCTGATTGGAAAAAGCTAGTAATCGGACCTTGAGATTCATTTTTATTTTGTTAAGCTATATTTCTAAGGCTAAGAGGTTTAGGTGACTGGTCAGGATGTTTATGTTTATGATGTCAATAGCGTCCATCATTGAGTTTATCATTCAGTGTCTGACTCTACAAGCAAGTTCAGTCGACTTGTCTTGAATACAAATGATCCAACACACTTTAAAAAGCCTGGAAAAACAGATACTCAAATATTCATTCAAATAAGGTTTACTTGGTGCATTGCCATGTCATAAATGTTTTAAAATGAAGATTTGAGAATTTGATTTTTATCAAGTGCCACAGAACCAGAAACAGGAGACATGCAAATATTCTGGTGACTGTTTGAATCATAAAGAGCTTTGATGCGCTTGCTGAGCTTTCACTCCTTCACACTGCCTGCCACCACTTTCTTTCATGACTCTATACATCTTTTTGTAGCCTTCACTCTCCCATTCTTCTTTTTCTTCTCGCTCTTCTTCTTCGTGTGTGTGTGTGTGTGTGTGTGTGTGTGTGTGTGTGTGTGTGTGTGTGTTTTTGTAGGTGATGTTGTGATAGGCTGCGGTTGTGTAATCGTGTAAAGTCACCCTGAAGTTGAAATGCCCCCACTTCAACATTCAAATTGGATTCCATTTCCAGCGCTGGATCAGATAAGAGAGTGTGTGTTCAGCTTTCGCAGGTCACGGGCTTGCGAGGGAGGGGTGGCTGCTTTGAGTCGGGCTGAGGATGAGAGCTGAATGAGAAATCGCGGCTCAGATGCTCCGTCTGCTTTGACTGCTCTGCTCTACACTGACGGACTCTGAGACAATGCTTCTCAAAGCCTGGGTGGAGACGCATAGCTGGGTTTGTGGCGAGATTAAAATGAATACATGAATTATTTTTGGACGGCTCCAACATTTGGAATTTGCGTCACACTGCTTGCTGTGTTGAATTATCTTCTCTTTCTCTGTGGATATTTAAAACATGGTTAAGGAGGGTGTTCATGCTCTACTGGTTATAAAACTATGCCACTGTGTTACCACATTTCAAGGAGGAAATGATTTTGGTTGTAGGAACATGATGTGGAATGCTTTCTGGATACATCACTGTGGTGTTCAGTGTCAGCCAAGCACATGATTTACAGCTGGGATGTATTCGTCCTTTTCCTTTAGTAAAATCTCAAGCAGAAACAATGGAGGTACAGAACTGATCCCGAGGTCTGGTCAAATATCCTGACTTTGAATATGAAAGAAGATATATTTGATTAGCTCCTTCCCTTAAAATACTCAAATAAATATCCAAAGAACTAGTATTTCATCCATTTGCGACATTAACGTCATCATGTCGTCATGTGGTTAAGGCAGAGTGTGGTTGTAGATGTGTGTAGAAAATAAAATATAAACACATCACGTAAATATAACCCAATCTGCTTTCATCCATTCACGCGATGTTCACAACACTTCTAAACGAGGTGTGGGAGGTGTCCCCACTGAGGAGACAGGAAGTGTACACCATGTCAAACTGTTGGCTGAGCTTGTAATGCGTGCTCTTTGTGATAGAGCATCTTTGGTTGCAGTGCATGATGGGTAGTGAAGCTTCCTACCTGGCGGCAGAGTCTCCAGGCCGTGAGTCTTGTCGTCAGACACGTGAGCTTTGCTCTTAATGGACAAGTCACTGGAGCCCCAATCATCCTGAAACAACCAGAGCAAACACATCATCACACAAACAGATACGCAACGATACACACAGTTTAATCTGAACGCAAACAAACAGGAGAGCAGCTGAGACACATCTTACTTTTAAAGATATCAATTAGAGCATTTTGGCTGTCGAATGTTCAGTATTATGAAGATTATCACACTGTTAAACATCACAGAGGAATAAGTCATATGTTTTCATTTACTTAATGTAAATATACACGTTTCACACGGTTTGAGCCGTTCTGTTTCTTAGTTTTGAAGAGCACCAACACGATGGAAACGTTCTCTTTAAGATGAGTGGTTTCTTTTCATAATAATAAAAACCACATTAGACCAGAGTCTGTTCACAGGTTTAGGGCTGCACAGTTAATCGAATTTTACCCGCATCACGATTTCAGCTTCCCACAATTAATTTAACGTGATTGACTGCGATATTGACATTTAAATTGCTTGTTCCACTTGTAGAAAACTGCATATCAAATCAAGCGCTTCCTGAACTAACGACCATCCACTACCTTCCTGAATGTTGTGGCTGCAGTCCGGAGTAGAAGAGTAATATACTGCATGCTATGATACTAGTGTTGCCTTTCTCTTATTTTGATGCTAATATTTGTGCATTAGCAGGAACATGGCACAACATGAAAGTGAAAGCCTTTGCTCTGTTTATTTATATGTCAAAGTACAATACAAATGTTTTGCCCTTAAAATCATCATGAATAATCATGATAAATAATCGTGATCTCAACATTGATAAAAAATAAATCGGGATTATCATTTGTCCAACGAACGTGATTCTATCGTGCCAAGAACAAATCAAAGTGTCGAGCAAAGCCCTGAATTAATAAATCAATTCATACACAAGTTTTAATCCCATTCAATCATAGATTCACTCATCCACAGCCAGAAAATCAGACTGAACAAATATTTTTCGTTTCACTTCATTCACTGATTAAAATCATTGAGATGTGTGCAGACCAAGTAATCCATTCTTTCACTCACTCACTCTTTCATTGGCTCCTTTCATTTGCTCATGTCCTTTCATCAGGTCTTCATTCATTCACTCCACCGGTCCTTTGAGAGAGCACAGTTCGTGCCCTCACCATTTACACAAATAGACAGATGACCGTGTTCCCAATAAAACCCACTGGATCGATACACTGGGAGGACGAGTAATTAGTGCCATTCATTCCCTGTCCAGTCTGCTGCCCTTGACTTGAAAACTATTGTCCATCTCCATTTGCTCTGTAGCTCCCTTTCACCTTCAGCCTCTCCAAAATGCTTTATTGATCGGCCGTCACGCTGTGTGCCAATGACAGTGTCACAATGGAGACCACCAAAAACACTATTCAACACTTAATTTCTAAACCTGAGAGAAAAAGATTAAGGGAACGCAATTTGTTTTCATTGTTTTTATGCCTGTTAAAGCCTTCGCATTTCTAGTCGCAAAGAAACTGCTGTTGTTTTTACTGTGTCTCTCACATCATGTCACTCTGTGCCAGCCTTTCCATTCATCTACTGTGGACGGAGCGTCAAGCTGCTTTAAAAATATACCCATTTTTCAGTGACTGAAATAAGATCAGATTGTCCAACACCTACAACTACTGTAAAAAAAAAAAGAACCCTACACAAAATCAATTTCTATATGTGTTCTTGACAACTGAGTGAGCAGTCAAATGGTAGTGCTCAGTGTGGGATGAAAACTAAAGCTGGCAGTATACTCTCTGCGAAAATACAGTTTGACGGGCTCTGAGGGAAAAACAGGACAAGTTTTCAAGTGAAATAAAGCTCCAAATTGGCTTTGGACTTTTGCTTCTTGGGCTGTTTTGTCTTTCTGATATTTTACGGTCAACTCTTTCAACCAAAATGTTTCAAGGCTCTGCATTTGGAGCTGGTTATAAAATCTCCTTCGCAATCTTAATGTGTTTTCACTGCTTCAGAGTGTCACTAAACATGCAGCGAATACATTCACATTTGCATCTTCTACAGTGGTGTGATTGTCAAATTGTGCAGGTGCAAGTATAACAGCACGCTAACATGATTGTAAGACCCTTGAGCAATAACAGACACCAAATTAAGTCAGCTGAAGTGTGTTTCTGTCTATCAGATCAGGTTAATCACATCTGTCATGTCCTCTGTCTCCTCCGATCATAATCAAGCTTCCTCTGCTTCTCAACAAGCCCGTCTGCCTCAGAGTCTACAGTTCAGCCATCATTAAGTAGGTTATTTACACCTCTGCTTTTCCTGTTGTGGTATTTTAAAAAAAGTCTATCGGCCATAACAGCTATCCTGCATCTGGCACACTTACATGTAAGTAATGTTACTACTAACACCTGCGTTCGACAAGTCAGAATATCCTCTATTAAAGAAGCATATCAGCTACATGGGAGCACTGCATCATTTGAATTCAGCATTAAAGTCGAAACTTATAGTTAATCCATAATAAGATCACATTCTGTCAAAACATATTATAATTCAGGCAACAACTTAAGTTTACTTCAAACGTACCAGCTCTGTGTAACGCCAACCTGCTGACAGTCCACCAAAAGGCTTTTGATAGGTACGATAGTTTGAGCAGCTGCTCTCAATTTACAATAAATTTATGAGAAGACCATTTAAATGACAGACAGCTGGCTGAACAAGCGGCCAACAGCATGTTGAATATCTACTAGTTTATTTTGAGTCTCTCAACACTCAGAAGTGATGCCTTGCGCACCACTTTCTCTTACGTTTCTTTTTCTCTTGACTGCACAGATTTCAAACATCATATGAATGTGCAAAACATGTTAATGAGTTAAATTCCATTTTGGGAATTAAAAATCTGTTTAGAGTCCCACGGCTTTCGTAGGCTTGTATCCTCGACACGCTCATGAAGAGCTGGCAACAGGTCGACAAGCAATTTTCCCAGCTGTGCTTGTAAATGCCAAATATTTATTTTATGACTGCTGTTCTAGGTTCCACTTTTACTCCTTTTAACGACAGAAATTCATCACATAGCTTTTTTTTTTAATGACCAGACAGGTGAGAAAAACAAGGTGACGACCGACACAAGAAACTGGAGCTCGACATGACGGAACAAAAAGGGAAAGAAGAGTGAATTTTAAAAAAGGTAATGCGAGAGAAATTACATCTGCATCCGTGCTGCTTACTTCCCACGTAACCCCTCCTGTGATTTATGGGTATTGCAGTCCATCACAGATCATAACAAGAAAGAAAGCAGAAGATGACAACAATGCAGTGCCGTAAGGACCGGTAGGCATGATTGATCAACAAATGGTTGCTACTATAAATATGACTTATCGCTGATTGAAACATAATATAAAAGGGTAGCGAGCCAACGCAGGAGAGATATCTTTTTTTAACTCGTATCATATGAATGGCTTTGAAAACCTCTTTGTGATAATGGGCCAGCTGGCATCTGCCTCTCCTCCAAACACAAACATGATTGATTAAAACTGCGCACACACACACACACACACAAAGACACAAACAAACTCACAACATGAGCTACAGACAGAGATATTGGAAAATTAAGACAGCACAGTATTTTGAGCAACCGTTAACCCCTTAACTTCCAGCTTACCCATTTTTTTTCCCTTCAGGTGTCTGACAGTATCATATATTCTGTAGCGCCTTCAGGGCTGGGCAATGTATCAATATCAAACGTATCCTCATCCAGCAGTTTGTATGATCTATAACAAAAAGGTACTAATTTTCCTATAAAAGTCAGCACCATCTGTCAACGTCCGCTCGTTGCATGCATACGGTCTGTTAAAAATAAACTTCCGTCTTCAAACAAAACAACTCAGTTAGGTTCAAGAGATCGTTGTTCGTGTTGAACTAACTACATTAGTGCCATTACTGAAGTACGCAAGTTACGGGACGAATAAATCAACATCGACTTCTCATTTCAAACTGGGAATGAACAGCAGTCTCCTGACTGAAAGCAGGCTGTTGGACCAATCCACCTCCTGCCCTCCTGCCCTCCTGAACTCCTGACCTTCTGCCCTCCTGCCCTCCTGCCCTCCTGACCTCCTGCCCTGGGCTTCTGTGATCTTTATACTTCCTCGTTCATGATTACGTGGATTACATACTAAATACTTTTCTGGGATATCCACAAATCAGGGCGCGGTATAGCTACGAATGCTGGATGAGACCAGCCTGCAGTATCATACCAAAAGTGTGATTGGAGACTAGATATCGTCTTAGATTTTAGATATCGTAATACTGTAATATGGCGTAAGTGTCGCCTTTTCCTGGTTTTAAAGGCTTTAAAGATTGCAGTAAAGTGATGTCATTTACCGAATTTACGAGACTATTTTGTAGAAGCACCAGTTGTCAATCCCACAAGATCGTCACATTATCAACATCAAGATATTTGATCAAAATATCATGAAACATGATATTATCCATATCACCCAGCCCTAATCATCGTCTTCTAACACTTAATTGAAGTTGTATGGTGTTCACATGGTGTCGTAATTCAAACTCAAGAAGACTCCACGTTTGTGATGAAAAAAGTTTGTCTGCCCATTATTAGTTTTTAATGACCGACCCATCAGCTAAAGGAATAGTCAGACATTTTGGGGAAATACGCTTACTTGTTTATTTACAGGGCGATGGATGAGAGGATTGATACAACTCTCATGTATTGGGCGGTAAAATGAAGCTACATCCAGCAGTCGTTTAGCTCATCTATGACGGCTAGAAATAGGTGGAAACAGCTAACAGCTCTGAACTTTCTCCTTCTCATCTCTCCGTCCTCTGAACCTCATTCCTTCCTTTTCTCTGTCTTTCACATCTTTTTGTCACTTTGGCGACCGTTTGCTTAGTATGCCATTAACAGATGGTCATCACACACACACACACACACACACACACACACACACACACACACACACACACACACACACACACACACACACACACACACACACACACACACACACAGGAGGACAGTTGCGTCGTCTGTCACCGTGGTTACTGTGTAAAACCAGTTTCTGTCCAGCTCTCTGGTCAGTGAGAGAAGAGCTGAAGTTAATCGCATAAATGCTCCACTGCGAAAAGATAATGTTATAAAGGCATGTAAAGGGTGGTCCTAAATATCTGTGTGGGGCGAGGTATAGCTTCTTTTCATTTGGTTATCTTTTAGTCTCGTTTAATCTGACTTTTCTTTTAGGATTTTCTCCTGTGGCGGTTGTTTTCTTTTCCTGGTTTGAGCCACCTGACAACTCTCGTGGGTGTTCCCGTCCCTGCGGTGTGTGTTCATCTCTGTACTTTGTTGTTTGTTTGTCTACGGCAGCAGCTTACTGAACACGGTGCAATCAAGACAATTTTGGGGCTTTTCATGTCACGCTGCAGGGTGAAAGCAAACTAAAAGAGCCAGTGAGAAAATGTCGCCTGAGAGGTCATCAGCGAGATGCTGTGTGTCAAAGCACCTGCAGTCAACTAACTATAAACAGTGAGCACACACTGAGGCTGCCAGAATTAAATTCAATATTCAAATTTCAGTCGGATCATGTCAAAAGAGCTTTCCTGTTGCACACGTCAAAAAATAGCTATTTCTATTTAGCATTTTACTCCTGACAGTGCTGAACGCCTCTCTGGCTCTACGTGTCGTGACTTCATACGAACACTGAAGAGAACCGAGTGCTGCTCCTCTTCACCTCTCCTCCAGTGTCTTAAAGATTATTAAATTACACAGACTCGAATCATTCAAGAATTCACATTAACGGAAAAGACAGGCCATCAATCCCCAAAATTAATTCAACATAAGATATACAGGAATTACACCAGCCCAAATAAACTTTTTCCCCAAGTGAAGGATCTACACGGGGCACGAAAAAAGCTCTTACACCTGCTTCTCTGATAATAGGATGGACTTTAAACCCCCAACAGATCAGACCAAGCGTGCGTGTGTGAGCTAACCAGTGTCAGCTCAAATTTGTGTATGTAGGGTTTTTGAGCTCTCGTGCATTAGTGTGTCATTCTGGTCACACGCAAAGGTATCCGCCTGTTTGTTTGTGTTCAAGCTAGTCTTGGTGAAGCCTCTAACAGTCAGAGTATAATCCAGAGTAATCTGATCACATCCACTGATAGATAGATAGGAGCTCAATGACGAACACACAAACACACAAACACAAACAAAGTCACTCAGCATTTGAACCGTGCATGAAGAAAACAATTTTTACTCTCCATTTGTGATTAAACACAAGTTAAATTGGGAAAACAGTGTAAATTCAGATGAAACCATGTTTAAAAAAAAAAAAAGAGCAGTGCCAATGATCGGATTTGCTCTGTGGGCTCAATTCACCACAGTATCCCACCAACAAACAACAGTACAGTCCGCTGCAGGGCGTCATCATCAAGGGCAGCTGAGAGAGTCGGCAATGAAACGCAGTGATGGACGGCAGCACACAGTGATGATACAACATGCTGCGGAAGGTTGTCATTATTTAAAACCCTGCTCAAATTAAACCCGTCTCTCTGTGTTGTATTACACTGTTAGGCTACAGCTTGTGTTGGTTGTACACCCGGAGACCTGAAAACAGCAAGCGCCTTCTGATCTTCGACTGTGCAAAACAAAAATTTAATTAGTTATTAGAAAACTAATTACTAAAGAAGATTAAGAGTCTATAACCATGTCAGCGGTTTGTGAGGCTACAGTATTAGCTAAATGCTAATGTCAGCATGCTAACATGCGCACAGTGACAATGCTATCATGTCGACGCCAAGCAGGAATAGTAGGTTACCATGTTCACCATCTCAGCTCAGCGTTAGGGCATTATAATTATCACTAAACAACGTCCTGCTGAGGCTGAAGGGAATGTGATCGGTTTTGCAGGTTAAGTGCTGCAGGAGTGAGTCCTAAAACCCCGAAACATTGAGCACTTCTGGTTCCCTCGTCTGGAAGTCTATGGGTTTTTGGTTCGAAGCCTGAAATGAGTTCTGCGTTTAAGACAAGTTTAAGAGATTCCAAAGTTTTATTTTATGATATAAAATACCCGTTGACCTGATGATGGTGCTAGATGAAAAGTCAGGGGATCATCAAAGCTATTACAATTCATCCTGAGTGGACAGGAAATCAAATTTCAAGAAAATCCATCCAATATTTGTTGAGACATTTCACTTAAAACCAAAACTCCCAGCCTTATGATGGCGCTAGAGGAAAAGTCAGAGGATTACCAAAGTCTTTAGGATTCATCCTCTGGGGAACATGAATGTATGATAAAAAAAAAACATAGCATTACATCTCAAAGCTGATGTGATATTACAGTCTGGACCAAAGTGGTGAACCGACCAACATCCCCAGTGTGATTCCACGAGTAAGGCTAAAAATACATTAAAGAAAAAAACACATACATTTTAATGCACATTTCTGAAATGTCATTAATGTCACCGAAACCCAGAAAGTGATGCAGCTGGTTTTCTATAAAGGCTGTTGTTCTGTGTAACATATGCCACTTGCAGGCTTTTAGCCACAGGGCGGCCGACAGCAGCGAGTGCTATTACTGACAGCTAGCATCTGTCCTGCTGAAGAGCCCTTAAGCAAGACACTGAACCCAGATCAGATCACTCAACTGCAGTTATGGCTGAGAATAAAATATTCATTATTATTCATAATTTATTTATACCCAGCACTAACCACAGTCTATGCTTTAATGTAAATTTTATGTAGATTTTATCATCAGCCGACGGCTGCTTTTAACCTCTTCAGACTTAACCTGGAAATGAACTCGGCCTGTTTTTAAATTTCAAGACGAGAACAAAAAGGTAAAGTCAACCAAGAAATAACCACAGAAGAAGAAAAAGGAGGTAGAACACAGACAAACGCATAATTTGTTTCACCATGAAGTCACATGGACACATTTCATTCTTATAATATTCAGAATATTTCTCTATCGGGAAAATGCATCATTTGAGTTATTGCAAAGACCAAGTCCACAGTCTTGCTAGCAGCTCTGAGCTTTGAGCTTAAAGTTTGGCAGGTAAAATGTTTCCAATGTTCACCATCTTAGTTTAGCGTGTTAGCTAGCACTTGTTAATGAGCACTAAAACACAAAGTAGAGACAGCGTGGCTAAAACTTAAGAATAAAGACATACAGTTTACCAAAGTGTATTTGGAGTCATTAAAAAAATGAAACCCTAGTTTTCTCCTAATTTGCCGAATATTCACAGTGAATGAAAAGCAATTCCTGAACTTTGAGTTTGTTATAGTTAGTGCAGGCCTGCGTAGATGTGACTGAGTAAGTGTCTCATGGCCAATCATTACGAACAAAGAACGCTGTGTTTGCTAGAGGACAACTAACAAGATGGAAAAAACTATTTTAAGTTACAACACGCCAGCTCGGTCTCCGGTACAATCGCACCAACCCTCAATGTACACGCAGGGAAACAAAGTTGGGGACATGGTATGCATTTTGTAAAAAAATGTGAACTCTTCGTCTGCAAGAGACTCATTTAGAGCGCCACATTGTAACCGTGTTAATATCTGTGATTCAGGCTCCCTGTAGTGACGCTGTCCTCTCCGGCCTCGCACGGCAAGTTGTTTATTCAAGAATCTCAAAGTCACATTTTTTTCCTCCTCTCTAATCAAAGACTGTGTCCTCGGGCACACACACACACACACACACACACACACACACACACACACACACACACACACACACACACACACACACACACACACACACACACACACACACACAGTCTTCTGGCTGTAGTTCAACATGAAAGGATGAGAGGAGTGAAAGAAGCTTGTTGCTGAAACCAAGTCTTTCAAAACAAAAAAAAACAGCTATAAACTGGGATGTCATTCCTCGCAGGAGAGCGAGGTTATGAGAGGAGGGAGGACGCAGATGGAGGGCTTTTGGCATTTGGGATCGTTTTCTTTTGCATCAGCAGAGCTGCAAGTTTAACCTGTTTTTTGTTCTTCCGCAGCAGCAAACTTTGGAATAAAACTGTCAAATTACATATGACTGAACTTTTCACCTGCGAGCACCCCTCCTTCCAACGTCTTCGAACTTCATTTCATTCCATTTTAATCTCATCTCCCTTCTCCTCCTTTGTCATGTGCTGGCATCTCCTCCCGTCTACTCTCCCCCGCTATACTTCTCCCCTCCACATGACATCTCCCACTGATCAGAGCCTCATCTAACACTTTACCCTTCTCTTCCTTTTCCTCCCTCTGTCACAAACTTAACATTTTGAATTTCAGTCAGTTATCTTTCCTCTATTCTGCATTACCTGAGCTCCTCTCTATTCACCACCGACAGCAGCCACAAAGAGCTGGAGATCTCGCTCATGAAAAACTTAATTTAACCATATGGTTCAATATCTCAAAGGACTTCAAGAGAGACCATGAGGCTTTGGGTCAAAGCCTTTAAATAAAGTGAAAACATCTCATCTTCCAGGTGCCAGCTTTTCAGGAACTGAGACTATTGAGATTATTGGGAACATTTTGCTCATAGCTGATTAAACTCTCGCCATAGCTGGTTGGCAGACATGCAGGAACATCCTTGTACAAGAGAGAGAGAGACAGGAAATTTGAAAAGCACCACAGAGACAAGGAAGCAGCGCATAAGGATGCGATAGTCAGCCAATGATCCAAGGACCATGTGGTCTTTTATCTGACATTAAAAACAACAATAAACATGTTATAGAGTTAGGACTTTAATACTTAAAACTAATTAACTAAACTTCAAACAATATTAAAACAACATTACTGTCTTTCTAGGCTGTAATAAAATCACATTTAATGACTTATATTCTGTGTTAGTTGCGACTGATTCCTCCAGAGGAAACAAGTTCATTATTAAAATACAGTTTTCTCTGATATCATTACTTTAGTGTATAGGGTTTCTTCAGAGATTAGTTAGAGTTTCATGACTCACACAGAGCCTATAAATAGAAAAATAAATCAATTTACTCCTCGGTACTGCCCAATTTGTTTACATGCATATTTATGCTAATCAAAATCGTGACAACAATCAACCATCATTAAGCTGTTAAATCATTGGTTGTAACTTTACAAGCAGACTGTAAACTTCCGTCCAATGACATTTGTACTATTATAAAACATTAAAAATAAAGAATTCATGCTAACCGAAGGACGGACGGACGGACGGACGGACACACACACACACACACACACACACACACACACACACACACACACACACACACACACACACACACACACACACACACACACACACACACACACACCTTTAAAATAGTTAAACCTCTATAAAAGAGAGAAAGGGAGGACAGAACAAAAAGAAGAGAGGAGGCTGTTTGTAAAATCCACAAGACTTCAAGCCCGAAGCCCCGTCGATTTCACTCAGACTGCACTGAGCAAACTGTGACAAGTCTCACCAGGGTGTGTGTGTGTGTGTGTGTGTGTGTGTGTGTGTGTGTGTGTGTGTGTGTGTGTGTGTGTGTGTCTGTGTGTCTGTGTGTCTGTGTGTCTGTGTGTGTGTGTGTGTGTGTGTGTGTGCTAGTGAGTGAGAGAGAGAGAGAGAGTGAGAGAGACTTGGGGGATGTGAGTCAGCTCAATGAAGCAATTGTGCTTGCTGGCCCCCTTCCCAAAACCCCATCTGCATCTCTCTCTCACTCTCACACACTCACACACACACTCACACTCATACTCACTCACACTCATACTCATACTCACTCACCAAAAATCTAACTAATTATCTTCAGTTGCAGGGTTTTTGTTTCACAATGACTGAAGTAGGTGACATCTGAATCAACCCAAATGAAGATGTCCAACAAGAGACTTTCTTAGTTCGCTGCAGCAAACTGGTGAACGGGCAAATTTAAACCCACAACATGAACATTCAGGAAACATTAAAATATTCTGCTTAAGCAACAGGTAGAGAAGATGCATGAGCAAAGACCGTTTGCTGGAGAGACAGAGGATTCTGTATCTTCCACGGCTCCAGGTCTAAACTGGTGAGAAAGACAAATGCACTGTTGGCGCTCTGCTAACGTCCACTGTGTGGACCACATATTTATTTTAGGGGGAAAATCAAGTTTTAAGCATTTGAGCCGTCTGCTGCAGTGATTCTGCACAGCTGCAGCTTAACGACAGTGGTGTGTGGACTACTGGTTGCTGTTGCACACATGGAAGCTTTAGTTTCACTAAACCTGGAATGATTCGTTGCAACAATTTAGATAATGGATTCATTGTTCAAGTCATTTTTTCTCATTGTGGCTTCCTGTAAGAATTTTCTGATTTTCGTTGCCTTTTTATGTGATAGTAAATTGTATATTATGGGGTTTGGGACATCAAGACATTAGAAGATGTCCCTTGGGCGGCGTGGCTCTGCTCGTGTGATGCTCTGGAACAAATCTGAGCAAGTTTGACACCGATCAAAATATTGAAACAAATCACAAAATCCACATATGACTAAATGCTAATACAGGAGGAGTTACTTTCTGAAAGCAGGTAGCAGGAAAGTAGCACTGAATGATGACAAATGTTTATGTGGACGAACTATTGAGAAGGAGGTTGTGGACAAACGTGATCGGAGGATGAATATAATATGTGACTATAAAATTATTTCTGTCTTCGAACTACTGCGAGGATCCATTAAATCACTCATCAACAATTGATTGATGCAGCTGTAATATTTAAATTAAGATGAAAATAATTAATTTGATCGGAGCAGCAACTACAGATTCTCATTATCCACGAAGCAATTATTTTTTTAATTAATTGATTAATTGTCTTGTGAAATCTTCAAATTGCTTTTGTCTAAAAGATATTCAATTGACAATTAGAAAAATTAGAAGAGCAACAAATGGGAGAATTATTTAAGATGCTTTAAGCTTAGCAAGAGTTTGGGCAGAAGAAAATATGCCACGCTTAAACCTGGGTATACAGTGTTTAATAATGACGGTTGACTTATCAAAATACCTGGATCAATGCACCTCTACTGTCATCAAACACCATACTAACCTCTCATGGAAGCAGTGAAAGTACTGCCCATTGATATTTGGCATGGCATTTCTTTTGTCTGTTAATGACAGCAATTAACCGATAAAATAAGTGACTAAATATACCAAACACTTGTTTGTTGTATTCTGTTGCCAGGACAACCAACCGTCCGTCCGTCCGTCCGTCCGTCTGCCTGTCAGTGACGGCCCAACAGACACAACTAAATGAGCTCAGGTTCACGGTGTCACGGTGTCCATTACATCTTTTTGTTGCAGCACAGTGGTCCTGTGCCTTTGAGGACACACACACACACAAACACACAAGTCTTTTCATGTTGAGAGAGAGAGAGGGGTCAAAGATCTTCTGCGTTTCTGGACTGCAGAAGGACATGAAAGAGCATCAAAAGCGGGAGATAAAACGTGAGAAGGAGCAGAAAAGAAAGCTGGAGAGTGCACTTGATTTACAGCTGATGACAGGAGCGGTGAAGAGATCTGTGAGAAACAAGAGGGCAGATGAACAAGAAAGGCAGAGTGATGGGACCCGACACTAGACTGAACAAGTCCTCTCTGTTATCATGTAAAACTACGTGGTGTACATCCCTCTGTGTGAATTTAAAGATGATCCTTTATGTGCCGACGGAGCAGCAGTCAAGGGAGTCATAACATACGATACAGTCTGAAAACTGACATCAGTCTAAAAACAATCTTTTCAAAATGTCAGATTTTCACTGGGTGGTAATGATTATATTCAGCATTGTGAAAGCCGGCTTATTCCCCACTGCTCGTCAGCGGGAGTTAGAGAATTAATTTGAACAAATGACTCCTGATAATGGGAAAGTTCAGATATAATTTTCAAAAGAGAGGGAAGGCGCTGTGGGAGACACCGAAAGAGGGAATGCAAAACAAGACGAGGCAAGAGGGAGACGGAGAGAAAGATGGCGAGGGTGAGAGATGAAGCTGGGAGGGAGATGGAGTGAAGTGCTGAATCATGTGTGTGTGTGTGTGTGTGTGTGTGTGTGTGTGTGTGTGTGTGTGTGTGTGTGTGTGTGTGTGTGTGTGTGCAGAGAGAAAAAGTAGGCCAGGGTGCACAGGGTGGGGATGTTAAAATCCCTAATTCAGTTGTACAAACTCTTTCATCAACCACTTGCTTCCTCCCCTTTCTTTCCCTACACCCCCCTCTTCCTCCCTGCTTTCTTTGATGCCCCTCCCCCTCCTCACCGCCAACAGTAAATGACTGTCCGCTCCTTGGCCACAGCGGTGGTCTGTGATTACTACCACCAAAAAAATGCTCCTTCTCGTTCTAAGACGACCTGCATGTTGTGGACTGCTACACGAGAAATTATTGTGATTTGTGAAAATAGCAGCGTGTGGTTCATTTGTATTTTTAAGTTTTGCTTTAAAAACGGTTTAGATGAATTTACAGTAAGACCACCCCACGATGCTGAGGTCATTATTGTTACAGTACCGATAGCCACTGTAATCGCCTAACACAGCACATGTTACTTCATACCATAGGAGTCTGTGTGTGTGTGTGTGTGTGTGTGTGTGTGTGTGTGTGTGTGGGAACAGGAAGGGGCTTTAGGTCTATAAATATTTTCTTTCCCATACAAGGAGAAACGTTTTCTGTAAGTCAGCAGAAGAAGGTGTGTGTTTTTCGTGAATGGGTATCACGTATGTATGTGAGCAGTATAGAGGTGGGTAATGTGTGTATGTCGCTCCGCGTGTGTGTTTAGGTTGAACCAAAGCCAAGATGTCTACAGTATGTAGTTGTGCGTGTGCTGCACAAATCTTTGTGTATATTCATTGTAAAAACACACACACACATATAACCTTTGCTCTAGATTTTTTTTTCAAACTCTGTACACACACAAACACACACACACACACACACACACACACACAAACGAGGTATTAAATGAAGCACACGTGCAATTTGATTCACACAATACTGTTGTGTGTTAATGCATGTCGACACACTCCTGTCTGGACATTAACCAGAAACGGCCCGTCATTGGCCCGGCAACAATAACATCCTCTCAGAGTACCAAAGCAGCCTTTCTGCTATTACACAACACGAAGGGCCAGATGACATCAGCAGGTCAAATCCGATCAAATCCAACATTAATGTACAACGAGGGCGACATGATGTAAACATCAACCTGCTGTATGGAGGCCTGAGGAGATCAAGATTTAAATGAAAGCATATTCAACCAAAGTCCTTTTTTTTTTTTTTTTTTTTTTTTTTTATCCCTCTCTGAGCCAAATCACAGTCGCTCACTCATTAAAGGGGGCGGTCCGGGGACTTAGCATTGCACTTCGATAAATTTGGCTGGTCTGGCCAGAGACAGATTGAAAAAAGGTGGTCCAATCACAGCAGCAGAGTCAGAGACACACTGACTTATTGTTCCCACAGCCCTTTTCTGGCACAATGCTATGTAACACACATTAAGGGTTTCCTCTTTCCGATGAAAGAAAGACTGAACAAGAAATGGATTTAAAATAGTAGTAACATCTATAACATATTCTCTGTTAACTAACCCTGTTTTCCGGGGCATCCGTGACCAGGAAAAGGCATACTCGGCTACTGGCAATGGGAAAAGTGTCTATCGCCTGTTTTCAAAAAGGAGATTATTTTCCCTGTAATGGGATACTGGCCCTTTGAAACAAATTGCTACTCTCATCATGCAGCTCTCCCCGGGGGAAAGTCGTCGTCTCATTTTAAATTATGAGCTGTAGTTTCAGTACCAGACAGTGACATATTACAGACCTTAATCAAGCCAATGTTATGAGGTGCTCTGACAGTTTAGAGGCTTTTAGGATATGTTGTTCACAGTTGGTTTCAGTTACTCAAACATTTGGCCATCGTCCATTTCAAAAAAGCTGCTGGAAGAGTTCCGATCATTTCATCACATCTGTGACATGCAAACAGCAAGTAAAACCTCATGTTTTCATCTGAAACATTACGCTGCTGCTGAATCAAATCCAGAGGTGTGAAGGTTACGGCACACTGAAGGGCATGACAACGGGTACGCTGAGAAAGGTCGGTCCAATGACACCCGAAAGTATAAACCTGGAGAACGTAATGCATCTCCTGTTCATCTGTCAAGTTACCAAAGAGTAAATCTCAGAAATCTGAGGCACTTCCTTCAGTTTACTGATGCAATGTAAAAGCTTTGGGTCAATCTTTGCTTTTTTTCCCCTCAACTGTGCCAGTAAAGGGCCTCATTGTCTGCAAGGGTTTCCATTCAGCCCGACATGTTTGACTGTGCAGAAGTTTACATTTCGACAAATGACGAAATGTACTTCTTGCAATGAGGAAAGTATAATTTAGAGCCAACTGTTATATCCTGTTAGTGACAAATGTTACAAGCTACGTGTTTAGTCAGCAGTGATACATGTTAAAAATTTTTAAAAAAGTCTAAATGTCTTACACTTGACTTCTAATTATCTGCATAGGTCAGTCCAGCAGAGTTTGTACTGCACTTTTCTTTTTATTTAATTACATCTTGTGACCAGTTTTCATCATATCATTGACAAATTTGAGCTGAAAACTGTCCAACAATACAGCTGAAGTAACTCATGCCACAATGTATCACAACAAATCAGCATGTTCTTATTAGCTAACCGGCTAGTTTACGCGAGGGCTGTGTATTGGAAAGAATCTAGCGTTATGATACTCCTCATCATGATACAGGAGTTATAGTTTAATATATAGCATTACTGTGTGCAAGGTAATAAATTGTCATTTTTTTTTCATAATATAAAGAACACACCGAAATGTTTGTGGTTTATTCCCCCCACGGACATTTGCTCATTTGAAAGATGAATTGATCGAGACTGACTGAAGCCGTTAGAGGATACGACGCTGTGACCATACAGGAAGAAAAAAAAATCAGCTCCTGTCTTGAAGTTCAGCCACAAATTGAAATATTCAATAAACAGATCATGTTGCAGCGTACAAACATTTACTTTCAGCACAATTTTCCTACTGCTAGCAATAACTATGTGTGATTTAATTTCTAGTGTGCTGCTGTTTTTAGGGACTGTGAGAACAGTAAGTAATAGAGAGAGAGAGAGAGAGAGAGCTCAGTAATCGGCCAACAACAGAAACAGCAGACACAGCAGTCCAGCTGGAATACAAATTCTCTGATCCCACAATCTATCTCAATTCTGCCATTACAGTTTTGAAAGTGCAATTTTATTTAGCTGCGTTCATACATTTTAATGAGTCAGCTGACAGGAGCCACACAAACACAAACACACACACACACACACACACACACACACACACACACACACACACACACACACACACACACACACACACACACACACCCTCATCTGCTCGCCGTTTATGGCTGCAGATCCTTGTTCTGTTGTAGGTACACACCGTTGGGTCAATCATTGTAAGGCAGGGTGGGACGGTGAACTCTGACCTGTGAGAGCATCACACGCTCTGCGGCTGTCATGTCGTTAATGGACGGCAGCAGAGGGATAATGAAACAGTCCCCAAGTATTCACAAACACAGAGGGTGATACAAATACAGTCTAAAAGCCTAACACAGCCGTAGTACTCCAACTACTTGGCCTCGGCTGGCCGTACCTGCGTCTGTGTCGGTATGTTAGCTGCAGGTTTGGCCTCGTCTCCAACATGACGTTAGACTCCAGAGCATGATAACATGCAGCAGAGAGGGTGTGAAACAAACCATTTCAAACCAACCTAAGCTACGGTGTGAGATGGTTTTAGCTATTCTTAGCCCGTCTTGACGGGTCTTGACACAATCACATCTGCTCCACCCCCACAGAGCTGAAAGCACAGATAAATCAAACCCACCTTTTAAGGCAGAAACGCACACTGAAAAGGGCATGAGGCCTGCTGGCCCGGGAGCTCTGGATATTTAGTTACTTCCTTCATGTCGGTGGTTTCTAAAGCAGTGGGTCTGGGCACAAAGTGGTTCACACTCACGGGCCTGCTTCTGGCGGGACTGTACATGACAACAATTTTGTCTTTTCATAATTGGCTCCCAGGGTGAGCAACTGAATTTATGGCCTGTGTAATCAGAACAAACAAACTAAATAAAAAGAACCACAAACTAAAAGTATGAAAAAGCAAACGTGCACGAGAACAGAGACAACACAAAGCAGCAAATAACCAGAACCAGGACCAGGGGGACCAGAACCAGGAGAAAAAGGAAATAAAGAAGGAAAGGAAAACGTGGGAGAGACAGAGGGAGGTGAGTGGATTACCATATGGCCGATAGGACAGAAACTGAAGAGTTTAACATCATCGCACACTGAAATATGTCCTGAGTCAGGGAAAGTTGGTCGCTTTTTAATGTTTCCAGCTGACTCGTTTTAAAACAAGAACCCTAAAAAGTGGTTTGAAATATGTGCACAAAGGCCACAGTCATCATATTGTGTGAAGGCAAAAGGTCAGTATCATGACCAGTTAATGATCCATATAGGAGACAGAGAAATAAAGACACAGCGTTGATCCTGTTTGCTTTGGTTGCTGGTAAACGTCAGCAGGATGGAGCAACTAACGTCAGCCTAAACTCTGATATAGCAGCATCTAGCACACAGAACGCGCTTTTGTAAACAGGGTTTTTTTTTTTTTTTACGTAAACTGTAACCCCACAAGATAATGTAGTATGAACTGCCCCATGTCTTGTTTTATGTTTGTATTTTACGTTACAGCAGACAAACGGTTAAATCCATTCCTTACTCTTCTGCTCTTGTGTGTGTGTGTTTGTGTGTGTGTGTGTGTGTGTGTGTGTGTGTGTGTGTGTGTGTGTGTGTGTGTGTGTGTGTGTGTGTGGGGGGTGGAGGGGGTTAGCCAACGGTTAGCTTATATATTTATCATTTAGAGGGAACCTAAACACCTCAGTGACTTCTCTTAATAAATAATGCCATACAATACAACAAAGAAAAGAGCCTGCAATCTGTTTCAATATTTGCCCCTCGGCCACAAACCGTTTGCTGGCAGCACTGGTATTCCTGACTGGTACGGCAGCTTATTTGGAGTAACAAAGAATTTCCTACCATAAATCATTATAAGTGAACTCATACAATTACAGATGGCACATACTGTAAAGGCCTGAGGCAGCAGAACTAGTCTGGCGTTACACTAAAACCTCTGCCGATAGGAAACGCAGGCCGGGTTTATGTTAAAACAGAGGCATCATGTTAAACGTATAAATGCATGCATCTATTTTTACAGAACCACCATCTAAGGTTTCTGTCACCAGAGGAATATACTAAACAGTAGAAGTCTGTTTTTAGCTCCAGACTAGCTGTGCTGTCTCAGGGACTTACTTGTTTTAAATGATGTGATTTTCAGACTTTTTCCCTTCAGTATTTCAACCACCTGGACAGATGACTTCTGTTCATGCTGCCTTTTTACTGCTTTTTTGAGCCATCCAGGTCAGAAACAGCAACTTGACTCGAAGGGATGAGTGGAAAAAAAAACATTGCTTTCTGACCAAATTGTGCAATAAGTTGGTATATAAACACGGGACAGCCTGAGACACAAAATCTGCTGACGTGTCCCTGAGAGGAGAGGAGCGCACACACACACACACACACACACACACACACACACACACACACACACACACACACACACACACACACACACACACACACACACACACACACACACACACACACACACACACACACACACACACACACACACACACACGCCACTTTAGTTTCTAACTATTTCGTCAGTCACTCCGATTCTTCCTCATTTCAACTGAAAGAAGCCGGGCGAGCCGAGTCAGCACCTCTGCTTCCTGAAACACATTTCAACATACTGTGAAAAGACCCTTTACAAGCTTTTTCTTTACTAGTATTGACCAATTACAAATTTTACTGTGGAATTGGTAACTTCACCGTTTTATTGCCGTGTGTGTGTGCAGCAGTGTGCCCGATAGGGTGTCGTCAGTCTAATCAGTAAAATCTGTGTCAAACTTTATTCTACATATTACAGGAATTATCTTTAAAAATATTAAAGGGTTGTATTTTAACTTTTTGTTGCACCTATTTCCTACAATTACTTTCTTTCCTACAATTCCCAG
>JACSYO010000368.1:282500-385000 GCA_016806645.1 Ophiodon elongatus | reverse complement strand
TCTTTTTTTTTTTACATTTTCCATATATTTCTATGTTTTTCCATAAATTACAAATGTCAATTGTGACCAATGTGCCTCAGTTTCAGAGCAACCAAAATGTGGTTGCATGTTGTTGATGGGTAGGTAAACCTGAAATAAAGGTCGGTTCACGTCTCTGCTCCTAGCCTCTCGGTTTACACTGGGAGTCGGGCCAGTAGACCTGAGCAATGCTCACGAACACTCAGCACCACTGTGTACACGAACAAAAGAAAGACAAACTTTCCCCGTGACGCAGATCTAACTTCATGATCAAAGATATGAGGAACATTGTGTGCAAAAGGTTTGCCCAAGACCTCTGGAGACACATGGTGACATTTCGTTTTATTTTTTATTGCCAGACCAAAAAAAAAAAAAAAAAAGAAGAAAAAAAAAAAGACTTGCAAGGAATCTGTCAGAAAATGGCAGCGTTGAATTTTGCACAGGACGCTGCGATGGCTCACAGGCACCGATACTGTGTTCAAACAGCGTCTTTAAATTGGCACACAGACTCTAACCAGAGGGACATTCTTCCAAAAAAGGATACTTTTGAACTGATAATAGTAGAAATGTTGTTTGGTGGGCGCTTTGATCTGAAGAGCCACATTATCATGTGTGCATATGACACAGCTGAAGAAACTACTTGAACTTTTAATTCTTCTGGCAGAGACACGGTCCTTCAGATTATTCAGAAGTGGGCATTTTGAATCAGCGGCCATGACGGTGAGAGTCCTGCTCAGGCTGGCCGGCACACGGCTGCTGGACTCACCACAGTGGTCGCAAGCAGCGATGATTCAACATGCAGCTTCGTAAGGTGGAGAGTTAGAGGCATAAATTGCTTGGGAATTTTTAAAGTTGAAAAATCCATGCGCTGCTCACGGACATGCTTCTCGTTGTTTATGCTTCTTTGCGCCGCTCAACAGCCTCCAGACACCAGCGAGTCGCCATTATCTAATGACCGACTGATGGATGAACGTACAAACTTGTGAATCCCACTTGGAATGAGCATTCATCCATATTTTGCAACCTTTCAACATTTAATTCACAACATTCCCATTTCATCTCTCTGCTGCAAAGAGAAGGAAAAAGATGAAAAGGAACTGAAGAGAACCATGAAAGAACTATTTATGTCATTTTAATGGGTTGATGGCAAGAGCACTATAATGATCAGTACTCGTCAATTAAGTTAATTATTAATAAAATTCTTCAGTTTCTGCATCTCAAATATGTAGATTTGCTTTTTTTCTAACTAAACAATTAATAGAATAAATTATCTGCAGATTAGTCGATATTCCAAATAATCCTTAGATGTAGCTCTTAAAGGGCTGAAAAGCAACAAACTACAAATACAAAGTTTTTAATTTCCTATACATTCAAATGTCCTCGGTTCAGTAGATTTAGTCCATCTATCTATCTTTGTGTGAATCTTGAGTGCTTTTGAAAAATTCACTAACCTACAAAGTTTGTTTCATGACAGCAGTGAGAAATAATTAAGTGCCTCTACTCCTGCGAAGGGGATGAAGATGAGATGGAAAACAGCACTTAACCTGTGCAGCTGCACCTTTGTTTTAACACATTAAAGCTCCCTTTGTTTAAAGACACCATGTTAATGCTGCCTGCAGTCCAACGCCAGTGAAAGTTGTTTATCGTGGAGTGTCCCTTTGGCCCCTGAACAACCACAAATACACACACAGCTATCAGCCTAATGGAAAAGTAAAAGGGTTGCTCTGGTTGACTGTAGCAAAGCAAACACAGAGAGACAGATAGGACAAGACACGAGACAGGTGGACTACACACAGGACATTCTCACTCACACTCACACTCACACACTCTCTCACACACACACACACACACACACACACACACACACACACACACACACACACACACACACACACACACACACACACACACACACACACACACACACACACACACACACAAATCTAGAGGGGTAATAGAGGGAGTGTACTGTGCACACAACCACCCACGCAGAGCACTTCATATAACAGAATATACTGGCCTACATTAGCACAGGCAGACACACGCAGACACACGCAGACACACGCAGACACACGCAGACACACACACACACACGCAGTAAGTACAAGTTGGATGTTGCACCAACAAAAAAGTGACAGAGTACAGTCACACTCACACTCAAACACACGCACACACAGTATGTACAATGGAAACCTGTCTTCATGAGATTTAACTTACATTTCACACATAACATACTACTGCATGTACAGGCCTGGTATTTCATGAATGGAATCCATGCCTTTACAAGCACAAAGTCCATCTTACCAGCTACTTCTATTACTATGGTTTAGAGTCCTGTAGTGTTACCATGAAGGCTTACTAATGTAAACCAACTACACGAAAAACCCTGGAAAAATAAGTAGCCACATATGTAAAGAGTAAACTTATAAATGTTGTGTTTCAGCACAAAGCAATGACTTGCATACTTTATAAACTACACCTCATTAAAACTAATGCAATCTAATACAACAGTCCTGCACCAGAAGAAAATAGAAAATAGTAAAAAGGTGGCGTCTTCATGTCTGGTTTTGTCCGACAAACAGTCGAAAGCTCAAAGATATTCAGTTTAATATAATTTAATAAAAAGGAAAAGAAGAAAATTTTGAGAAGTTGGAACCATCGACTATTTGCCATCGTTTGCTTGAGAAATTAATTAAATGACGAGCACATCTTCTGTCAATCGATTCATCAATTGTTCCAGCTATAATATTTAGTCAACACTTATATAAATGGGGTAGATAAAATATTAGGAACTTAATGCTGTATCTCAAAAACAAGCTTGGACAAAAACTGCACATCATAAAAAAATTAAAGACTGCATTAAATTAAACTTTGTGTAGCAACAAATCAGGCATTTGAGTGTGAAATCACATAAAACCTGCAACTCACAGCAGTCAGGTTAAAATGAATCTCGGTTCTTCCCACAGGAGACGCACAAGAAGAAGGATCTAAATCCTTTTTATAAAATCCCACCCTGACAGCACGGTGTATCAGTGATTTAACTCCGGCTTAATCTGCACACTTCCTGATCTCTGCTCATTTCTGGGAGCAGCAGTTAGTGCTGACGAGCTCTACGGGCTCACCCCTCCCGCCCCCGGCCCTGCGAGCCAGGCCAGCAGCCTAATATTAATAACAATCGCCGGGCATGCTGTCGCCTTTATTATCCGCTGTCACATCACCCGGCGCCGCCGCGGTGAGGTGGCTGACAGGCGGCCCGGCGTGGACGGTGCTCCTCTCCCACTTCCACGGGAGAGGCGATCACCGGCGCAGCGGGAGGTCCGTGCGCGCAGCCCCGCTACCCTGCTGCCCTTGTCTACACTCATCTCCACCAAATCAATGCCTGCCCACTGATACGAGCAGGCCCTTTATCACATTCCTCACAGCATCGGTGGTGCAGCTGCAGGAACGGGAGACCCCGGAAAGAGAGAGAGAGAGAGAGAGAGAGAGAGAGACACACACCGCTCCATCTTCGCTTTGTCCGGGGGAGAAAAGCTCCTCGCGGACCCCGAGACGGAGCGCGGCGCCGCGGGAGGAATGAGGCGATCGAGGAACGGAAACCCTACCTTTCGACTCAACGCTGTCCCCGAGTAGAAGTAGTAGGCTATCCCCAGCACCCACAGCACCGCAAAGCAAAACAATATCCTCGATTTCCTCCGCATGGCTGCCTCGTTTCCTCCCGTGCGCCTGCCCGGTGCGCGTCGTGGCTCGTCCTCGCGTCTGGTCGCGCTGCAGCGGCTCGTCCCGGTCGGCTGTGTCCGTGCAGGGCGCTTCGCCGTGCGGCTTCGGCGAGCTTCGTCAGTCGGTCCGGGGGAGCGGAGGGAGCAGGAAGCACCCAGCCAACATCAGCGGGGTGAGAGGGCAAAGGCTATCCGACTCTAATCCAATCAAACGCCGGCTCAGGCAGCCCTGGAGGAGGGCCGGGGCTGACAGCGAGGCGAGCCGTGCCGTGCGGTTCCGCGCTAAAGCCGAGTGGAGGGGGGGTGGGGACAGACCCTGGAGGAAATGAGTGTTGTAAAATCTCAGTTATGTGGCTCCGCGAGCTGAGAGACAGAGGGAGAGGGAGAGGGAGAGACAGAAAGGGAGAGAGAGAGAGAGAGACACAGAGAGAGAGAGAGAGGGGGGGAGAGAGAGAGAGGGAGAGAGAGAGGGAGAGAGAGAGAGATGTGTGATCATCGTTATGCATCGAGTCACTGTCTGGTGTGGAGCTGCACCGAGGAGACGCGAGGGGCGCCAGAGACACTTTAACCCGAGTTAAAGAAGAGAAAACAAAAGACTTACCTTCTGGATCCTCTTTTAATCCTCATTGGTCCTTCCTTTCCTCCCTTCCTTTATTCATTCCACCCTTCCTCTGTTCTATCCTTCCTTTCTTCTATCCTTCCTTCCCCCTCCTTTCCTTCCTTCCTTCGTCCTTCTTACCCTGGTTCCCTCCTTATTTCCTTCCACCCTTATTTTGTTACTCCTCCCTTCTTCCATTTCACACTTTGTACCTTTCTTCCTCTGTTCGATCCTTCTTTCTTCCATTCCTCCCTTTGTTCTTTCCTGCCTGTTCTATCCTTCCTTCCTACCCTAGTTTTCTCCATCTTTCCTTCCTTCCTTATTTCGTTACCTCCTCCCTTCTTCCCTTTCACACTTTGTACCTTTCTTCCTCTGTTCTACCTTTCCTTCATCCCTTTGTTTCTTCCTCTGTACTGCCTTTCCTTCATCCCTTGCTTCGATCCTTGCTTCTTCGCTTTGTTCCTTCCTTCCTTCTTGCATCTTTCCTTCGTCCCCTTGTTCCCTCCTTTCCTTTGTCTTCTCTGGTTCTGAACCAGGCTACCAAAGTTAGATACAACCAAAAAGGCTGGAGGAGTACAAGTTTCATCTCCTTTTCTTTTCTTTCCTCCCTTTCTTCCTTCCTTCCTTCCTTCCTTCCCTCAATTCGTCCCTCCGTTATTTCTCCCTTCCTCCCTCCTTTTGTTTGTATCTTTTGGGAAAGACCCCAGACAAAACAAGCAGTATCAAATATGCGACAATCAAAGCCAAAGTTTGAAAAACATTGCGAGGCAGTATTTATTTAGAGATCAACTCTTAAAACAGCTCGATCGTAAGAAGCCGATTTAAAAAGATTTTAGGGGCCATTGAAGCAGCAGAAAGGGGCCTTCAGAAAATGTAGTAACTTTTAGATACAAAGAAAAAGAAGCGTCTGTGAAATACAATAAATATCGTGAGACCTTTAGGAGCTACAGTCGTTGTCGAACCACTTGATATATATATGGTCTGTGACACGCCGTCTGAGATGGAGCTCAGCTGGAACACCTTCGGCTAAAATAAAACGTCTCGTTCGTGTTCAGCGTCGTTCAATCTGCCTCTGACATTTTTCATTTGAATGGTAACAAAATGTCATTTTTGATCGGAGAGCAAAATGGCCCTCAGCTAAAAAATGCTATCAATACACACTTTGTGCTGTAACTCCGAGTGTCCCAGTAGACAGAGACACACACACACACACACACACACACACACACACACACGTATTCATTGCTGCTACGGTGGTCTGAAGAGAGAGTGTGTGTTTATGTTACCTACAGTAGTGTTACAGCATGGATGGATGGAAGTCAAACCAAAGTCAGAGCGGTGGAGGAGTAAGAAGCAGCGAAACAGATGTGCAAAGTTAGCAGCAGAGGTGAAAGAGTTTTTTATCTTTTGCCTCGGTCGTCCTGAATAACTCTTACGAGGGTCTCACATTTCCCCCGAATGGTTCAGTTTGGCTTTCTGCTCCTCCAGAAATAGAAGAGAGGCAACAAGTTTGTCTCTCTCTTGGCTGTGAGCTCGTCGGCCATCTTGACTGTAATGTAGCGCCTGTAATTAGTGACTTTAAATAATAGCATGCATGCATTTCACAACCATCATTCGTGGTGTAATAGTATAATCATAAGCAAACTCAAGTCAGCTTTGTTGGTTAGATTAAAATGATTCTAGCCAAACTATGAGGAAGGAACGTTTCAACATCTGCCCTAGAAATTAAAATGAGACCTTATTCACGAGTCAAATTTCAGCAGAATGACAACAAACGCCTATCAGCTGAGTAATTGAAATCAGAGGCTTTGGAAACAGTGTGAAAGTTTAGTTTTGTCTGTGACTGCACAAAACAGTCAGAAAGAAAGCAAAACCAAGACCATTATCACAATCCCACCTGTCCTGCTTGAAATGTCTTTGATTCATATTCTCCTTTATCCGTTTTATGTCAACTACATTTAACAGGTGTGCGTCTATTATTGCTATATAAACGTGAAGCGTTCACAAATTGGATTTATTCTTTAAATAGAGAGAGACTTTAAAAACACACTCAGTTAAGCAAAGAGAAAACTGCGGTCACATGGTCTGAGACAGCGGTCAGATGTCACATAACAGATCTCTGAACATTGTTTATACGATTAAGTCAGTGACGAGTACACTGCTGTTTTGAATAACCTGGTGACTAAGCCTTAAAAACAAGCCTCCCTTTTCTGAAAAAACTGGCAAAAGAAGAGTGAGAGGTCGACAGTGTTCTGCTCAGACTTCAGCCCTGCGGAGTTTAGGAAGGAACTCACAGAACAGACGGGTTTAGAACAAAAGGTATCCAACATTTCTGAGAGCTGGTGTGCTGAAGCCACTTCCTGTCTGAACTGATGACTAAATTCCTCAGTTGACAATTTTGTTACTGAGGCAAAGATGCGCTTTGATAATGTTGCACTGTAAAATGATCATTTTTCCATTTCCAGGTATTTACATAAACCTTGAGATGAAACCTCGTCACCTGTAGAAGGAGAGATTTCAGCTGGTCTGATCAAAACCCAATTTACAATGTATATATTGTGCATGCAGGCACAGTGGCCAAGAGTCCATTTAATATTGTTTTACTCCACTACATTTATCTGACACATCATTCCTTGAATCCAATTTCCTCTAGTTATTTGACTTAACAGAGCTGTGACTGTATTATCTTAATTAATCATTTGGGTCTTGTTTTGTGTCTAAAGAAAAACACTGTCCATCCCCCTGTATTTTGTCTGCCTCTTTACTAGAGATAAAAAACATAATCCTGTGGTGGTGTCACTTCCCAGTTTCCTCTTTAATCTGCCCTTACACGTCCTGTCTGATCTTATAGGCAAGTAAACACGCTGGAGACGGCATTGAATTTCAAATGATCTTTTATATCATTAAGTTTTGATAAAAACGACAGACAGAAATATACATAAAGCATAATTCACATATATCCATATTTTCTAAGGAAAGTTTATAAAATGAAATCATCTTTAAATGATAAAACACAATATTTCACACAACATGGGCTGCATGGTGAAGGTACAAGGTGTAACCAAAGATCCCTTGTAGATAACTTTGTGTTTGCAGACAACAAATATTAACCAGTTAGTGATTATCAGGCAGTGATGCCTGAGGGTCTGGTCAAAACAAACTAAAAAAAAAGGACATTTTGGAGCAATTTTGGCTGCCTCCTTTAACTATTTTCAGCTTTATGTATTCAAATACTCAAATAAGTGAGGGTATAAACAACCTTTCATTTTGGGATGCCGCTGTGTGTCTGTTTACTGATTACTGTATTGTGTGTATGCGCAGAATTCAAAGCAATAAACGGATGTATAATTCCAAAATTTTAACAAAAAACTGTGTCCGAGGACATCTAGTGACAACTGCGTTTAAACCCCGTGTACATCACATGGTATCCACAAGCTGCCACGTCTCAATTCAAAATATTCATCCCACCCCAAGATTTCATCCCATTCAAGGCAGACAAGAATATAAACAAAGTATTTTCATAGCAAAGAACATTTATTCTAATTGAATCAAATTGAAATCTAAACTAAAATGTTGAGAGTGTTGTCACAGTTCAAACGGTGTACTTGTCCTCTCCCTGCCTCTGTGCTTTGTGGTAGTGGGTGTAGCTGCTGTAGAGCTCGTTGAACACCTCTCTGACTCCCATCTGCAGTCCGGCCATCAGAAACTTGATATCCTGCTCCACACACAGGTCCAGTATCCGATAGATGCCCTCCGTTAGATGCAGCTTAACGTCTGGTCGCAGAGTAACCTGACGAGGCCAAAAACAAGAAGAGAGCAGAGGAGACAAATGGAGAAAATACAGGAGTTTAAAAAGGTGAGGCCAAACAATGTTCATATCTATTTCCTGAATAATATCCTTGTTTCACCATCAATAGGCTTAGTCACACCAGGCAGCGACTCATCTCTTCTTCCACATTTTCCTCATAGGCTTTAACCAGATCACGTTTTCTCCATCTCGGTTGATCACTGGCAACATGAAAGTGTGCGTCTACATACAGCCAGAGGGACGGCCTGAGGCAAACCTATCAAGCCACAAATCAAGGGCCACAATAGTTGAATATTAATTTAAGTCTCACATCCAGCTTCATAAGGATGAGTCTCAATTTGAGTGGCATCAAAGGACAGACATCATCTATACTGGCAAAAGTTAATTCAAATGTTAAGAGCAGAACTCCGAAGGGACGAGACTGATGATCAATTAATTACTCCTGTTTGGAGCAGGAACATCAAATATTTAACGAGGCAAATGGAGGGGAGGGTTGGTTATAAAGAAATGGTCCATGAACTCGGATTTAAACCCCCAGGCTCATCGGAAAGAAAAACATCTTAAAGAGGATCAATACAATATCATAACCTTATTGTCGTTGTGCTCATTCTCATCCCTCTGTACTCTAGATGTGGTATTAACATTATAGTTATCATTCGCTCTTCTTGTTTTTGCGACTGTTGCTCTGAACTAAACTGAAAAGTGGACAGCTTCATTTTTAAAACGTGTTGAGGTTCAGAAAATGTTCACACACTCCAATTCTACCCGTGTGACAGAAGCAACAACAACCAACACAGCAACCGTTTTGCTCTCTTTCTCCAACACCCCCCCCCCATCCCCCTCCTTCTCCCTCCCTCCCCCCCTCTCTTTGTGCTCAGGGAACCTGCATAACAAGCCAGGAGACAATTCCAGAGTGTCTGGTTATTCATCTTGTTACTTTATACCCCACAGGTGTTGCACACCTGATGTCTGGACCACTTTCCTCAGATCTTTGACAGACATCATTATAAAGGATGACGGACACTCTGTGCTGGTGTCTGCACCAAAGCTGACTTATCAAATGTCGTGTGGAGCAGAAGTCTGCCAACGTTACGGTTAGAGGTACGGCAGCTGTCTAACTCCCCGGTGATGTCATCGTACCTGGATCTGGATTCTGTGCTACCTGAAGAGAACCAGAGTCCAGCAGCAGCACGCTGACAGCCTGTAATGTTTTGGGTCTGAGGTCCTACGAGGACTCGGAGGCACCTGGAAGCTGATGAGTCACCGTCTCCTCTCACATCCAAACACTTTAACACTTGTTTGACAAAGTTTCATTTTTACACTTAAAGTTGCTTTGCTAAATTGCACATATGATACATTTTGGTTATATTGTACATGAAATCCTCTGTGGTTTAACGCCGCTGGTTGTGAACTGTAATTCTGTATTTCTATTATTACTTTGTAGCATTGCTACTTAGCTTTTTTCATTCCATGCCACACCTGTTTCTTGTTTATTGGGACGGTTGGGCCTGAAGACTAGGAGTTTGAAAATGAAAAAATGAGTTTTATGTTCTCTGTAGCCCACTCCTCATCTCTGATTGAGGCCAGGAGCTAGGAGCTTTATTAGTTGTAGAAGAAGAAGAATGCGCGGAATAAAAATGACAATATCTCTGATTGTGGATCATTAATTATGAATCCTTTTTCTCTAAATTGAGTCCAACGGCGTTATAAGAGTGCAATGCTAAATCAATGGAGTACTCTTTTAATAGAATAGCAAGTCCAACTTGAGACAAATCCCTGAATTCACAAACTCCACCAGCATAAAAACTGTTTTTCTAACTGCAGCTCCACTCTGGTTTAATAACACCTGGCGGCTGCACAGACGGTTTAGTTCAGGCTAAGAGCCATGAGAAACAGCTCTGACACAGAGACGGCTAAATTACCTCCGACTTAAAAAGAGGTCCATATCTTTGAAAAGCCCCATTAGAAGCACAATAGAAATCCAATTTTAGGATTATTATATGACTCACACAGAGCTCAAAAGGTTCCCAAACACCTCTTCCTCACAGGTTCTGTCTGTCTGTCTGTCCATCTTCCTGTCCGTCTGTCCGTCCGTCTGTCTTCCTGTCTTCCTGTCTGTCTGTCTGTCCGTCTGTCTTCCTGTCTGTCTGTCTGTCTGTCTGTCTGAAGACTTTCTTGTCTTCCTCTCAATGTGGAAACTGCTGAGTCAGGTTGGCGTCATGTTAAATACCGTCTGGTAGCAGAGAGGAGCCACGTTCACCAACCAGACGTGACTCACTGCTCTGTGGGAATATTCAGCATAAAGCACATGGAGTTACAGTAATCCTGGACCCGTTCACTCAGATTTGTGAACATTCACAATCTGGCCAATGGAAACACCACCCGCCTCTGCTTCTGAGCGTCAGCATCTCTCGTCACTCCGCTCAGCTGAATCTCGCCAGCTCAACGCGCACCACCAGACAAACTGTGCTGGATCAAAGGATCAGCTGAGATCCTGCTGCCTCGTTCATACATACATACGTGTGTGTGTGTGCGCGCGTGCGTGCGTGCGTGCGTGCGTGCGTGCGTGCGTGTGTGTGTGTGTCACTCACAGCTGTGGAAAATCAGCAGGGATGACAGAAGGGTTTGGATGAGGAACCGTGTTGACTCTGTATGATACAATGACTGTGTGTGTGTGTGTGTGTGTGTGTGTGTGTGTGTGTGTGTGTGTGTGTGTGTGTGTGTGTGTGTGTGTGTACCTTCTGCAGCTCTGTGACATACTGAGCCACCATGAAGGCCGACAGTGTGGTGAAGCTCTCAGCTGTAGCAGCGATGTGAGAGTACATCCTCTCTATCAACCTGGAGCACTGGAGATAAACGTCACCGTCTGGACGTTAAAGAAGACAGAGATTGATGTTAAGAGTTTTCATAAAAAAAAAAATCACGTTTGTCATTTTAGATATCACCCCCAGGTATACAAGAGGCATTATAGCCTGGACTTTTTTCTTTGGACTTGCTTTTGAGTTGCATCTATTTTTAATAACAATGCTGCTATACAACACATGACTTGAACTATTACAGCTTACATGTCATGAAGTCATGAAGTCATGAAGTCATTAGAGGAGCAAAGAACAGGCTGCACAGACACTTGTCAGACTTGCTAAAAGAGCAGACTGATTGGCTTATTATCATTTTTGTGTTGACTAAGAGATTTATACAACAGATGTCTGCAGTTTACAGTGGATTTAGACCGAAAAGACTGTGACCGTTTTAACGTTTGTCTATTTCTGGAAAGCTACTTCTGTTGATTGAGTTTCAGAAACTGCCAACTGTTACTGACCAGTTACAGTAATTTCCAGTCACAGGAAAAAAAAGTTAGAGAGACTTAATAAAGCATCAAACTTACTTTCCAGTTAATTTTTATAAATTGAACAGTGCAATTTGTTACAGAAGGACATCAAACCACGAGCCAGACCCAGATTGAACAGTATATGTTTGTTAGTACGTAAGAACATCAGGTTTATTCCATCGCGGCTTTGGGACTTTCATAAACTTTCCTATGACTCTCGCTCAACCTACTTGGAAAAGCATCGTGTACTCGTAAGAGAAAACTCAAGTCCCTGCTTTTCGAAGTAGTTTGAATAATTTGCACAGATAAAATTAAGAGAGTGTTTCTCTCCAAACCAAAAAAAAATGTTCTCCACATAAATGTATAGTAATATAACGAGTCAGTAAGTGTCACCTGTGTCACTGTCTCCTCTCTGCCGACCCTCCTGCATGATGGACGCCACCAGACGATAGAAGACATTTAAGAATGACGGCGGTGCGTTCAACATCACCTGCACACCCGAGAAGTAAACATACAATAAATATATACAGTAAAACATTTGTAGTAGAAATGTGTAGAATAAACAACTCTTGTGCTGAAGAGTTGTTAGTTTTCTTTTCTGTTTGAAGCCTGCAGATATGCTCATAGGCATGAAGAACGGTAGAAAAGCTGACCAATGGACGACTCTGTAGCCGAATAGTTACGGGGCATGTGACTTGTGTCGCATAGGTTACCCCTCCTCCTCCTCCCCCCAGTGTCCAGCCTGCCTCTGCATTTTCATTTATCAATAAAAGGCGAAAAAGAAAATGACAAAAAAAATTTCAAAAAAGAAAAGCTTTGTTTATATTTAAAAAAGCCTCAACTATATGGCAAGATGGAGACATTTTTTGTTGAGGGCATCCGACTGACTTTACAGTTTGACTTCACTTTCACAGACTTTCACATGAATCCCACTCTGCCAGACCAACGTCTCCATCTCCCATCTCTTAAAATTTAGTAGCTCTGGAGTATTTTACACCCTCATGACATAACTTTATATTGTAGCGCAGATTTGATTATTTAGAAAGAAAAACAAATATGTAGGTTAGATTACAGGGAAATATGTAGAGAATTGTGCAGAAGACTTGCAGAACATTTCCTCTTAATGTAATGGCACAAGCTACAAAAGCACTTTGCAACATCAGCAAATTGCATCATTTTCACTGCCCGAGTCATAACCGAGCAGCCATAAACTTACAGTCCAATAAATGACTGAGGTAAAAGTTGGATTCCCACAAGAGCTACGTTTGCATTTCTGTCCACACCTCTCCCTCTGTTCTCTATTCAAGGCCTACAGTGGAGGGATGAAGAGCGAGAGAGAGAATATAAACGAGGGGAGATGATGTCACAGCTCTAATTGAACCTCGGTAATGGTTTCCATTGACTTAAACCAGCTCCATGCCAACCACCATTGCCAGCTCCCCTACCTCTCCTCTCCTCCCTCCTTCCCCTATGTCCTATCACTCCTCCTTTCTCCAGCTTACTCCCCTCTTTTCTACTTTCTCCAGAAACTTCCCTTGTGCATCGCATTCAAATCAGATCTGGTCTTTTGCTCTCCGCTTACTGCTTCTTCCCCATTTCTTTTTTATGCCCCTATCTTCCTCTATAAATGTACCTTCCTCTCGGTGTTTTATCTCCCTCCACCCCGTCTCCTCTCCTTTACCGCGGTCTTTTGTCCTCACAAACATCTGATATCAGTTAGCTGATTCTTGCCCCGTTTGATTCAATGCAGCTGCCCCGTTTGAGTCGTACTATGTCATTGTTTCTGAACCAAAAGAACCGTCAACAGTTTAAGGAAGCAAGAAACAAAAGAACGATCACATTAACACCATCGTAACATGAATGCAACGCGTAAACCAAGCAAAGGTGTGTGTGTGTGTGGGGGCTGGAATGTGGATTCCCATTTAAAGGTTTTGCATTTTCTAGTAAAACGTCTTTCTATAAAAGAAAAGGTTTTCGTTTTTGACACTTTGGGTGCTATGCAAGCACGTCCAGTAAAATTTGGACTTTATAAGGTTTCCGTGCAGCTGGAGCGTGACTCCAGTGAATTGCAGTATCCTTTATTTAAAAGCGACATTCCTCTGAGGTATCCTGTGGGCTCAGCAGCAGAGTTTAAAACCACATTTTCTTCAAAGCAGGTATTCAATCCAGCAGCCTTGAGCTGTAATGAACTTCATTACAGAAGAGTTACGTTTGGTTTCATAAGTGGGGGGCCACAATAGGTTCAGAAATGTTTATAGTACATACAATTTCCTTTAAAAACCTGAGACTTTTTGATCAATATTATGTTATATAAAGAAATTCAAATTAACATTTTCAATGACAACAACGATCCTTTAAACTCAATAAATAATGTTGTATTTCTATCTTTACTACAAAGAGCCCCATCTTTTCATGCATTACCTTTGACTTATGGACGACATTACAGAAAAGTGTTATTCCGCCAACCCTCAACGATATAAATGGAGATGGGTGGCACATAATAGTAGAAACATCTCTCAGTAGGACACAGCATAATAATCAACTGCATCACAAACTACAGCCTCCAAAGTGACCATACAGTTGAATCAACACCTCTCTAAAACAGTTTCAACTAAAACTGAACATTAAAACCTTCATGAAGGTTTATTACAGGTCTGCTGGATTACACCACAGTAGTTTGAGCCAAGTGTACTTAAGAAACTGGCACTGAGTGTAGATATGTGCCATCATTCTTTCAAACGGTCTCTCTGTCCCCTGTAATGCTCTCTAATACCCTCATGGCTCCACGGTGCATATTTATTTCATTCATCTCATGTCACCGCCTCTCAGTTTGCTTCATCACCCATTCACTCCCCGCCTCCATTCGCCCCCACCCATCTGCCCCTCCGTACCTGAGGGTGACACTGGATGATGGCAAACAGCGCCTCGTGAACGGCCAGGAACGCCGATTGGTAGACGGCTGGGGTCAAGTGGTCGAGGGGCAACAACTGGAGCGCTCCAAGGACCAATATGACATGATGAGGGTTGGTGATGAGCCCCTCCCCCCGGCGCAGCAGGGATGTCATTGACGTCACCACGGGGACAGTAAAGGGAAGGGTCAGCGAGGCGTCCTGAGTGGACGATTTCACCAGGAACTGCAACACACAGAGAGAGAGATGTGCACACACAAAGAGTCGGAAGAGGGAAACATGTTGAGATACAGCTGAGAGAGAAAGTAGCTGCAGACGCAGACACAACATGTCAGGGATGTTTTAAAGCCTTCTCAAAGTAATTAATATCAAATTCAATATGGATATGAATAAACTAACACCACCAACAGGCAACAATATTTATCTCTGGCAGATGTAAGCCTGGAGGGGATCGTGTCTGCCTGCCTGTCTGCCTGCCCACGGCTAATCTTGCATACTACTGGAACAATCAGCCTAATATTGTTTTATGCGCAGTTATGTCTGTATGCCCAAGGGCCTCTCGTGGTCACATTGATTCAAACATTTAAAAATAAACAATTTTATTGACTGTTTTATTTTAACTGCCATTAATGTCTGAATCCTCCCTAATCTTGACCGGCAGATGGGGGCTGCAAGTGAACAATATCCTCTTCAGTTTGGAATCTTGTTTCTGCAACAGATTATGAATTGTTCCTGTCCAGACGCAAAAGGTATGTCCAGTAGTATTAATTCATTCAATCAAACACGACGGGTATTGCACTTCTTTGCAGGACTTTTACAAATATTCTACTACTTTTAAATATCAATATTTAACAGGCATTAAATGTAAATTATTTAGGATGTTTAAATGAGTCTGGAAGAAATATAGAAACAACAGATCAGACAGATGACAAACATATGGATATAGTGAGTGCGGGTAACATAGAACAGCATGGTTAGCGTGTGTGTGTCTGTGTCTGTGTCTGTGTGTGTGTGTGTGTGTGTGTGTGTGTTATGGTTAAGCAGATTGCTGTGTTGTCTGTCTGCTCCACCCAGCAGCAGGCCTGATGGAAAACACATTGACCTAAAGAGCCTCAGTGGAAATTACAACGAACAGGCACTCCAACGAAAATCAGCAGACGGGGATTGTTATTCGACTGCTGAGTCACTCAAGACGTCGGTCACATGTACTCCCAGCACACCGTCACTAAAACGATTACTGTTTTAAGAACATACTGTAAAATACTTCGCGTGTTACTGTCCCCTGCTTGTCTCAACATTTCTTGTGTCTCATTGGTTTTCACATGGAAGAAATATTTTAAAAATCACAAGATTATAAAAATGTAATGACAGGAATACTTCTATCCAAAAAGTGCACTATTCCATCAATTCATCCATTTTCTCTAAAGCTGACTAAAACATGCACAGAACCAGCCTCCAAAAAGGTGTGTTTTAAAAATATTACTGTAGTATATTCATTACTCATTCGAGGGATTTAAAACTTGATATGTTACTATGTGGTATGGTCTGTCTTTGGGAAAAGGGCATTTAGACAGCGCAACTGTTTGAACTACGTTACGTTGGAGGGCAGCTCCTCCTGTCAGGTTGGCAGAGAAACTGCAATCACGAAATACAATTTCCTTCCTTAAGTTTGGACATTTTCAACACCATTTTCAACCAACGTTAAACATTCAGCATGTATGTCATACGGTTTGTAGACGGTCAAACAATTCCTGATGCCAACGACGAATTTCCCAAACCTTTGTTCAAGTGCTTGTCTGTCTATGAGTAACATATGCATCTGTGTGTATATGCCCACCGAAGAAAATTATTTCATGTGTATGCGGCATACGACTTTGTGTGTGTGTGTTTTTCTCACCACCATAGCAGATATAATCTGTGGTGCAATGAGCCACAGAGCTTTAGCGCAGGACTCAGGTAACTGACAGCAGGACAACAGCTTCGTGATGATTGCTGCAGATAGCACTTCCTGGAGAGCAGTAAAAGAAGAGGGAGAAAACTGTTAATATACTAGGTATTCAATGTCACAGCAAATATGATTAATTGTGAAAAAAAAAAAACAAGGCAGAACTTCCCTCCCAGCAAGTAAGAGAGTTGCTCATGTAAAGCATTGTAATTACACCACAAAATGAAATTAAAATAAATTTGAATGGTTTCTGGGGTATTTAAACATCAGACAACAAGATGTAAAAGTTATCAGGGTTGAGCCTCACCCTGTAGTTTCCTGCCATTAGCTTGCCAGTGACCAGTCCCTCTCTGATCAGCAGCAGCAGCAGGTTGAATCGTCCGGTCGTACTTTTCTCCACCAGGTGGCGTAGCAGCTCCTGCACAGCTGGCTCCAGCTCACAAACATCACTCTCAGAAAGCCAAGAAGCTGAAAGCAAAAGTGAAAATGTGTCACATTGCAAATCTCCGTCCAGTAAGATCGACAATGAGATTTTTTGTTTGATTTGCTTTAGTTTTTTTGTGAAATATTAAGTTTCCTTTTGAAAAGAACTCTATAAATAGACTATTTCAACATAAACACTTATTATCCAAAACAGCTGTCATATAATAAACTAGATGTAATCAGTTGTAAACTTATGTCAATATGTGCAACACGCAGAGGTAATTAATGGAAGAAAAACCCCTGACTGATGGCACAGGTGAATGTTATGTTCTTTAATAAGGTCCATGTACCTGACAGCAGTCTGTGCACATTCTGCAGTATCTGCATGTACAGCTCATCCAACTCCTTTCCTTCCTTCTCCTTTCCTTGCTCCTCCTCCCTCTCTCCTCTCGTCTTCTCCACTGCTTTGTAGAAAGCGGACAGGAAATGGAGAGAGGAAACCAGGAAGTCCAACGGCCTGTGGCCACAACTTATTTCTTTGAGGATCTGCTGGCAGAAGCCCCGATAGAGGGTCATATGACTCAGGGTGAGCTGGGTGTCATTCCGCTTGTTCTCACCCTCCACTGAATGTGAGGAAAGTTCACAGTGCAACATGACGGTAACGACTTCTACCACAAAGGCTTGACCGAGGATGCAGGCAGGTTGGACGACTGACTGGCCGACAGTTTGGGGCTTTAGGACGGACTCAACAGCTGGTCCCAGTGAAGCGGTCGTTCTTGTGAGCATTTGAGTCAAAGTTTGGTCCATTGGTTTACTTCTCCCCAGGTTAGAGGTCATTGCCTGGGAGAAAGAGGTCAGCGACGCCAGCAGGAGATGAACAGACATAATAGACGCTCCTGGATCTGGTTTATCTGCCACAGCGGAACTGGATGCCACAATTTGCGCGTTTGCCATTTCCTTACTGGTAAGATAGGAGGCAAACTGGTCTAGGTTAAGTCGAACGCTGCTGTTTCTGATTATAATCAAATGGACCAAGGACCTGATGAAGCTCTGCACTGCTTTGATCAAATCCAACCATTCAGAGCCGCCCGTGGCTCGAAATCTTCCGTTGTTGCGATGCCAGAGGAGAGAGGACACAGAAGCCTGCAGCAAAGTACCACCGTGGATGAGCTTCAGAACACTTTGGAAGTTTCTACCCTCCAGAAGACAAGTCATAATCCTGAGCAGCTTCGGCAGGAAGAGGGCATCATCTCCAGATCCAGGAGGGTCCACGGCCATCTGGTCTAGCTGACGAGAGGTGGAGGTGAGCATGAAGAGGAGGAGGAGGAAAATAGAGGAGAGATCCTCAGAGTTCATCCCATCTGGGTTAAGGTGTGTTAAGATTTGGAGTATGTCAACCAGCTCTTTGCTCTGCGCATCAGTCAGCAGCACGAATGCCTCTCCAGTCTTTGAGGATGCCAATATATCCTCAACTATAGCCTCTCTGTGTGTGGACATAGGAGGCTGACTGGCATCTCTCTCTGAAGTGTCGGCTCCGATTCCTTTCTCCTGAAACTTCAGGAGCGAGGGACAAACCTTGGCTACATGAGCTGCCTTGAGAACACCGATAACCCTTTGTGTGAGCGAACACACTGTGGCGGAGAACAGTGAAGGCAACTCGGCAAGAACGGGGCTTTGGAGAAGTTGTGAAGATACGAGAGAGACAGTAAGACAGCCGGTCTGCCGGTCCTTCCCTCCGCTGGTCCGTCTGTTGAGCAGTGAATCGACGAGCTTGTCTGCTACGCAGCCCACATCTTCTCTGCTCAGGTAGGGAGCAAGCAAAGGAAAATTGGACGTGACAAGATACCAGTGTGCTACATGGTAGGAGCTGGCGTTCACACTCGCTATCTGACCGTCCCATACCTGCTCTCCATCCAGACTCGACTCCAACTCTGATTTAGCTAAAATAAACTGGGCGGCCGTGTTTAGTGGTGCTGCAGTGCTGGATTCAGAGAGTAAGGAGGTATCTAACAAAACTTTCTTCATCTGTTGCAAAGTGAGCAGTTTCAGCAGCAAGCAGCTCATGGGTCTGCGAGATGGCAGCAGACACGCTGGAACAATCTCACCAGATAGCAGACTTTCTATTTGGGTTTGGACTGGAGCGCCGTCTTCGGTCTCACTTGCTGGTGCCGTCTGGAGAGATCTGTATTTGCTGCAGTGGATACTAAAGAGCGTGTCTACTTCCACCCAGGTGTATCTGAGGAGGAGAGCAGCCTCCTGAGTCTTCTGTTCCCACAGTGCTCCCACTTTAGACCCCGAGACCTTCTCAGACTCTTTGAGTGCCAACTTCTTTTTACCTTTCCCCGGTGTCCCTTTGACTGAACTTGTATTTGCCTTTCCAGCCTTCTCTACTGTTGACAACAGATGCAGTAACTCCTTGGCTACCTGTTGCATCATCTCCATCAAACCCTGACTCTGCCTGACTATAGTAAGAGCAGAGGCACTGTCTAGAGTCTTCAGACTAAACAAAACAACATGAAGCAGGTGGCTGAGGGAGAACAGCTTCATAGATGCATCCTCTCTCTCTATTTCTCTATTCTCCCCTTTATCATTTCCTCCCCCATCGATGTCCATCTTCTCTGCCTCTCTTTCCTCCCTCACCAGGCCAGGTAGTATATACGTCTTGATGCTCTCCAACACTAATGAGGAGATCTCTAGGCCCTGGGAAGCGGGGGTGTCCAGAAGACAAGTCCTGAGCGAGGCGGAGACGCTCTCAGACAGCAGAAGGGGTCGTAGGTCGTCCAGTGCTGGCTGACAGATCACAGACAGGAGCTCAGAGAAGAGGCGAGGCAGCTGACGGAGCTTCGTGTAAGTTTGGAGGAGACTGCCCACCATGAGCTGTTGGGAAACAAACATTTTGGCTCAGTCAAAACTACTCTCCTACACATTTTATCATTTAAAATTCAGCATTTGCAAGTATTTAATTCAGTCGATTTTTTTCTAAATACAGAACGCAATTGAGGATTCAAATCCAGACCTGTCTGGCCCGTTGCACTCGCGCTTCCATGCATTCAGAATTAACCCAGGCCGAAGATAACAGCTGGTCCAGCTCTGGTTCAAGAATCAGATGGTTGAGACTCAACAGCATCTTTAAACAGCGGTACCACGCTGGGATGCTGAGGGACAAGACAAAAAACATTTTCACCTTATGACCAAGAAATGGGTTACACAAAAAAAATGTAAATTATTCAGAATTTAAAAGAACCTTTACCTTGGCTGGGCCTGGTTGAAGAGCATTTGTCCCAAAGCTCCGTAAAATTTGAGTTGGACCTCTTCATGTCTGATCCTGTCTGCTGCTACGTTGTAAATATCTGCTGACAGCGCCTGGCTTAGCAGGGACTCCAGAGCCAGCAGAGCCAGGCTCCAGCTCTCTGGGGAACAGAGGGAGAGTGGGGGAGACGTCTGCCCAGGGGACAAAGAGACAGGCTGGTCTGCGTTGGCAGGTGAGAGTGACTGGCCATCAAGACATACTTCCAGGGCCGGGACCAACCTGGTGAGGAAATAAAAACACAGCATCCTGTGGGCCTCCTCACTTCCCCTCTTTTTTGCGTAGCTTTCCAGAAAGAACTTAAACAGCAGAGACAACGTGTTTGACTTCACGGTGTAGTGCAGCGGCGGCTCACAGTAGCCCCGAGCACTCAGTTTGGAAAGTATGACACTGACTGGCTTCAAGGGGCCTTTAGCCCCTCCAGGACCACGCTTCCCAGAATCCTCTTTAGGCGGAAGGAGCTCCTCCGTGTACGAGGTCAGGTGCTCAGAGGGAAAGAGAGCTAACTGAAGGATGGAGTCGATCTTGATTCGCATGTCTCTGGACATCTGCTGACGGAGGTGCAGATGTGTGTGAGAGGGTGCAAATTCCCCAGAGGTCAGCAGGTGTCTGAGTAGTATTAAAGGCTGGATCAGCTGGTTGGTTACCATAGTAAAGACTCTGTTAGGATTGGCTTGTTGTCGCTGAACTGACAAATAACATGACAGCACCTGAAGCAACACCTCAAACAAATTAGCTGAACGGGTGTTTTCCTTTGGCTTTGGAGCGGCTGTATTAGCATCCAACGCTGGCTGATCGGGAGTATTTTCAATGATCGGCTCAATTTGGGAACCGTCCAAATCGCTCGTAGGCTGAGGTTGAAGACAGTCAGTCATCACCTCATCGTGACATGTAACGGACTCAGTCATCAGGGGTTCTGTGAGCAATGGCTGTTGTAGCTCACGGCAGGCCAGAGAGCAGAGCTTAGCCAGGAGGTCGACGATGAGTTCATACTTGGTGGTGAAGACGGATGAGAGTGCAGGAGAAGAGAGAAGGCCCTGACACACACTGAGTATGGTGGACACACACACCATAGACTTAGGGCCAACACGTGCACACTCCTGGAGACGGTCCAGCAGCAGCTAGAGGCATACAAAGAAAAGAGGTGTCAGTAAAACCTTCAAATATCAATGTCAACGCACCCTCTTTTTAGAGTATGTACTACAGACACAGTACTAGTAAAAAAAAAAAAAACAGTGTTGTTGCAGTACAAACCCCACCCTCCATTTATGGTGGTGTTTTTATTTAAGTATTGCCAGCACACCTGTGCCATGTTGAGCCTCAGGCTGATGGTTTTGCCCTGCTTGAGAAGAGAGTGGAGCTTTCGGCTGTGAAGCAGATCGTCGAGATAAAACCACAGCCCTTCCAGAACAGTCTGAGAAAACTCCACCTTCTGATTGTACCGGCCTGTGAGGGCGTGGGTGCACCAGTCCAACAGCACCTAGAGTGGAAGAGGGTCAAGACAGACATGACAGATGGAAGACATGTCTATGTTGCTCTTTTCTTATTCCAGAAATGACACCGATGCTTTTTTTCATTAACTTCTCAAATGAATGAACAACAATCAACTAGTGGAAAAGATAGCGAAGTACAAATCCTTAAGATACATTCACTACGACTGATGCAAATCCAAGTCTGTGAACTACATAGGTAAGAATTACTAATAACACTATCCTCAAATTAATTTAAAAAAAAGGCCTTAATTGTGAAGAAAAAGTGTTTGACACAAAATATATACAGACTATGTTAATTAAATAACCAACAAGACTACTGTATGCAATTTAAGTGCAGACAATGGTCTACATTCTGGATGTAAGTCATAAACTGAAGAAAAACCACAGTGGGCACGTCTCACACTGAAAACAGAACATCTCATGGCTCCAGGCAAAAGGACACAAACATCTTGTTACAACACTTCAGTGGTTACCTGTTCCTTGTTAGGCAGCAGGCACTGAGTGGAGACCCAGGCAAAACGAGCTAGCTTTAACTTGTCCTCCCACGGAGTCTGAGGACTCTTCAGTTTCAGATGGATACCGGAGTAAAAGGCAGCCATCGCTGCAGCCGGTGATCCTGCTGCACACACCTGAAGAGAGGGGAGGGAGAAGAGGAGTCAGGGCCAGAGGGAGGCAACACATCGGGTCAAAGGTGAGTAGCTTTAATACTTATTTAGTATTATATGGACCTTATCTTTTGCCCTAATAAAGTTATTATTATTAGTAGTAGTATTATTAGTATTACTACAATAGAGTGTTGGTGAGTATTCATTTGATTTAACAGTAATAAACCACATGGATTAGACTAGAGAAGAGGGTAAAGGAATCTTTATTTATATGACAATGGACATTGGAGGTGTTTACAATTAAATGCATGCAAACACCCACACATGACTGTAAAGAAGTATCTCTCTCTGTCTCGCTCTCTCTCTCCCGTGAACAGTAACCTCTTACAAACACTTTTTTTTAACTCCAGATTGGTCAAACTTTACCCCCCCTCTCTCGCATATACCCGGCTTTAACAAGCTGACATGCTTTAGCTCCCGTCAGCTAACCACTTAGCATCCTCTTGCTGTCCTCAAAGTAACGTCAGATAACACTGGAGCCTTTTCTTGTCCAGACTGAAGCAAACCATCACTGATCTCCAGTGTCCACTGTTTAAGGCCAGTTACAAGCACTCGTGTTCACTTAGTTAATGAGACTTACGACTGTTTAACCCGCACGTGCCTCCTGTTTTCAGATGTGGACGAACTTTAAACTTTCACCCCGCCGGTCAGACGGAAGCAATCGAGAGACGAGCCTTGAGCTTTCTCTCACCGCAGACCAGACCACGGGAGAGAATATGTTATGGACGTTTTTTTCAGTTTGCACTCTGTGTTTTTTATTATCATTACAATTGCAGTTGATTTAAAAATAAATAAAAATGGAATTCGTCGAGAAAACTCGTGGAAACAATAATCCAGCTAATATCCAACGTCATCTTGTTATTGTGTCTATGTACACTATACACAAATAATATTATATATTTTTTTCTTTTGGTACAAATTTAATGAGACCTTTAGTTTTTGAACCTTTCGCGACTCCTTCACTGAATAAATAGCCGGCTCGGGGCTCCGCGGTGACGATCTGGGGTCGATTGGTTCTGCCTGGGAAAGTTTGCTTACATCGTCAGCCATTGGATTCCCCGGTCGAGAGGAGGAATCGTGTGTAACGTTACATGTGAAACCAAACCAGGGTCACCTTTAATAGTTTCTCCCTCTTGTTGTCTCTTTCCCGAGACAGAGGGTGTGTGTCCCCCCCCCTCGGAGCCGGGGTGGTGCCAGCGGGTCTCCTGCAGCGGACGTGTCCACTTCACCCGCCTGCCGAGCGAAATACCCAGCGACAGATGACAGTGACAGGCGGGGTGCTGTTAGCTGCTGGGCGATAAGAGATAAACTGGGTGACGGCGGCTGTCGGGCGCAGATAACACGGACATTAACGGTCTGAACTGGACGATGTAGCGGGGAGAAGCTGCACAGCTGCTCGGCCATGGACACGGTGCGCTGAGCTCCCAGGTGGACACAACGTGACCGGATCCCTCTGACCACCGAGGACGCCACTATTATTTGTTGTGTTTATTGTGACTTAGTTTGAACTCTTCGACTGGGACGATGCGGCTTCTGATTTGCCTGTCCAGGTGCTCGCATGCGTCCAAACTCAAGCAGCCGACGCAGCCGAGGACGCTGTGGCTGCAGCACCGGCCGAGTCCCCCCGCCGCCCTCCGGAGGAGGAGACAGGCCACCGGGGTCAAGTCATCGGGCCAGCCGGCACCTGCCTTCCTCCTCTCCTCCTCTTCCTCCTCCTCCTCCTCCGGAGGGCCCCTCGTGTCCGTGCTGCCCTGCAGTCCCCTCGGGGGTCTCTACGTCCTCCGCTCACACACACCGACGGGCCGAGCGGTCACACACACACCTGTTGCCTTCGCCTCCTCCTCGGCCGCCTCGTCTTCACCGACCCCGGCCGGGGCGCTGAAGACCCGGACGGACACGGAGAGCGGCCCGACGCCGACCACGGTCCCCCTGGATGATGTGAAACGGATTATGCAACTCGCTCACCCGGAGAGATGGAGCCTGGCAGGTAAACTGTGTGTCTACTGAGAGCCCCTTCACATGTACCCGTCCCCTTGCTCCACCAAAATAAGGTCTATCCATCCACTCCATCTCCAATAACCGTTGACTCAACAATTTAAGGTTTATTGCCTTTTAGATGTATCCCTGATAAGATCATCGCAAAAGGTCTCCAAATGGTAAATTACGTTTGTCCCACTGTAGGAAAAAGAGTAAAAAAAAAAGGTTTAAATGTTACATATACTGTAGTCAGTCCAATAAAGATTGTGGAGCTTTAATCTGGTGTGAGGATACTCTCCATTATTCCCTTAAATGTATCTGTTTTCTTGCACCTCGTCTTAAATATTAGAGGGAACCTTCTGCAGCATCATTTCCTAATACCGTGCTCAAGGAAGTTTTTGACTAAATTCACAGGAAAAACTAAAATATGTCTGCTTGTTTCAGCTGGTCTCAAATATACGAGCCGTTGTTTCATATTTTTAACTCAGTTATTATCACTGCAGTATTGGATGAAATTAAAAATGTAGGAGACATGTAGACTTTGTACTTTTGACACTTGGATGCATGTAGCCATGTTTTGTTAGATTTTCTTATCAGTCACAACAGTCACTGCACTGTAGAGTTTTCAGACCTCCCTCCCAAATGTGTCTCAAGTAACTGTGACTTGCATTGTAGTCTTATCTTTCCTTGTCTGGAGACAGACGGCCCCAGATTTGAATCTTCTGCATTAAGTCAAATTGCATTAACTACCTGGCGATGGCTGATCTGCTACTCTAAGCTGTTCATGGTCTTTATTTCCAGAGCTCTTTTGAAGTACTTTTAAGCTTTGAAAAACAATCCCAAGTGTCTGTCATCAGGTTTTGCTGGATAACCCCTTCAAATATATGATGCTAAAACTTCCTTTCATAAATTGTCGGCCCACAATCATTTCTTTGAATTAACGTTTTCTGTGTTTCTGTCTTTCCCCCGTATCCACATCAGCTGCTCTGGGCTTCCTCACGGTCTCCAGTGCAGTAACCATGTCGGCTCCATTCCTCCTGGGTAAAGTGATTGACACCATTTACGCTACTGGAACAGACACAGAGGCCATGACGGCCTCCCTGACGTCATTGTGTATCATGCTGACGGGGGTGTTCCTGTGTGGTGGGGCAGCCAACGCTGCCCGAGTCTACCTCATGCAGACCTCCGGTGAGATGAAGAGACACAGGCATCATACACACAGACATGATCTCGACACTGTACACACAGCCACACTAAACACAAACTCACTGATGTCTGCATCAACGAGCAGAATGAGAGGAATCTACAAGTGTCACTTCATCTTTGCTTTCCCTGCGCAGGAAAGTATAGGAAACAATAACTTTCAGTGTTTTATATTTTAGTACTAAATATTCTGAAAGACTGGGGAATATGTTCATAAGAGTTAGATGAGAATATCCATACCACTTGTTTCTGTGTGTTTTAAATATGAAGCTAGAGCCAAGAGATGGTTCGTTTAGTTTATAAAAACTAGAATCAGGGGAAACCGCGAGACTGACTGTAAAAACAAAACACCTTAACTAACACGATCCATCTTGTTTGGTTATTACGTAAACAAGCAGCAACAAGTTGTGGCTGTAATCATTTTTTACACGTTAACTTCCTGTAAACCTTATGGAGACAACATCTATGTTTATGTACAAATTAAAATGACAGGGTATTAATTAGTAAGTGAGCTATAGAGATGCAGGTTGGGTTGTTACTGTTCTCTCCAGGCCTTGAGATGAACTACGCTAACTGCCTGCCGGCTCGATCGCTCTTCATATCTAACTCTTTTTATTGTATTTTCTAGAAAGTGACAAATATAATGAGAAATGGGCAAAGCCGAAAGTAATGTGTTCAAAGATGTTATTAAATATGTGCAACTATCCACATTTGTCAAGCTGTAACCAACAACACTATTTTTATTTTTAATGAAAGACCTGAAACGATGAATCGCTCACAAAAGATGGAATTGATTCACTTTCTGATGATTAACTGAAAGTCTCATTGCGAGTCTATAATCTCTATCTTCCTCACTAAAGTCTTCTTTTCTTCTCTCCTCAGGCCAACAGATTGTTAGTAATCTCCGAGCCGGCGTCTTCTCCTCCATCCTCAGACAGGAAGTGGCCTTTTTTGACAGGAACAGGACCGGCGAGCTCATCAACCGCCTCTCCGCTGACACAGCCGTGGTGGGCCGCTCCATCACGGACAACCTGTCGGATGGCCTGAGAGCCGTCGCCCAGGCGGCTGCTGGCGTCAGTATGATGGTGGGTGCTCACTCACAGGGGGGTCCGCTGTGGTTGCTGAGAGTAGGTTTTAAATGAGGACTCAGCGGGCTTCCTTCAGGATACATTTATGAATGAAATACTTTTAGATGTGATGCAATTACTGCAAACACTCACAGTCAGTCTGACTTTCAATCGCACCAGTAAATAAGTACTGAGTAAGTAAGTAACAACAGAGGTGTGTGTGTGCTGTGCTGTGTTTTGCAATTCAGTACAAGGAAGTGGTTGGGATTTTCTTTGCATCCTTTGTTTGCTCTTTCCTTTCTGCTCTGGGCTGGTATGTGAGCTGCACTTTACCGTAAACTGTTTGTGAAACAGGTTTACGGTATCCATGAGTAGAAAAGAGTAGATTCTGTTGAACGACTGCCACACCCGGAGCCACAATGCAGTGGGTGTGTGGAGACGGTCACTTCTATTCAGTACACTTAAACTGTTACTAATTCTCAGAGCTATTAAACTAAATGACACACATCTGACTACATTCTGCCACCAGTCTCAACCTTATTATGTCTCATTTTCTTCATGGATCAGAGATTTGCTGACCAACTTTAACTTCCTTTTAACTTCCTTCCAACAGTATTTTCTCAAACAGAGAATCGTAAAACAAAATGCATTCTCAAGACAATCTGTCCTTTACAAGGAAGTATAATGATTTACAGACGTAATGAACGTAAATATTTCTGGAAGTCATCGCCGTAATTACTGTCGTTTGGTGATAACATTATTTTGTCTTCCTCCTCCTTCCTCCTCCCTCCCTCTCCTCCCTTCCTCCTTTCTTTGCTACCATTTTATTTCCATTAACTGCTGTTTTTTTTACTTCTCTCTTTGCTCTCATAGTTCTACGTCTCTCCAAGTCTTGCGAGCTTCGTGTTGCTGATCGTTCCTCCTGTGGCCGGTCTGGCTGTAGTCTATGGCAGATACCTTCGCACCATCTCCAAATGCACGCAGGACGCACTCGCTCAAGCCACAGAGGTACAGCGAACACAAAAACACACAAATAATCAAGTCAAATGGTTTGAACGTTGTGTCGTACTTTTTTTATATATGTATTTGTTTCAAAATAAAATTTTTGGTGTTAAGATGCCTGAAGACATTATTTGAGGATGTGGTTATTAAAACAAGGAAGCTGTGACAAAACATGATTGCAAATTTAATATGTCAATAAAGCCATAGTCTTTGCCTTTTTATGATTTTAGTGAAGCTCGATACTGAAAATGGCAGTTTTATATGATTTGTTAGTGAAGCCATACTGCCTGATATAAACGCTACGCTGCCTGTGGTAGCTTAATTAAATCTGCAGATAGAATCAATTTGTTATGTTGATAATCTGATTTACAGTAGATAAAGTTGTAATAAAACGGTTCGCGTGTGTGTAGTTGGCAGAGGAGCGTATCAGCAACATGCGGACGGTCAGGGCTTTTGGTAAAGAGCTGTCAGAAGTCAACACGTACACACAGAAGACAGACCAGGTCCTCAGCCTGGCCAGGAAGGAGGCTGTACTACGAGCTGGCTTCTTTGGAGTGGTAAGTGTGTGTGTGTGTGTGTGCGTGTGCGTGTGTGTGTTGAGCAAACCAAACCCACAGTTAGGAAATCAAACCTTGCAGAGGCTTCTGCTTTTTGCACCTGTTTTGTCACATCACCACAGTACCTGACATAACTATATATGTCGGCTGTTTCACAGAAAAAAAGTTCAGACTAAGTTCAGAGAATACATAAACCTAGCTGCGGACTCTAAAAGGTTAAGACAGTGTTGAAACAACTTGGATTACAGCTCTTAAACAAGTCTTTTATTTGTGTATCTTTTAACACTTGAACTTCTGTGTGCATTTTTCACAAGTTAAGTTGAAATATAAGGTAGTGCACGTCATCAGAACCACAAACTACAGCCTTTAAAACAACCATAGAATTTAATCAACACCTGTCTAAAACAGTGTAAAAAAAAAACGTATACTGTATGAGACAGTATCATTTTATCATATAGTATGTGTTTTTAAGTTTTTAGTTATTATGATGTTATGAGACAGTTTTGGTCAGGAAGGGCATCTCAGTCTGCAGGTGAAAAATAAGCTCTTCGTGAATTGCGTAATTCTCCCTGCATCGCCAACTCCTCGGCAGTTTATCTCTATTTGAAATGTTATCAAGTAAATAATACACCCCACGCTCGATGAAGTGTAGTTCAGATATCAGGAGCAGCTTTCCAAATGGGCTGTAATCAGTATAATCAGCGCTGTGTCAGGAAGGAGCAGGGATGCCAGATGTTGTGGTAATCAAATAACCACGGGTGTGTGTTTCTGTGTTTCTGTGTGTTTCAGACTGGCCTCAGTGGTAACATCATGATCCTGTCAGTGCTGTACAAAGGAGGCCTCCTGATGGCCTGCCAGCACATGACGGTGGGAGAGCTCTCGTCATTCCTCATGTACACCTTCTGGGTGGGCATCAGCATTGCAGGTAATATACACACATACATGCATGGGCTCTTTCATAGTATATGAATCTCCTCATCTGTACTCTTTGTGTGTGTGTGTGTGTGTGTGTGTGTGTGTGTGTGTGTGTGTGTGTGTGTGTGTGTGTGTGTGTGTGTGTGTGTGTGTGTGTGTGTGTGTGTGTGTGTGTGTGTGTGTGTGTGTGTGTGTGTGTGTGTGTGTCCAAGATGGCTTATGTGTTTTTCTGCTTGATGTGTAGGTCTGAGTTCATTCTACTCTGAGCTGATGAAGGGGTTTGGAGCGGGAACCCGACTGTGGGAGCTGCTGGACAGAAAGCCTGAGTTTCCTCTAAATGGTCAGTAGACAGACAGACAGACAGACAGACCTCTCTCTCTCTCTCTCTCTCTATCTCTCTCTCTCTCTCTGTTTAACGAGATGTATATTGACTGTCAGCTGGTTCATGTACCTAACTATGAAGACTCACTGCTTTCTCGAAAAATGTGAAGAATTTACGTTATTGCAAAACATTAGCAGGTAAAACAAAGGTGTTGTTTTTTGCCCAGTTAGTGAACTATGTACAATTATCAATTTAAGAAGTGGTAAATAATCTAGTACTGTTATCTACTTTATGTCCTTATTCCCTAAGCAGCTAAACTAAATAATGGTCCTATCTCTGTCCCCCTCCACAGAAGGCCTCGTGCTTCCTCCAGACCAGCTCAAGGGTCAGTTGGAGTTCTCTGATGTCTCCTTTGCCTATCCGACTCGTAAGGAGGCTCCTATTTTCCAGAACCTCAGCCTGCTGGTCCCAGCTGGTACCATCATGGCTGTGGTGGGACCTAGTGGCTCTGGAAAATCCACCCTGGTCTCACTGCTGCTCAGGCTGTACGACCCCGAAGCGGGTGAGAGCGAGCTTGTTCTGTCTAAAACGTAATCAGGCACCAACTTAAGAGTACACGCCTCTGTCAGATGGCTGTCTTAGCTCTAAAGAATGAACTCTTTTCTGCAGGTATCATCACTATCGATGGTCACGACATCAGAGATCTGAATCCCTATTGGCTCAGGAGTAACATAGGAACCGTCAGCCAGGTAATGAATTCATCTTTCACTTGTTTATGTTCCTGTACGACAGATCTCGTAGCGCGCACGTAGTCTGAGCAGACAATCGGTGTTGCCTGTGAGCCTTTGAGTGAAGATGTTCTTCCCACCTCTCTCCCAGGAGCCTGTGCTGTTTTCTTGCTCTATAAGAGACAATATTGCGTACGGCGCAGTGGACCCAGACGCTGTGACCACAGAGGACATCTACAGAGCAGCCAGAGTGTCCAACGCCTTTAATTTCATCCAGACTTTTCCTCAGGGCTTTGACACCGTCGTGGGGGAGAAAGGAGTGCTGCTGTCAGGTGAGGAACAGAGGCAGGGACACGACGGGTCACACAATCTACGAAACTGTGGAGGCAAGAAAGCAGTCAGCAGGGCCGATGATGCTGAGGGGGATATTTGTTTTACAAGAGCCGTGGCACATTTTCATCTGGTAATCACTCTCGTGTGCTTGTAAATATATATTCAGCGTGCTCTTTTTTTTTTTTTTAAGATATTTACTTTGGGTCTCGATTAACAAAACACATGGTTGTTTTACATTTTTGTGAGACAACACCGTCTGCTGTTTCCAAGTTGTTCTAACAAGTATTTTGTATTTAGTGTGTTTTCATACTTTGTCAATAAACAACTCTATTAACTCTCATGGCTGCGGGCATGCAGGAGACACGTGGGTCTATTTAGGCGTAGTCTGTACACGTTTAACTTGTCTGTTTGTTTCTCAGGTGGTCAGAAGCAGAGGATAGCAATAGCCAGAGCTCTGATCAAGGTGAGTGCAACAACAGGGTCATTTACAGTTTATACACATCCGCACATAACATTTGGGATCCGTTAACCAGAACCGGCTTTTCCTGTCATTACTCACAGACTGTTTTCATCAGTGTCATTATATTCACTGAACCACAAAAATAACTTTCAAATGTCAAGTGGAACCAGGATCTACACTTGAGTCTCAGCTTTCCTTATTTCTGTGAAACCTGATTCAGTTTGTGTGACCTGGTTTGTGTTCTCTCTCCACAGAATCCCAAGATCCTGCTGTTGGACGAGGCCACCAGGTGAGAGAGACTGAGACTAAAGAGTGGTTGTTGAGATCGGCTAACAAAACAGCTTTACTCACAATACTTTTACTGTGTTTACCCTTTTGGCCTTTATTGACTCTTTATTGGAAGATTATGATGATAATGCTGCCTTTTCTTGTTGAAGAAAACCCTAAATAACCATCTTTCATTAGTGCACTGGATTCTGAGAATGAGTTCCTGGTCCAGGAGGCCTTGGAGCGCCTGATGGAAGGTAGACGTCTCCGTCTTCATCTCAGGATAAAGCCTCAATACCGGTGCACCGGTGCCACGCTTTGTTTCTCTTGACTTATCTTTTCCTGCCCCTCTCACCCAATCAACAGGGAGGACCGTCGTGATCATCGCTCACCGTCTGTCCACCATCCAGAATGCGAACGCCGTTGCCGTCCTGGACCAGCGGCGTATTGCTGAGTGCGGGCAGCACAGTGAGCTGCTCGGCAACCGGCAAGGACTGTTCAGAAAACTGATGGAGAAACAGGCGTTTCTACAAGATGAGCAGAAACGAGCACTTCGCTGAGAGGACAGGGAGCAGAGACGAGTGGATGAGGAAGATATCAGAACGGTAGGTCAGTGCCTGGGAAGACGTGACTTTGCTCCAGAAGGGTGGGAGCAGAGGGGGGAAATGGATACAAGCTGAAGGAAAGCAGAGCTTTCTACAGGAGTACAGACGAACACTGGAGAAGGAGGAGAATGTAAAACTGCTGAGAAACATTAAAGGGGTTTTCTTAAACGCTGCAAGTGTTTCCTCACTGAAGTGACTACTAATACAACGTAAAGAGCCATTTGGACGTGAACCAGACGGTGTAATCCACAGCGAAGACCTAAGAACTGAAACATGGATGTTCATAGAGATGCTTTATTTTTTAAATATCTAATTCAACACTGAAAATTTGAGGTCTGAATGAGAGTGAAAAGGAGAAATGATGAATACACACAGGAAGCTCATAGCCTCCATGTCATTTTTTTAAACCAGTGTCACTACCATAGTTTTGAGGCAACGCCCAAATCCTGTTTTAAATCGTGAATGCATACCTTGGTATGTGTGCACAAGGAAAATGTGACGGTATGAATGACTTTCTTATTTTGTAGTCTGTTATCGTGTCATGATTTTCATTACCAAACCAAAACAAACAGTCCATTGTCATGTATACAAAACTGCAAAATGTCTATTGGTGTCTACGTAATATTGATTTTTAAAACTTGAAGCTTACACGCAGAGCCTTTTTACGGTCTTTTTTTTCTACAGCTTTGTTTAAACAAGCAAAATGAAGCAGCTATTTGTGTCGTTGTAAAACAGGACTGAACACTATCAGGACATAAATTAATGTTCGCACATTTGCCATGAAAAATATTACTGATCCTGTAAGTCACAGCTGAGGTGGTACACATCTAAAAAAGGATTCGGTCTCAGTTAAACATATTTCAAAGGGATGGGTTTGCCAATATGTTTAGATTCAAGTCGTTTTTCTTGCTTTGCCCTGGAACTGCTAATCTTCCATCAATCTTTATATGTCAAACTAAATAAAATGGGCACAGTTACTTTGGAAATTTGATTGAGGTCTGCTGAACAGCCTCTTTCCTGGTCGATGTTCTGCTGCCTTCGGGGAGGACGGGTGCAGGAGACGAGTCATCGAAGTCAGAGGTGCTCTTTTATCTTGTCTCGTAATCCCAGTCAACTTTCTTGGTCTAATCTATAAATGGTGTAAAAACAAAAAAAAAGCAACATTAAACCGCATACCGCATACATGTTATCCACAGCGCTGTTGAGCCAGATAAACATTATAGCTGGCTTAGAGGGCCTGACTCAGAAGTACATATTTATATGTGAAAAGCAGAGCGTTACACCCAACATGCAAATGAGCTCAGCTTGAATTCCCCTCCGCTCAAAAGGGACTGTAGATCGGATTGTTTTTACAACTGCTTGTGAGAAACAACTGGATGAGAAGCTCATTGATACACAGCAAAGGTTATATATTTACAAGTGATCGCATAACGTTTAAGTCTTGTCTCTATCCATTATTTGTTTCCTATATTTGTATTGTCTACTTCTAAAACAGAGGTCAGATATTTTGTTGAAGGAGCTTTCTGTCACATTTGTTCTGTCACAATGCAAAAATATTGTATTAATAAATTATTAATACAATATTTTACTAGAAGATTTGTTTTTTCTTCGCCCGTTCGGGAAAAAAAAAAAAGAAACGATTGGAAACCTGTGGGCCTTTCTCTGAGACTAATGCTCAATCTTTTTTTTTTGTGTATGTTTTTGACAGGGAAAGTAACTTTAATTATTGTGAATGTAACTCTTCACTCACAGTTTGAAGGCAGTGAAGCACAGAGACTCTAAAACAGTGGATCGCGGCCTGCTACAGAAATCTGAATTACTCACTCTTTACGATGTTTTTGAAAAAGAGATGAATGAATACAACGTTGGTAGTTGGCCTTATGAACGCCTATGATGACGTCTGTGTGCCATCGTAGTCACTCGCTGGTTGTATACACTTTGAGGTTTTATGTATTTATCACAGTGTATAGGCTGTATGGCAGCAACATGTGAGCTCTGTTCTCCGTTAACTGACTTCATTGTTGAAAGTTTGTATGTTCTTTGTTTTCTTTTCGCTTCTTGTTATTTTCCCAAAAAAGGCAAGTGATTCTTACTTAACTCACGACACATTTGCATTTTCTCACAACATGTACATCTTCATTTCAAAGTTAAATTTTGTTTGAATATGTTGCCTTGAACAGCTCATGTCCAGACTTGTGTTGTGGTTCCTGTGTGAAAGAACATAATAATGATAATATCAAACACAGCCCATTCAAATTCAATAGAAAGAAGTCATGTTTTGTAAAGAAATCTCCTCACCACTCGTCTCACTCTGTAAACTCACTCTGTAAAGTAAACACTGAAAGTGTGTGCATTCATGCTGGATCCATTTCATAAATAATATGACCTAAATGATGTACGATAGATTATTATTTTTGTGTTTGCTAAATTATTATACTTCTATGTAAAGGTAAATAAAGTGAAATATTAATAGTTTTTAATTTGTGGGAAGATTTTTTTTTTATGCGGATGTTTGTTTGTTAAGCTGTTGAGTTTTGGTCTGTGTCGGCTCATGAAGTGTACGCTAGTGTCACATTGGAACATATTCAAATGTGGATTTTTGTTTGTTTTGTTTTTAATTAATGAAGTTTCAAGGTGTTGCATAGCTCCATATAATATATTATTTTGTATATTTTAAAAAGGTCAGCAGTCAACTAAGGAGCCACTAAAAATGGTCATAGAAATGATGGGAAGAGGAGACACACTTATGCCCCATCTCCTGCTCACTGTAGATTATATTTCCTAGCTTGCACTAGATCACATTTCCTCATTCATCTTGACATGTTCCTTCAGTATTCACTGTGACTGTGCTTTTGTCTCTCAGCTTAGCTGTGTGTTTCCATGCGGTGTGTCAGTGCTGTCAGTAGGTGGTGCTGTTGCGTCATACAAGTCTTCACTGCTCACTGCAGCTTAGTGGGATCAACTTCAGTCAATCCATCATACCAAAATAAAACTTCCTGGTAATGAGTGGTGTGTATTCAGCTGCTGCAGGTTGTGCTGACTGTCATGAGCAAGTAGACTCTGCTCATTGTCCCGTCTGCTGGCACATAGTCGAGTCCTGGCGACGCACTGAATTAATGCGAGCAATTGATTTATCTTTGCTTCTAAGTGATTGTTGCTCTTGTGAGGTAGGTTAAGATCAATTGAGTAAACTTCAATTAACCAATTCAGTTGGATTTGGTTCAGCCGCATGTTTCAAAACAGCAGAAAGAGGAAAATACATGCTGTAAATACTACTGAAAATATCAAAACTGAATTAAACTCTCCCTTTAGACATGTTCATTGTGGACCGTTGGTAATGCATGGTGTAGATCAGATACATGTAAGGACTTTTGATCTTAGCTCTCAAGATTATTCTCACCATATTCCTTCAGACAGTGCGATCTCTCTCTCTCTCTCTCTCTCTCTCCGGGATCAGTAATATTTGTCTCCTAGTTCTTAAATCTCCTTTAAAACTAAACAGCGTTTCCAGCAGAGGCAGCAGTTGTTCCTGTTCTGCAGATGACGGCTCAGCTGGCTCATGCAGCTCACCAGGTGTTGCTCAGCCTGGCAAGGGTTTCCAATTCCAGCTCCATGTGCTGCAGCTCCCTTCGCTTTTCACTGTATCTGGCCCCGGGCTATTTGAAGAACTCCAGGAACTGAAGTTCTGACCCTTTTCAGCCTTACATAACAAAACAATATGATAATCTCTTTGCTTCTTGCTTGGAAAACATTACATAAAGCCTTATATTGCCATAAGATAGGAAAATAAATTTCAAAAATAACACATACATTGAAATGCATTTCGGTTGAGCTCAACCATCGTGGTTGGTTGGAGACCATGCAGAGGTGTAATGGTGGAGAGAGTCTTCGGTCTCATAAAGCGCATTAAGCATTATTTTATATAGAATTGACTGTCAGTATCAGACATCCCACCACTTTAAAACAAGTTGCACTTCACAGGCAGAATAGTATCTTGTGTTTTTGCTGGATATTCTCACTGATCAGTGGTTCTTCATCATCCCAGTTCTGCCTCTCTGTAGTGAAATACTGCCGCTTCTTGTTTTCCCTGAGGCAGAAACCAAGCACCTTCTTCTACATATTACATTCAAATTACTATTTCACTTCAGGAAACTTTTTGACAGACACCGGAGAAGATGAGGAGTCTTGTTTCCCCTCATCAGGAGCATAGAAAGCAGCATTAGAAAGCAGTGCATACTCAGCAAGGAGCTGATTTGTGCAGCACATCACAAACAAAATGAGGCCAAACAGGAAGCAGAATGAAACTTCATGCGATCAAATCACACAAGTTGTACTACTGATTACTACTTCAATCTGTCTCAAGACAAAAACAGACACCAGACACCAGACTATTATTTTCAACAAACTTAAAAAAATAAAAAAAATCTTTCCCTTAAGTACTTTTACCTGTCTATTTACAATATCCTCAGTATCAGTAGTATCAGTATCCTCAAACTTTCTTCACTGTATCACCTGGGATAGAAAACTAATCTCCAACAAGCCTCCTATGGGTTCTGTACTGTACATGCACCGCGGTAGCCTCTGTCGTTGAGCACACTACCACACTTAAAAAGGTAGGACACTTGTGTACAGCAAATGTATTGGTTCCAGCGACTGAATGCCGAGGCTTGTGCTATTCTTACCCTTTCTCTGTCACTCTGACCCTCGGTGCTCTCATGAGGGAGACAGAGAGTGTGTTGACTGAAATACAAATCTAACTGGGTATAGAAACGTGGAAGACTGAGCATGCGCTGACAAAAAAAATAAATAAAAAAGTGTCTCTACATTTCCACTTCTCTCCCTTTTCCTTTAAAATACTGACATGTGACCACTATCAGACACGATCAAAAAAATTCTGTACTTCTAAAAAAACACTGAGAAATACACTGTTTGTCCATAATCTCTCCTTCAGCTGGCTGGGTTACATATCTTCTGACAAACTGAACTATTTTTTTATCCCACCTGCTGCACACACCCTTTCACCTCCCTCTTTGTCCTCCCCAGTAGACTTTCCAGGAGACTCCCTGGACTCTCCTCCCACTCGGCCCCTCTGACCTACCCTCCCCTCCCCTCCCCTCCCCTCCCCTCCCCTCCACCCTCCGTCTCCCACTGCCTGACAACTGCCAGCCCGTTTACATTTTAGGCGTTTCACAGGCCCTCGGGTCCAAAATGGCTCACAACAAGTACATAAAAGTAGCTCTACCTTGCTCTGCCGCCCCTCCACTCCCTGACGCCCTCCCACCACGCACACACACACGCACACACACACACACACACACACACACACCTTCATGCACAGAAACATTATTCTCTGAAAACTTGCAGAGCCAATTAAGGCAACGTTCCATTTCAACCAACAATTCCTGCTGATCAAATAAGTATAGGAAGCACACACATTTAACTTTCTTTGCTTCTTAGTAACTTTTCAACATTTATCTGCTCCCACGTAAATCCAGCTTTAGGTTATGACATGAGAGCAAAATAATAATGCATGTGTTTAAACCAACAATTACGAGAAGCACTTTTTCAATCATTATTTTTTTTAATGCTTCTCTCATTGTAAAACACTTTCTGTGACAAAAAAATGTTTTAAAAAGCTACATTTTTTTTAACATCTCTTGTAATACACATGAAGTTACAGCGGTGCTAATTTGCATTGATTTTATCTTGCTTTGTATCAACACATTGCAACATTAGTTGCTTGAGCAAGGAATCCCCAGTTGTCTCCAGGTGTCATTAAAGTTGTCTCTCTCTCTGCCTCTGCTGTGTTCATTTACCAAATGAAGCCTTATTTAAATTTGTCTCCCTGTTCCTCTGTCATTTCTCACTTCCTTTGAATTTATTATAAGCTCCTTTGCACCTCCTCTTCCACTCCTTGTTATGTCCCATGCTACAAAACACACACAAACATACATGTGCATGTATGTACACACACTCTATGTCTCACTCCCATGTGCGCGCGCACACACACACACACCCACACACATGCACATGAGCACTAGCTCCCCCTCCTCCATTAGAGTTATAATTAATCCAACTGCTCCAGTGACAGAGCAGAGTAGCCCCTGCAGATACGGTTTCAGCTGTTGGCTGTTTGGGGGTTCTCTCCTTATTTATTCAATAAGACTGTGTGGATCTGTGTGAATATCAGACCACGTGGTCTGCAGAATAGCACAGTTTGAATTAAACCAATTGTTGCAAGTATAGCATAATTCATAAAAGGGATTCCAGTTTGCAATCTCTTAATGTAGGAAAACAAGATCTTCTGTGCACACTCAACAATAATCTTTATAAAACATGTTTTATCATAACATGCAAAATAAATACAAATACATCTAATCTCTAAATGCAAAAAGGCCTTTGGTTTTCTATGCCATATTGGACATAAGTTTATGCAAGCTGGAGTTAATCAAGCTGCAGCATTTAATGCAATCAATTGCAAATATTCGACTTAAATTGTTATTATTACTGAACTTGCATGACTGGAATGATGAAGCAGCACATGTTAACTGTTTCACACCAAATCTTAAATCTCAGTTTTGATCAAATGACATGTGTCAATTTGTATTGATCACCATAACGTGAATCGAACTCTTAATTGGCTCTTTCGGGCTGCAGCGCCTTTGGTTGACCTGTCAGTCAGTAGATCGGGCACTGGCTCTCACCCTGGGCTAAATCTGTTCAGATGAGGGCAGCATTTTCCCATTTTAAGGCTGGATGAGGCCTACTAGCAGCAAATCTACAACCCTGGTTGGTAACAACTGGCGTCTCCCCGAGAAAACCCCCACTGAACCGCGCGCTCCTTTTACGGCCCTCGAGGTGGGACCGCGAGGCTCGATGGGAGGTCAAAGCGACAGTTCCATATATGGCGCGCGCTCTCTCCTCGTCGGGCACGCGCAGCGTCAGTCCGGACCCCTCTCCTCAGACCTAATGGATGGAGCTCCCTCCGCCTCCGCGCTGGACCCCACCCACTCCTCACCCTCGGCCTGTCAGCATCCTAATATGGCAGAGGGCCGGGATCTTGTCCAATGCTGAGGTTTGTGAATGGTGGAGGTTGGGTATATAAGCTGGACCGACAGCAAGGAAGATTGTACTGGTTCACCATCATCACTTGTTGGGTCTTTCTATCCGAGCCGCAGACACTCTCCCCTAAGGTAAGACCCTGCTCGAGCTCCCGAAGCCTCCCATCCAGGTTGGGACACAAGACATAGGCCAGAACAGCTATGGAGCATACTGGAGCAGAAGTTAGGCAGGACTGCCAGGGACAGGACGCCTAGGAGCAGATACCACTGGAGCCGACATGGGCAACTCCACTGGAGGATAGGACTTACTGTAGGAGAGGCTTGATGCTGGAAAAGAAGAAGAAGAAGAAGGGACATTTTTGTAAATAGGCTGAGCAGTATCATAGAAATACAGTGCTGGGCAGGAGAAGCTCTAATCTAAACTGTACTTGCTGGAGATTTTTGATAGATAAATGCTCGGCTTCAGCATCTTCATAGGTGTAACACTGAATCGGTGCTGATGCAGCAAGACGCGATGCACCTTCAGACCAATTAAAGATCCAGGATAGAGTCCCTGAGAAAGTTGATAGTGAGAAAAGAGAGAATGCGTGTAGATTTACCTGAACTTTAACACACCTTAGATCTTTTATTTTGCTGAAGGGACATTTAGAATAATATAGATATCGAGGACAGATTATTGGTCAAGACAAATTCAGAAACAGGTCTGAAGGACTAAAAAAAGAAGTTACAATTTTTTTACGTTCAATGTGATTTGTATACTGGCATATACGCCATGCGTAATGGCCAGCTGTCAGTGTTCTATGGAAAGGTTTAGCGCAAGGCATGGGCCTGACCATGTTCAAGCTCCAGTAAATGTTAGTTATTTTCTAGTAAATTATTTTTCTCTTTTAGTTTCTAAATGTTAGACACCTGGTGATAGCTTGTAGGAAACGAGAAACGAGTAAACCAAAATATAAGTTTGAGATTAATTTCTGTCACACAGCATGTTTCACCACGTGGATTTGATTTAGTGAGCTGAACTCTTTTTCTCCCCCCTCCTCTCTTACAGAATCCAACATGTGTGACGACGAGGAGACTACCGCCCTTGTGTGCGACAATGGTTCCGGTCTTGTAAAGGCTGGCTTCGCCGGAGATGATGCCCCCAGGGCCGTCTTCCCCTCCATCGTCGGCCGCCCCCGTCACCAGGTAAACAGCTGAGAAAATCATATATCATATATATATATATATATATTTATTTATATCATATATAATAATAGGAGAGACTAACTGGAAGAATGCTCACTGATCTAGGTTATGAAAAATAATTACTGGAATAATTACACCATTTATCCAATATAGAAAAACACTATATACATTATATTTTACAGTAAAAAATATATTGGACACTCTTACAGGCAGTTATACACTCTTTTGACGAGAGACTCCTCCTGGAGTGAATAATTAATTTTGCTGAGATTTTGATATTTTAGTGTTAGAATTTAGTTATTTTGTGCAGTTAGATAATATTAGGTGATAAACGTGTGGCATTATGTTTCGTGAGCCATGTAAATTTGGCTCCTTTTACCACCAGCAATGTGGCCTTTGACTCATTGAGACTAAATTAGTCACAAATGTTTGACAGTCACACAATAGCTCTCTGTCTGTCCCTGTGGCCCACGCTGTTATTTGGCACATTCACGCAATGGACAACGTGCCTTTTGCATCACGCAGTAAATACTTTAATCTGGCTAGAAGAAGGTCATACCTCTGTTTGGATAATTTGACGTAACTTTTCCATTATCTTGCCCTCTCCTCCACCTTCAGGGTGTCATGGTCGGTATGGGTCAGAAGGACTCCTACGTCGGCGACGAGGCCCAGAGCAAGAGGGGTATCCTGACTCTGAAGTACCCCATTGAGCATGGTATCATTACCAACTGGGACGACATGGAGAAGATCTGGCATCACACCTTCTACAACGAGCTGAGAGTGGCACCAGAGGAGCACCCCACCCTGCTCACTGAAGCCCCCCTTAACCCCAAGGCCAACAGAGAGAAGATGACCCAGATCATGTTTGAGACCTTCAACGTCCCCGCCATGTATGTGGCCATCCAGGCTGTCCTGTCCCTGTACGCTTCCGGCCGTACCACCGGTAAGACTGACAACAAGAACAGCTGTTACTCATCGCGCATATTCACATACACAATACAAAAAGACAGTCGCCTTTATTATAGAAAATACAATGTAACTGACTTATGGAACTGATAAAAATATATAAGAATTGCAACACATAATATCAAATGCGCTATAAGGCGCTAATTCCCCACGGTGCCCATTTTGCGCACAACTTTTACGCACAGTCGGCCAGCCTTTCTGGGACTGTTTATGCTCTTTTATGGTCCTTATGACATATACATTCGTGTGTATTTGTAAATTCGCATTCAATCACCCACTTCATGCACACTTTTACGCTCAAACCTAAAATGTTTGTGGACCTTTTTATCGTCTGGACTCTACTAAACTCTCGCCTTGCCTCTCCTCAGGTATTGTGCTGGATGCTGGTGATGGTGTGACCCACAACGTCCCAGTCTATGAGGGTTACGCCCTGCCCCACGCTATCATGCGTCTGGACTTGGCTGGTCGCGACTTGACCGACTACCTGATGAAGATCCTGACAGAGCGTGGCTACTCTTTCGTGACCACCGGTGAGGAACTCGGCTTACTCCAAAAACAAAACACCTGAAAGAAAGAAGCAACCCTAGACCAGCTTTTAGGCAGATAAAATGGATTCTAATTACTATCAAACTTTATATTTTATTTGACCAGCAGTTTTTTTATAGCAACACATAGTGTGCACAGTGCCCGACGATGCTACTGAAAATGATCAGACTCGGTTAAAACGGCATATGTGTTTAAGAAAAGCAAACAATTAGATTTCCAGCTTTTGTAACTTTCGTAGTTCAGCCCACTTAATTACGCACACGGTGTCTGTGTTTTGCTTGTCACTCCGGACAAACTCTCATCAACTTGTCTCCCAACAGCTGAGCGTGAGATCGTGCGCGACATCAAGGAGAAGCTGTGCTACGTGGCTCTGGACTTTGAGAATGAGATGGCCACCGCTGCCTCCTCCTCCTCCCTGGAGAAGAGCTACGAGCTTCCCGACGGTCAGGTCATCACCATCGGAAACGAGAGGTTCCGTTGTCCCGAGACCCTCTTCCAGCCTTCCTTCATTGGTACATCAGATAATCCTTTATTCATTCTCTCAGTACGCACCGCAGATATTGTGCCAAACTCGAAGCCCCCCTCCTCTTAACACTTGTCCTTCTCATCTGACCAGGAATGGAATCTGCTGGTATCCATGAGACCGCCTACAACAGCATCATGAAGTGCGACATTGACATCCGTAAGGATCTGTACGCCAACAATGTGCTCTCCGGTGGTACCACCATGTACCCTGGTATTGCTGACCGTATGCAGAAGGAAATCACTGCTCTGGCCCCCAGCACCATGAAGATCAAGGTACATATCATGACAACAAAAATATTACAGTTCATCCCCAAATTGAAATATTTTAAATGAATGATTATGCATGAAAAATGTGACGCACTGGCACTTTACTGATCCATTTTGTCTCCCCCCCTCTCCTCCAGATCATTGCCCCTCCCGAGAGGAAATACTCCGTCTGGATCGGTGGCTCTATCCTGGCTTCTCTGTCCACCTTCCAGCAGATGTGGATCTCCAAGCAGGAATACGACGAGGCAGGCCCCAGCATTGTCCACAGGAAGTGCTTCTAAATACTCCAACATCATCTCCAGCTTCTCCATTATTTACACCACCATCTTTTTGGAGAACAAGCGAGAAGGAGGATCACCCTTTGCGGCACAGCAACACTCTGCTGTCAATGGACTATCTGTCTGCACTATTGACATTCATATGCATTTTTTATTATTTTAAAATGTGCATATTGTTTAGCTAGTTTGTTGACTGTGTTGCACGAAAAACGGCTGTGAAAATCCACCACTGAACCATGCATCCACCCAAAAAGAAAACTTTAATAAAAAAGAATAACAACATGTTGCCCAATACATGTGAATGTAAGTGTATATACATATTGATAATTTATTAAAGTCCATTATTTGGTATTTTGGACCCTGGCCTTGTTTTTCTATTAGAGGGAGGGTAGTGGGAGAGGGTGAAAAACAAAAGCTTTTGGGAAATAGAAATACTGGAATGTGGACGATTTAACATAAAGGTACCATTCAAAAATCAAGGCTGCACTCAAAACTATAAACATCTTCTTAATTTCGGGGAGTAACCAAAAGCACCACAACAATTAAATCCGGGAGAGGCTTAATTGGCTTAAACAACAAGTGTACCGACACACTCTACCCCATAAACCAGTCGGCTGATCAGCTGCCAGGGGAAGTTCATAGAGGTCGATAGTTGGACGGGTGAGAAGGAGGGAGGGTCACTGCTGGCTGGGGGCTTCTGGGCGACAGAGGTAGTGAAAGGTGACGCCTGAAAGGTCCGACAGTCGGAGTTTGACTTGCCAAGAATGTGCCAGGGCAGCAGCAGCAGCAGCAGCAGCAGCTCCGCTTCAGATCGAGAGGATCAGTAGCATGGGACACCCGACACCCGGCTCTGAATCCCGTTGAGCTGTCTGCCCTGCACGGCCATACGAGCAGCTCCGGCTCCCAGACCATCTTTAGGCAGGACCAGACCCGCAGCCCTTCCCTTATATGCATAGAAGCTCATCAGGTTAACTGGGTGCGGGGTTTGGGTCTGGCCTTGAAGCACAATGGAGTATATTGGGCGCGCACCACCCTGTGCCCACATCATTTATATTGACCTATCTTTAAGCCTAGGACACACCGATATATATTTATTAACCGCTCGACTAAGAATGAAGATGAAGTGCCTACATGCATATTAAGCTTGGTATAGTGGTACACTTGTTGGAGCCAACTAAAGCACACTTTAGCCCAATCTAACAAGCAACACGTTACTCAATTAAGCTCTATTATTTGTTGAGTCCAAACACAATACAACGAATTGTCTTTTCATCATATTTGACCATCTAATATCGATAATTATCAGCTAAATCGTTGATAAACGCCCCCACCACGCTCCTGACGTGCCGGTCCGGGCCACCTGTTGCGGGTGCGTGTGGCCGTTTAAAGCCGTCCTCCAGAGGGCGGGGCCCCGGGACGCAGCGCGGATTACAGCAGCGCCGTGTACGCCATCTGTTCCGCCTCGCCTCCGTGAAACCCGAGCCCAGTGTAAGTATATTTACTGGACACACATTTAGACTCGTACCGCTCTGAATGTCTGCTGTCAAGCCCGTGCACTGATATGAATGACGGGGGGAGAGGGAGGGGGGGTTGTCAGTGATATATTACGTTTTGACAATTGTCTGCACGCGCTGATGTGCGACTATTGGTGCTCTATATTGTGATTAACATCTATAATGAACCCGGACACATGTGTTATGGTGAGGGAACAACGGGGAGCAACGGGCACGTTGTTTAACCAACATATTGACCCCCTGTTACGGTGTTATAGTACGATACCATCCATGACGACGATTTTTAACGTGCGCATTTTTAAAGCCTGTGGATTCAACAACGTCGTATTTCAGTGGTAATAAAATACAGATGTGGTGATTTGTAGCACAACGGACTGTAACGGCTGAAGAGTTTTCATACATTCATTACGGTTTGGGCTGACCTTTTAATTTTGAGTATTCAACAGTCGTTTAGAATCGTTGGAGCCAATCAGAGGAGGAGATGACCTCTACGTCATCGCATTCCAGAATTTCTGCTGTTAACGTTTTAACGGCAGTTTTAAATTCCAGCCGATTTCAACAGTACGACGTTTACAGGACATACGTCCGAGTTATTAACGTCCTCTAAACTAGACCTGTGTGTCCCACACAGGGGACCTGAGAGGCTGCGAGAGGAAGGAGGCGGGTCTTGTATCCGGGGGAAGCCTCCTGCTGCTCCGCCATTGGTTCAACCGTCTAAACACGACGGTTTAAACGTCTGGCGGCGACACCATCCTCAAAGGCCGTTAAGTGTGAATGCGTTGTTTCTGCGTATAACGCCGTGTTCCTGTACATGTAGGATAACATTACACACCTCGCAGACATGCTACGTGTGTGAAGAAACGCTAGCTTTTCACCAAAGTGGAGAATTCTACAGCTTTGCTGTCTGTTGGTGGATTTCAGGTCAAGATGGTGACCAAGAGGATCCGCTCGGAGTACATGAAGAAGTTCAAAGACCCCAAATGGGAGACCTACACTAAGTGTTACGAGGAGATGCTGAAGTACAGGCTGACCCGCAGGCTGCTGGAGAACGCGCACAACCCCTGGTTCTGGAGTGGCCCCGACAGCGATTCAGACTCTGGAGGAAGAAGTCCCCCTCCTGCCAGTAAGAACCAGGTCCGGCCCGAGGCCAGCAGAGACGGGACGGGAGTGGAGCTGGAGGAGTGTGAGGGGGTGAGGATGGAGAGACAGCAGGAGCAGCTGAGTAGAGCCAGGCTTCCCCTTCCAGAGGAGGACAACATGTCTGCAGTCCGTGGTAATAATGAGCTGTGATTTAAGGACTGTGCAACACGTTGGGATGTTTACAAGCTCCGCTTCTGTAACATTTGGCATTTATTCCTCTCAGGCTCACAGATTAAAGGTGCCAGAGAGACAGGAGGACCAGAGGAGGAGGGAGAGGAGCGAGAGGAGCGAGAGGAGGGAGAGGAGCAGACTCACAGCCAAGACCACGGTAATTCAAAGTATAAAAGCACTGTCCTGCATTAGTGTGCATTCGTCAGTGCCTTGCAAATATGCATAAGTCCTGAGGTGGAGTCAGAATCATGTCAACATGAAAGAAGAAAAAATAGATGTGATGAGTAGTAGGGTGATGACAGAGAGGCTGACTTCCCCCACGTGGAGATGAAAAGCATCAATCATCAATGATTTATCAGCTTTTTGTGGACACAACTATTTAAAAAAACCTCAAAATGACATGTCAAATATGGACGACCCTCCATTCATTCAGCACCTGCAACAACCAACCAAGAAAACCACACCAACAGGGACACCTAGTGCAGGGTGGGCGTCACAGCTGATCAAAATAAACAACACTACATTCACGGAATTTATTACAAACGTATGAAAGGTCATGGAAGTTCCACCAAATGCTCCCTTTTTATATAGAGATGTTGCAAAGTAGTGCTATTATTATTATTATTATTATTATTAATAATAATAACGTCACATTGTTAAACAAGTAACATACAATAGATCAAATTGGGTGAGCAGAGTGACCCAGGACAGCCTCACTATTCATTCATAAATCTTGACAGAGAGTGTCTTTGTTTCTTGCGGATGATCTCCCTCCAAGGAATCTACTGCCTGTACATTTGAATCCACCACTTGTATCCTGTGTTTTTGTGCAGCTTTAACCTGTTTGTCTTTTTTTCTAGTTGCAGAGAAAGACACTGGAGGAACCAGACCACCGCAGAGTAAACCCTCCAAATCCTCAAAGCATATATGGCGCTCCCAGCGGGTCAGGCCTGCACCGACAGAGCCGCCCAGGGACGACAGTAAGGACGGCAGACATCCTTTTGCTCTGTACGGTTCAGGAGAGAAGGACGCGGACATGGCGAGCAGGAAGACTCACAATGTTGGCCCTGCAGCTTCTACGACTGAGGTACTCGTTCTTTCTGTGCAGCGACACGTGGCAACCTGTGTTGCCACATACAGGAACTGACCAAGTTTATCTTGACGTTTATTTCCCCGGTAGATCCACGACTCGGCTCTTCGTGCCAAGCTCAGGCGGGAGGTGGAGCGTCAGATGCAGACGCAGAAGACGGAACGCCGGAGAGCCAAGTCTGCCGATCTGGACAAGGCCAGGACGGTGGTTCGACCTGAATTCAACCCCTGGATCACGGAGTACATGCGCTGCTTCTCTGCTCGCTCACGATAGGACACACACACACACACACACACACACACACACACAATACTTGCATCAGGGTGATCAAGACAAAAATCCAAATTTAAAGCCATTATTGCCTCCCACCCCTAAAGTTTGAATACCCACAGCGTAGAATAGAGCATGGGGTGGATTGATTCATACAAAGGCTGTTAAATGTGTATCACACTCGCAATTCAGGGTGTAAACTGACACAACTTTTAAACTCACTGTGTGGCTTATTCCCCCAGATGTTTACTATCATGTTTTTACATTAATCAATTTTATTATGTATATACGACAAGAATCATTTTACAGGGTATATAAGAGATTTTACGAGATTATTTGAAAGTGTAAGTATACTTAATAGAGTCGTCGACTGAATACAGATATTTTGATTAGAATGAAGAGTGTAAAATGCATCTAACAGCCATACTTTGGTGCAGTCCCTTTTTAAACAGAGGATTTCATCCAGGGATGTTGAACCCCAGTGGACCAACGGGAGTGATGAAGGCACACGGCAGCGTGTCTGAATAGACTCAGACACGTTCTTAAAAACGCTTCTGAGCTCTAATGTGCGACCACAAACATGAAGAATGTACTTACACTTGTTATCTACACGTATAGACTGATTTGGTTTTGATAAATAGTGAATCACACTCCGTCAAACTCTGTGTAGAATCCCCGCTGTGTGATGTGGCACGTCTTCTCACCAGCTTTTTACGTGGTCGTGACAGGCGAGTGTCACTGGAGGCCTCGAATGAGCGGACAGTGTTGTTGACTTCAAATAGTTTCATAACATTTGTTTGTTCTTTAGTTTAGTTCTTTCGATCTATTGCAGTGTGAAAATACATGTTTGACTTTCAAAGCCATTGGATGACTGAACATTGTGTTTCTGTGGTACTTTGGATACTGCAGAGTTTGTTATACACCGACTCCTCATGGGACTCTTTCCACCATAAAAAATTTAATATTATAAATGTCATACAGCGAATTCAGGTTCCTACTAAGCATAACAATCAATTGTTGAGGCCAAAAATCTTCATCAGTACTGTTTCTGAATATGCTTTAGAACCAAAAGTGGAACCAAAACAATGATGGACATTAAGCTGACGCCTCAATGAAGTCAGAAGTACATGAGTACATATTGCTGATTTACTGTTTGAAGCAGTAGACGCTCTACAGCGGGAGCACCAGCACTTTGATAAGTAGTCACCTTTCTGAAATAATGTGGAGATATTAATGTAGATACAGAATTTCTTGCTACCTACTTGGCTTTTCATGTAATTTGAATCTCTGTATTATTTGTTCGTATGTGTGTAAAATCAGGAAATGTTATTTGTACTTCCATAAGAGAACAAAAGTGGACTTTTAAATCATTTTGTGTAATGGATCTGGTCTTTTCATCATCAAAACCATGAGAATCAGATCCCTCCGTTTCCTTGTGTCAGTAATCATGATAAAATCAGCGCTGTTCCATAAAAGTGGAGAAAAGACTTCTTCTCCTTTGCACAACTGTATGAATTGACGTTATTGATGTGAATATTGTGCAGAAAAAAAAGGGGACATTTAACATTTTCTCTGAATTTTGTAAAGTATTACATTCCTCGCTATTGTAATGATTTAGCTTATCAGTGTTTTTAAGTTAAACCGGAATATAGATCAAACAAAACATGTGAAATCTTGTGCAGTATTATGATACTTTGAATAATTGCCTTCAAGCCAGTTTGTTTTTTTTAGATGTTGTGAACTTCCTCAGAAAGCAGGAGGGGAACGAGACCGACTTTACTTAAGTTAGTTACTGAGACCAAACTTTTATATTAAGATCCTCTCAATGTTGAATTAGCCGTCTTACTGGTCACATGCTTTTCTCAGTTTTCTTGATAATGAATAGCAGAGATCCATCCAGCCTAAATATTCCTTTGAAAAAGGACTTAGTCATCACATATGATCATCCTACTCAAGAAATTGAATCAGGCATAAGGAAGAAGCAATAGAGTTTATGACCAATAAGGCATCAGAAGTACTTACGTTTTACCTCTTGACAAACTCCAGTGTGGAGTCTGGTTTTAGTGAAACCATTATGTTTAATTGACGACATCAGGGGCGCAACAATTACAGAATACTGTAAAATGGTGTGATACTTAACATTTTTATGTTTAAATTTTAGGCTTTAAACTGACTGTACATATTTAATTTGGTTTGGAGGAAAAGACTGTTGATGTTAAATGGTGTGGTGCAAAGCTTTTTAATAAAACACTTCTTTTTTTTCTTTTTTTTTAATATCTGTTCATCTCCACCAAATTACACATATTATTTAGAAAACTTTAAGAAATTAAATCTAATCTAAAATTATAACATCAATACGGACCATTTCCAAAAAAACATGGATTAAACCAACAAAAACTGCTTTTCAAAGACGGGGCTGAATTTGTTGTAGTTTTTATTTTAAAAACATATGCTTTTATCATACACAATAAATTAAAAATCCATGATATTCATAATGACAAGAGAAAAACAGACACCATAAATAGACAAAGGAGTTGATGACATAAACACAAGACGGCGGCCTGACATGGAGCAGCCAAAGCCACTATCAGATGAATGCGAATATTAAATATGTCTACAGTTTGAAGTGTGCTTGATTTCAACGTGTAATGCATAACTGTCAAGGGTCTAAAATGTTATAAAATTTAAAAACATAAATGTGTTGTTGTGATGCTTGAATACAGCGATGCCGAGAGCTTCCTGTGGCTGACCTGAACATAAAGTATCTTTGGAGACAAATACAAATCAAAACACACATCAGATTAAAATGCATTCAGTTAGTGTTACCTCACAGCTGGCAGCAGTCAGCGAGGCGTTCATGTAAACAGGCATTTAGAAATGAGGGGGATCAGTCATTATCGGAATCTTTTGGATAAAAGGAGTGTGTTTCACCTAACTGAATGCTAAATGCTGAACATGCAACTGTAAATTAAAAGATGACATGCAACTTTCACACAAATTATTTAAATAAACCATTGCTCACAATATTTGTTTTTCTTTTCTTTTTTTTTTGCAATCTATGAGCTTGACACTGATAAAACAGCATTTTCCCACGTAAACATGTAAGTCCATAATGTAATCCACACCAGCTTGTCCCATTTACAAATAAACATAATTGCCTCAAACAGTTCTGCCCATCTATACTGCTTACACGTTGCCAGTGTATTGTGGCTAAACATGATATTAATACAGTGGAGCATAAAATAGATGCTGGATATGATATCTACTTTAATATACATATAATTTCTCTTCATAATGAAATACTCTGATATTCTGTTTGAGAAAACATGCGTCAGTCTCTATATACAGAAACACTGTACAGTGTACAAGATGCTGAAGGGCAACGGAGGAGGTTCAGAGAGATGCTTTACTGGGAGAGGAAGTGTGTAAGAACGGATAATGTTTAAAACAGGAAGTTAACAGGCAATCAGAGCAGGCGGGTAGCAAAGAGAAGCGACGTAGTAGGGGAGGGTTCTGGATATGCATGTGGTGAAAGAAATAGTTTTACTATTTGTTTTCTTGCCAAGAGTTATGTGAGAAAATTGATACATTATGTCTATGTATCAAGTATTAATCTGGGGCCAGGAGGCAAAGAAGCAGACCAGGTGATTTAAACTAGACCCCCCCCCCCTCCCCAAAAATTAAACCTACCAATGCCTAAAAAGCCATCTAATTCACACGTTACTTCTTGTTTGTTAACTTGAACGCAAAAAGAAAGAAATTTCCAAAAATGGAACCTTTTCCATCAAAAGGACCAGTGTGTAGGATGGAGTGGGATCTAGCTTTGAGGTCGCAACCAAATAATGAAAACATAATAATGACTTTTATTTATTCTTTCAGCCAATAGATCCTCCTAAAGCCTACACGCTGGTCTTTTAAGTATTTCAGATGGAAGGTATATGGGAATAGTGATAAAGGAGAAAACTGAGATGTACTAAGCTGGGAAGTTAACAGGTGTGAGGGCAGATAAGTAGAAAGGTGAGAGAGAGAAAGAGAGAAGGAGAGAAGTTACGTACATGTCAGTAATGCACATCCTGATTGGAGGGCTAGGAAAGGTCTGGTCCAATAGTGGAGCAGAATGTTGAAGGGTGGGCTGTCTCTGGTTACCTTGGAGATGCTCAAAGTTCTGAGGGGGGCCGGGAAGTGCAGCCATAACAACAAAGGTTCTGAAGGTTCTGAAGATTGGTGTGAAAGGTCAAAGGTCAGAGAGGAGTCACCTGCATAGCAACCTGAACCCTGGTTCCCTCCATGGCTGTTCTTCTCCTGGTCTTCACGAACCCGTCAGAAACACACTGATCACACGCACAAAGACAGACAGAATAATAAGTCATAATTCAATAAATCAAAATTAAGAGATTATGTTTTTAACAATTTTGACTTATTGACCCAATGAGCAACTCTTATTAACTCATTATTGGGGGAAGAATAGCTTATTGCTCTCTGCCGTGTACCAATAACCATTAAAGCACACCGGTGAGCATTAATGATGCACATGGGCACTGAAGTTTGCTGTAGCGGCTGAAAATAGTTCCCCAAAGATACCCTATTTATTCTTGTTTGAGTATTGTTTCCTAAAAACAACAGTGCACAGCTGTTTTAGGAAAGTATTTAGCCTTTTACTTGATGAAATAAAGAACTCTTTTAAAATTTGTGAAGATTTAAGTCTTCAATAGCAACATATGGAGCACTGTTCGTATTGGTCTATTCATGGGCTAAATTGACAAAAACAAAATATAGAATATATACAGCCTCATCCTTTAAGTGACTAGTGAATGATTACCGGCATGTAAATCTTCCAGAATAACTGTAAAGAGGACATCTCAAAGATGCTTCCTCTCACCTTTATTCAAGTTTGGAGATGCAGCAAAATAAAAATTTTTACGACAAAACTAAAAATGCTCTTAGAAAATAAAAGCATCCCTCTACTCTGAATTTTGTCTTCAGACTGGGGTAGATCTGAAGATGAGTGACAGCAGACAAGGAGTGGCGGAGTGCAATGAGCAGAATGTTAAGTCGCTTCGAGCAGCTCGTAAACTCTGCCACTCTTAATGGAAAAAAACCTAATTAATATCATCATCATCATCATCATCTTACACACAGTCCAAACCCGCTGGCCCTTTCACCTGGTCCGTGTGCGTGATGGGCGCGTCCACTAGCAGCCACACTCCTGGGTACCCTGTGGCTGACCACGGCGAGGAGAACGAAGCTGTCGTAGCGCAGCGTCGCCATACTGGATACCTGAACCCATCCTCTCTGGATCCAGCTCCCCTGAAAGTCAGACCAGATGAGTGAGGACAGAGACGTGAGCGACTGGGCTTCATGATGGGCTCTCACCCAACTCTGAAAAGATGGATTTATTTTTGCAAATAATCATTTTTTTAATAATGAATTATGTTGTTTTGGCTTTAACTTGGGAAAATGCTCTATGAGGACTGCGACAGTGTGGGGTGTGGAGTCATACCTAAGCCTGTCTTGTTGATCGTGTGAGGATAAGAGGGGATTTAGAGTCGGGGTTATGGTTATTGGTGAGGATGCAGTTCCTACCTGACTCTATCTTGTTGAGGATTTTGCGAGCGCACTGGACAAAAGCCTCTTCAACGTTCTCTCCCGTTAGAGCGCTGGTCTCCAGGAACATTAGCTCTGACGCACACACACAAACACACACATGGCAGTTCAGTCCTTTGAGGTCTTAAAAATACATTTACTTTAAGTAGCATAATTATTTACAGAACCAACGTAAATTGCAATAATTTCAGAAAAATGAAATGCCAAAACAATCAACGGCTGGAGCTCCCTTCTACTCAGAGGAACAAGTTCCCCAGTTACGATTAGAGGTTTTGAGAGGAACTATCAAAGCATCACTGTATCTCAAACGGTTGAGCCTACCGTTCTCCTGAGCGAAGCGGGAAGCCTCCAGGAACGTGACCTCTCGGTCTGCATCCAGGTCCTTCTTGTTTCCACAAAGGATGATGACGATGTTCTGACTGGCCAGCATCCTGGCATCACTCAGCCATGTGGTCAGAGCGTTGTAGGTCTCTCGACTGCAGCGGACAGAGACAGAAGGGTTACGTTGTAGAAAGGAGAGGGGAACGGACACCGAGGCCATCTGAAATCATGTTCTGTGATTGGCTAGGCTGATTTACCTTGTGATGTCATAGACCAGCAGAGCGCCTGCTGCACCTCTGTAGTAACTCCTGGTAACAGACCTGAGACAGAGACACACACACACACACACACACACACACACACACACACACACACACACACACACACACACACACACACACACACACACACACACACACACACACACACACACACACACACACACACACACACACACACACACGGTATTATGAATATGTACTTGAGGGCCAAGAGTCCTGAGGGACATCAGTGGTTCCCGAATTCTGATTTGTCATTGAAGGACTTCTCTTTGACTGTGCAAAAGGAAATCAGACAAAAGCAGCAGACTTGGTGAGTCATGATGTCCTTCTTTCCTTTGGAAGCACAAACAACCCCCTTTTTTTCAAAAGCAGACATTTTGTCTTGTCATGTCATAAAAAGCACAGGTGGAACTAATTACATTAACATTGGCTCTCTTCAAGCCATCACTACAATGCCATGCAGTAAATGAATGTGTTACCCACACCTGTGTTTGACATGTCAGAACGTCTCGTGTCACTGAAACATGTATCTGTTAGTCAGGTGTGGTACATTAGATTTTAACAGTATGCATGTGGTTGAATAGAAATGATTTATGTGCACAGGGTCTGAAATGGGTTGAGAAAGAGGGGAAGATGATTCAATTTGCTTTTAGCCATGGAAGGTTATGTTTGTGTGTTTTTTCCCCTACCTGAACCGTTCTTGTCCTGCAGTGTCCCAAATCTGCAGTTTGACCATTTTGTTGACCACATTGATGATCTTAGAGCCAAACTCTACTCCAATTGTGTGGTTGGATTCATCCTTAACTGAAAAACAAAATAAAATGGGTTTATTATTAAATACATAATGATGACCTACAGTGTATCTCTTCAGAGAGGAAGATGCACATGGCACTGATCCTTACCTGGACTTAACACATCTCTAGAGATACTGTTTTCTCTAACCCACATTGCTCATCTATTTTTCAAATGTTAATATGTGTTTAATAATAATAACAATATGATTACTAAACACTACAGTGCCACACTTACATTAGAGGTCAGAGAGTTAACAGTAAATAATGAACGGTGTGTCGTCTCTTTCTGACTTACATCTCTTCTCTATGAACTGGTGCAGCAGACAGGATTTACCCGTTCCAGCATTCCCAATCACCAGGAATTTAAACAGGAAATCTGAGGTGAGAAAACACAGAAATGACCGTGTGTACATCCGACACAACATTTGTCTGTTTTGTTGCAGCTATCATGATTGTCATACCTAGAGCCACAGCTGTGCTATTACTATTGGACAATATTAGCTTATCATAGTTATATTGATATCAATTTATACATGCCATCTGAAAAATCACAGTACAGAAATGTCAGAAACATGTTTGTGATAGTGTAGAAACGGTTTCACCATTATGTAGTTTGTTTTCAGTTATTGTTAACAGTAAAATGTTGTGCTCAATTATTTAATAACCATATTTAATTTCGTGTGTTTGTGTTAAAATACAAATAGCAGCAAACACTTGTCATTGGACTTTACAACTCTCATACATCGATATCACTTTTGCCTTCAGAAGCCCATTCAGGTACCATCCTAAAACACACAGGAACATACAGCATGGTGGTACACAGCTTGTGTACAGTTATACACAGCTATGCTTTACATACATATATATGGATGGTGGTGGGATTGTGTGTAGTAGTACACCAATCCCCCACGAACCCGTGCATCTCGTGTATTTGTACCACAGTGCAGGACACACGTCTCAGTCTGATCTCCATACCAGCTCCATCTCCCTCGGTGGGGATTTGTAACCTTCAAAAAACAGATATTTTATCCTCACAGCCAGAGTGAAATCTCCTGTATCACCTCTCTGGTCTTATTTTCGCTGACATCGCACTCTCTAAGGCCAGCAGCCTCCCTCCCGCTAGCCTGCCTGCTATCTGTTTACGGTGAGAATAAAGCTCCCTCGGCACACCTGCCTCCTCCCGCGGCTGCGGCCCCGCGGAGGTGTGAGCGGGGCCCTGGGCCGACCACCTCCTTACCGTATGACTCCGACATCGCCCCGGCGGCGTTTTGACAGCAGGAGGGACGAAACGAGGAAACGAGGAAACGAGGAAGAGAAGTTGACTAGACGGATAGATCGCTAAGTTAAGGCAAATAGTCCTATTGGTGATTTCCGCGGATTCCAGCTGATTTTCCCCTCCGACTTCCCGTACGTGGCTTGTTTCTTTTTTTCAAAATAAAAGCCGAGTAAAGTAATGTCAGCGGGCCGCCGCAGGGTGGCGCTGTTTGAGGCTTCTGACAGACTTATTTCAATGCCGTTCAATTTAGTCGGACGTTTGTGATAAACATGTCCTTAAAATAATATTCAAATCAACAAAGTATATACTTTATTGTGTATATAATTTAAATACCAATCAATCATTAAGATGTAGAGAGAAATACTCCAATGTCAACCTCCACTCCAGCCCAGGAGACGGCGGTTATGTACGTGTGTCAACCGCCATTAAACCTCAAAGAAGAAGAAGTAGAAGTAGAAGAAGAAGAACCAGAAGAAGAAGAAGTGGCTAGTGGGCTAGCCTAGCTACAGGCTTTATTTAGGGAAACATGGCTGCTGTGCTCCCTGTCAGACCGCCCTGCGATAGCAACCCCGCTACTCCTGGAGCACACTCCATGAAGGTAACAGTTATAATCCCCAAATAATAACAACAACAACAACAACAACAACAACAACAACACGGATAATAATGATCTCGGTTCACGGAGCTCTGCGCGGTGTCTGGCTCAGCTAACGGCTAGTTGTGTATCCAACGGCTGGTTGTCGATCCAACGGCTGGTTATATATCCAACGGCTGGTTATGTATCCAACGGCTGGTTATGTATCCAACGGCTGGTTATGTATCCAACGGCTTGTTGTCTATCCAACGGCTAGTTAGTTATGTGTCCAACGGCTGGTTGTCTGGCCAATGGCTGGTTATCTATCCAACGGCTAGTTATCTATCCAACGGCTGGTTATGTATCCAACGGCTGGTTATGTATCCAACGGCTAGTTAACGCTATCTATCCAACGGCTGTTTGTCTATCCAACGGCTAGTTATGTATCCAACGGCTGCTTGTCTATTCAACGGCTACCTGCGTCCATGACTGGCGACTGATGGCGTTCACGTCACCCTTAGTTTTCTAACGTGTCCTGGAGGATCGGGGTGGTCGTGTTCACTAACATGTATTTACATGGTTTGTGTCCCCAGGAGACACACACAGTCAAACTGTGTTGATATGAGTGGTTTGACGTCATAACGTTAACGTTTATTTTCCTTCCCAGTCACCACCTTCCCTTCTCCACACACATGCTCATGTATTTGTTTTGTTTACTACTTCCCTACATCTGCTGTCCTTTTCACAGACTCATGTGTTGTTTGAGCCTCATAAATGGCTCAATGTGGGTAACCAGATATATCCTTATTCTGCTGTAAAAGCAGAACACTACAGATACTACCTAAATAAAACAAATTAATCTAAGCTACTGTTGTATTTAAAGTATTATTTTCTTGATGATTTTCGACCAAAAAAATAACTATCAAGTCTAAAATACGCATTGGTTCTAGGAATGATGCCATTTTCCTTGAGAAGTGATGCTGAGGTCCGACGATGTCAAACTGTTTTGAGCATGCGTGTTTATTACTTATTGTTCAACCTCTTATCTACAGTCTGACATGTGACGTGTATAACATGACATCTACAACATACAATGTTTTTAATATATGACGGACTATTGTGTTTGCATGTGGATTCATGAAGCTGTTTCAATAATGTCCTTGTGCTTTAAATCTTCAACTGCTGCCTAGACTGTGTGTGACACAGGCCTCAAACTGTACAGTTCATTGCTGTCTATTGTCTGATTGAAGAATCAAAGGCTGTGCTTGTGTAGGTTCAAAGGATAAAGATGTTTAAGAAACAATATGCCAGATTTTGTTGAAGAAATAAAGCCATGTTTCTGCTTAAATCGGAAAGAGAGAGAGAGCAACATTAATATTATCCTGGCTTTATTAATAAGCACCCTGTGAACTTGCCCCATTTGACCCAAAATAATAACAACATTGGGATATAGGGATTTCTATACCTGCTGTGAAAAAGTCAAACCACAAATTGGCTAAATACAAAGTGCCCCCTAAAGAGCAGCACAATTAATACTCCAGTGAGAGATATCAGAGCTTAAAAAATGGTGATGCTCTTACTGTTTAATTATTTTGTCTCAACCTATCACATACAAACAAAGTCAATAATTGTGTTTTCATTTTCCTCTGTAGGAGGATGTAATTGAAGAGGAGTCCAATGATGGCAGCCATCTTCCCAAAAGAAGGAGAATGGGTTCAGGAGACAGCTCTCGAAGCTGTGACACCTCCAGTCAAGACCTTGGGTGGGTTGGCTTGATCATTGGCATGGAGCAATGAATTGGCATTGCTTAATAAGTTATGGGCTCACAAGGTTTAATTGTTTTCATACAATTATGATGTATAGTGTATGTGTTAAAACCGAAATGCGAAACTGTAGCCATCTTCAGTCTCATGTGTTCCCCTATTTATTACATACATTATTTTAAAATGCAATTTCCTCATGGTATTTTGTCTGATTTTGGTTGAATTTGTTATCCTCTCTGAGAACCTCTTAGCCTCTCTCAGCTTCCTATCATATTCTCAATGCTCATTAAGAGTTACTGCCAAAGCCTGATATTTTTTAAAAGTTTTATTCCTCAACCCCTGTCGTCTCTCAACCCGCCTTCCAGCCCGACATATTTCCCAGCAGAGAACCTGACAGAGTACAAGTGGCCTTCAGATGACACAGGAGAGTATTACATGCTGCAGGAGCAGGTCAGCGAGTATCTGGGAGTCACATCCTTCAAGAGGAAGTACCCAGGTAAGACTGAAGTAAAAATGTGAAACGGTTAAAGTGCTCATGGAACAAGTGGAACTCTTATCTCTTAAAATACGATTGATTCAACACTATAACAATATTGATTTGCTAAAGTTGTTCATTTCCAAATATTATTGCTGGAATAGTAATACAATGACAATACTAGTATAGGCAGGGAGATGGAGATAGATAGATTGATCGATAGCTGTTTGTCTGCTGTCGTACTGATGATCATGACACTCTTTTTACTCCTGTTCGGACCAGATGAAGAAGGAAGCTGTGCTTTGGATGGTGATGTTGTTTCTTTGTCACTCTGTAGATATGGAGAGAAGAGACTTGTCTCACAAAGAGAAGCTTTACCTGCGTGAACAGAACGTCATTACTGAAACGCAGTGTACTCTGGGTAGGAGCCACAGCGAACACTCTCAGACCAGTTGGAATTGTTTGACTTCTCTTAACCCGGTGCAAATAGTCCGGTACCTTGGTACAGTCCTAGTGTGTGTGTGTGTGTCAGTGTATCTTTTGTTTCTTTTTAGGTCTGACAGCTCTGCGGAGTGACGAGGTGATAGATCTGATGATCAAGGAGTATCCCATCAAACACTCTGAGTATTCGGTCATACTGCAGGAGAGAGAGCGGCAGAGAATAGCTAAAGAGTACTCTGTAAGTATACAAGCTCAAAGAATACAAGAAGGCTGATTACTGTGACATTTTATTTTAAAGTAATTTAATGATGGTCCTCCACATACATGTGTGAACACCTCTCCCACGGTCTTTGTCTCTTGTCTTTTGTAGCAAATGCAGCAGCAGAACCCTCAGAAGGTGGAGGCCAGCAAGGTTCCTGAGTACATTAAGAAGGCAGCGAAAAAAGCTGCAGAGTTCAACAGTAACTTCAACAGGGAGCGTATGGAAGAGAGGAGAGCTTACTTTGACCTACAGACACACGTAAGTCCAACCTGGAAAAACTGAGTTTATACAGGAGTTCACAAAAGTTGCTGTCAAGTAGTTGGGTGCTCATCATTGAGGAATCAACGGCTTTGATTTGACGGATTGTAGGTCTAAAAGATAAAGATGTTTAAGAAACACTAAGCCATGTTTTGATGAAGAAATGCAGCCACATGTGTGCTTAAATCAGAAAGAGGGGCGGCAGCATTAGGACTATCCTGACTTTATTAACACCCTGTGAACTTTCCCCATTTGCCCAAACAACATTTTTTTGGGGGGGATATAGTGATTTCTATCGCTGTGGTCATGTCAAACCACAAATTGGATTTAGAAAAGAACTTTGTATACTTCTACATTTTTTTTTTCATGAATTTTGTGTGTTCTCCAGATTATCCAGGTGCCCCAGGGCAGGTTCAAGGTGCTGGCTCCAGAGCTGACAAAGACAGGGCCTTACCCGGTGGCTCTCATCCCAGGACAGTTCCAAGACTACTACAAAAGGTGCAAGTTCACACTGTTCAAGATGACAAACCCAAAATCATGTTACCTTTTTTCTGGGTGAAACTGGATAGTTTTTGGGGCTGTATTATATATATTACCGTGCTGAATGTTTTGCCCTGATGCAACATTGTGTTGTGATTGACAGGTACTCTCCCAACGAGCTGCGATACTTGCCGTTAAACACAGCTCTGTTTGAGCCTCCACTGGATCCAGAGCTCCCTGCGCTGGACTCTGAACCCGACTCAGATGACCCTGAGGATGGCAAGGGTGACAAAAAGAACAAGAACTCATCTGTAAGACATTCGGCTGTGTACAAATACTCTAGTAGCCCATATGTGTCAGCTCATACGTCCATCTTGGATTAGTGGTACAGATTCTTAATGGTAGACGTCTGTTATGCAATTACTGCATGATTGACCTCGACTAATCTTGACTCGGATATCTAGATGGAAATCCATTATTGTACATCACTATCAAGCCCCTTGTCCTTCACTCTTTCTCCTTCCTTTTCTGCTTCTCTGCAGGACAGTTCTTCAGGCAACACGTCAGATGTGGAGAGCCAAGAGGGAGGAGGGAAACCGGGCCACAAGTCCAAAGCCAAAGACAAGACGTCCACGCCGGGAAAAGACGGCAGCCAGCGCCATTCTGCCTCCCACAAAACCATCCCAGGGTACAAGGTAGAGGACAAAAGCACCTGAACTCTTCTCCAACAACAGCAGCAGCACTTTTCTACCCCCTCCTCCTCTTTCTACTACTACCACTCCCTTACTCCATTCATCCCGCCACCCCTCCCTAGCTTTCTTCACTTTGTTCTACGGCTTCTACCGTTGGTCAGCTTTTCAGCTGGGACAACCTGACACACACACACACACACACACACACACACACACACACACACACACACACACACACACACATAGGAGAAAACACGTGCAGTGCTCACATAAGGGGAGCTTGCATGCAACACACACACACACACACACACACACACACACACACACACACACACACACAGTCACACACACAGACTCACACTGTCACACTTTGGGGGGCCTGTCTTCAGTTTCTGTTCTTATGATTGCCTGGTGGCTTTTTTCCCCCTCTCCGTACCAGACTGTAAGCAATAAGAACATTTTAAAGGAACAGTTCACTTGTTTCTTTTTCACTGCACTTTCACTTTTTTTGTTTTTTCAGCGAAGACAAATTTGAACTTTAAAAGTTTTTCATTTTGAATGTCTTCAATATACCTCTTGTCTGTCCTCACTTGTCAAAAAGAGATACTTCCTAGACAAGTAAGTGGATGTTTTGGCTGCTAGTTTTCCTTTTTCCTTTTTTAAAAAGAAAAGTCTTGTTACTCTGATATAAAAAATATAAACCACATTCAACTTGTGGTTGCTTTTAAAAAGTAGTTGATGTTAACACTAGAGAATTTTAACATTTATATCTTAAGTGTAGAATGCACTTAACCCTAATATTTTAAGTGTGTATTGGTATTATAATATGCTTTCATTATACACCATGTGATGTACTGTTTATCTGTTAATGCGTATCAAACAGCTGACATGAGGTTTTCCTGTCCTTATAATGTCATCTTGGAGAGATGAGGACATGCTGACCTTGTTCACACTGTTGCTGAGCTGAGCTAAGCTAGAAGTAGTCTAGGATGTCTGTCTGGGTTTTTACTCTGCTGGACAACCCCCACGTCAGCTTACCTTTCGTTAATACCCAGTCATGGCACGTCGTTGGTACTCATTTGAAATAAATACCTTGAATTTAATCAAAATGTCCAAAGGACTGTAGGTGGGGGAAATAGTATTATTTTAGTGTCCCCCTTGTTCCCTACAGCCCACTGTGCTCGAAACTTTATTTGATTTCATTTTGCTAATCCTTAACCTTGCAGAAGAAAATACCTAAAATATGCACGTGTATTACCGTTAATGAGAGTATGATGGTCCAGTTGAGTTCAGCTCAGCTTTGTGGTGTGGACATGGTCCTTTTCTAGTGTCTGTTACCAGTTTCAGTGTGTTTTAAGTTTGACTTGACTTTAAGTCGTCAGATCATTTTGCATATGCTTTTGAGCTTGCAGACATGGCATGGCATGTTGGTAGCCAGAATGAACTAGAATTAGTCAGTAAAATAATGTCCCTGTACTGTTTCTGTGATGAGCACAATAGGACCTAGAGATGTAATACCCTTCAGGCATTTCTAACTTGAGAAAATGCTGTATACAGAAGTCAACTATGATCAATATTTTTGTAGCTCTGGTAAATTGGCCAAAGTAAAATACCTGTAAAGTTGAACTGTACCAGTCCCTTTTCAGTGGTAGAGTTTTCATCCATTTTCCCCCTTTTTCAAACCCAAGTTAATGGTTTACGGATGTATAATTATTGTTTTCTCCACAAAAGACACCACATGTGAGAGCAATGAGCACTTTCAGTAAGTGATGCAGGTCTCAGCTGATTAACGTGACCTCGCTCTGGTCTGGCTACCATCTACAGTATGTGCAGTGGTTAATGACGACCTCATGATTAGTAGAGTGGTATTTCATAAACAGCTCATGAATAAAAACCAATTCTGAACAACAAAGGAATTAGTTCGACTAATTGCCTCCACAGCAGTATTTTGTTCAGAATGTGTCAATGTGATACATGTTGCATGTTTACATTTTAAATATATATTGCACCATTAACATGACATATTAATGTTGTTCAGGTTAATGATTCTAGGAAATCAGTCTCTCTGAAAGCTGTGGCTCAACAGCCTTTCTGTAGCTTATAGATAGAGGAGACATTTTGGAGGTAAAAGTATTGTGTTCAGTGTGTTACGCAGCTGCATACGTTAATTACATTTGTTTTTAAAGTGTTTACCTTGACATCGCTCTTAGTCTTCCTGAGAATGTGAAGTGCTGGCTTGATTCTTAGAAAGAGCTCAGAATATTTGTTATTTTGTATGTCAGACATATTGAATGAGCGAATGATATTGATGAGGTCCATTGTTGTCACTACGAGATGCAAGGCTGAGTAGAGCCCAGTTTCATTAGATAACGTGCCTTTGGCCGAGGCATATGGGACGTTGTGAGGCACAGCTAACAGGTTAGCATTACCGTATCACTCATTCACGTCACAGAAATCTCAAAGTACAAACATGATGTTTAAACCACACGATCTTCTGATCTATAAAGTTAGTTGACTTAGTTGTGTCTCAGTATGTATGCCTCTGTGTCTGAATCATACGTAATGTTTAGAGCTATATGGCCCAATTTAAAAACGAGCGACCAGATCATATAAAAGCAAACGCGCCTGAAAGTGAGTTCTGACCGTTTTTTTGTTTTATGTGCATAAAATACAGCATTTCTTGTGTTTACCAAATTCAGTTAATTTAGAATAAAACGGGATTCAACCTCATGAACTGCTCCTGTTCTATTTTTCTGTGTGGATGTTTCCACTGAAGAAATGTTTTGACTGTGCGGACTCATAGGACCTAATGGCGTGTTGGCTGGACACTGCTTGTAATGTAAACATTTCATGTGGCCACAAATACATTTTTACAGTCGTCAAGAGTCGGATCACAATAGCAATAAGGGCAATCCTTGCACTAAATACTTCAGTAATGCAGTCAGGCCAAAGGTATGAACTGTTGAGTTTTAAGTAGAAATATTGATGACACTATATATTTGCATATGCTTAGTGAGCATGTATGGAAATCTACACGGCTCTACTTTTTTCTTATTTCCCTCTCCTGCTGCTGTCTGTCTATTAGTTTAGTTCTCTGCTTTGTTTCATTTCCAAACCATGTCCTTTATTGACCCAAAGTCTTGTATCTGTGGCTGTTCAGTGTAACCTGCTAACTTCCTGTGAGGGGACATTGTAATGAAGGATGTTACTATCTTGAGGCTTTCAAAGTAAAATGACTGCTGACTTCACAAGTGACTGGAAAGCAAAGTTAATTTCGTAGTACACATTTGGTTGTATTTGGTGGCAATACTTTGCCGTAAAACAAACTTACCTTAGCACAAACACATTTTATGCTCTTAAAGTCTCGACTGTTGCAGTCTAAATATAAAACCTTTGCTCAATCGTTCATGTTTTAATTGTGTGGCTTCCTACACAGGAATTCATGTTCATGTTTTTAAAAGTGTTCCATGTTTCATGTTCATCTCTGTGACATCCTGATTTAAATGTCCCCGAGCCTCCTTATCTTTCTGCTCTGACCCCGTTAAGCTGAAAGCTAAGTTGCATAGAAAGCAACTGCGAGATCTTTTAATTCAATCTGCTACAAAGTAAGCCATCACTAGACGAGAGTGACAATACATCTGCTGTAGATTACAGGTGCCACATGCATGCAAGAGGGTCTGTTAGGCACCCTACACCGTTCTTGTATTTGTACCTTGAGCTATACTTTAATGTCCTGGTACTTAACCCTTTTGCGGTTTATTGTAAAGAGTTCTGTTTAGTGCTCTGAAGCCCAGTAACCTGGAGGTGTTCCTTGCCACAAAGACAAAAAAGAACAACAAAGAGCTAGGTTGGTAGCATTTAAAACCATCAAACTTAGTCGGACAGCAGCTTTGATGCCATGTGATGCAGCTTGTGTATAAAGTAAAGTTGTCTGCGTATAATTCATATAGTGTGCCCCCAAATGTAGAAAAGCTTTCTTTAGTCAAGATGGAAATGCTCCTTTTGGGGGTTTTTCTCCAGGCATTAAACATTTGTTGAACCAATATATTGTCCATGACTACAGGATACACATGTTTTTTTATAGCATTATTCTGCCCTTGCAGCCTAAGGTCATTCCCAATGCTATATGTGGCATTTGCCAGAAGGGTAAAGAGGCCAACAAGAGGGGCAAGCCGGAGGCCCTCATTCACTGCTCCCAATGTGATAACAGCGGTAAGTTTACACTTTTCATTTTAAAGGACCGTTCCCTGTTTGTTTTCATACACAACATCAACAAAATGTATTCACTTTTAATGCTAGGTGTATTTGTTTTTTTAAAAACGATTTTCCCCAGAATAAAATGATTACCATAACATACGCAGTAATCATAAATCTGTTATCCCTCTTGTTTAACCTCAGTGGTACATACAATAGAAAGAAGATTGACATGATTATCATTGACTAAAGAACCATTGCTATTATAAGTAAAGGAAATGTTGAGTTTTCCATTGTACCACCAGTCAACTTTCTTTCATTGTGTATAAACAAGTTTTATACTTTCAGGCAAGTGTTTAAACTGCCTGGTTTATACACTGAGTGTTTACATTAAGACAGTAACATTTGTATAGTTAAAAGTAATGTGTGTATAATTCACTTTTAAAATGAGTTATACTGACTGAGCATTTACAAAGACATCGTGGTTCAAAGGGCCTGTAAAGTTTTTCATCTGTAAGCTGGTCAAACATTGGTACACTTACAGGTAGTTATGACAACATGGAGAAAAAGGCTATTTAGTTTGTTTTTAGATGGTTCTGATTAATATCAATAGGTACCTTTTTTAACTGTATATATGTTTAAGTATTCCCGACAAGCTTATGTTACAATAGATGTGAGTAGATTTGAGATGCTTTCTGTTTCCTTTTTTAATGGCGGTGTCTTACTACATGTGTTTAAGTCCTCTGAATTAACAGGACAGTGTGTTCACATGTGTGTGTGTGTGTGTGTGTGTGTGGAAGCACCTGTTCACTTTATGTCTGCTTTTGTGTCTCGTGTTTTTGTCTGACTTGCTTCTTTACGTATGTCTGTGCGCATGCGTTGTGTATTTATTTGTGTGTGTGTGTGTGTGTGTGTGGCTCTGTGTATGCACGTTTGCTTCGGTCCGTGTGTCTCCGTGTCCGCACACTTTAGGCCACCCGTCGTGCTTGGACATGAGCAAGGAGCTGGTGGGTGTGATCCAGACGTACCGGTGGCAGTGTATGGAGTGTAAGACGTGCACCGTGTGTCAGCAGCCCCACCATGAGGACGAGATGATGTTCTGTGACAAATGTGACCGCGGGTACCACACGTTCTGCGTGGGCATGGATTCCATACCTACTGGTGAGTGGATGGGCACAAACGCAAGCATCCAGTAAATCTGTTATATGGACGGACCGATACGCAACCACACACTCGGTGACTGGCCAGCAAACGCGACAAGAGAAAAGCAGACTTGTACACGCAAAATGTCCGTTAGTCATTCATGTTGTTTTTTTTTTTTTGTTATTTAACATAGGTTTGTATTTCTGTTTTGTCTCTTTCATCTTGATAAATGACTTCTCTCTGTCTCCTCAGGCCTTTGGGTATGTGAGGTTTGCGACAAAGATTTTACCACACCCAAGAAGAAGGGAGGAGCGAAGACGCCCAAGAAGTCCAAATCGGCTAAAAAATGATCGACGGCATCATTAACCTCGATACTTTGACCAAATTCTACACAAATGCACGTTGTTGCATTTGTTCAGAAGCTATACATTTTAAATAACATCACTGTGACTCAAAAATAAACAAAGGTGTATCCCTCCCACCAAATGCCAACAATCCAAACACAAGATCTTAACCTGCTGTTGGTCTTTATTGATTGACAGGTCTGTAAATACACAGGTTGACACTAGTAAACAAGTTTATTGACCTTTTCTCTGAGAGCTCTGATGACATCAGTAAGGCAGGCCTATAATTTGAATCACAATCAGTTAAACACTGAATTTACTTGCCATCTCCAAATGAAACTTGTAATATTGTATGCGATACCTCAAATGTACATGCTCAACATAATCCAGATGAGGCATTAACTGTATCATAGCAACTCTTGTTTTGTAATGTTAGACAATGACATCATTCATAAATAATGTTAAGAGAAAAACTAAGTTAAATCCATCCAAATGTGCTGCATCGTATCCTGTGATCCGCTCACCACTAACGGCATCAGTGCATTCCTACTTTATTAAACTGATATTCTAGTTTCTGTCTCAACATGTCTGCAGTGGGAAATTTGTTTCAGTTAAACAAATAGTGCTTTTGATCCGGTACTACTGAAACAAACAAGAGCTCACTGATGTAAGGCAGTGACTTTCAAAACAACATTTTTTGTATGGCTTTGTATTTTTGGTACTTTAAATGAACATGTATTTAACGAGGCAGGCCAGTAAAGAGCGACCTTATTTAAACTAAGTCTTAAATGATGACGTGGTGCTTGTGATTCTGTGTAATGAAACGTAATAGACACTGGCTGTGGTAGACGTCATGGCTGTGGTAGACCTGCAGGTATTTATTTTTCAGTCTTGATTACTGGAAGATAGTGTCTCACTTAACACGTAACCACTCACAGTAATGACATTGAAATTCAACATCATCAGCTATGATTAGATAACTGCTATTTTTTAAGTCAGCTTGAAAGTTTTTTTTCTCTTGTTTTTTTTATATTATTTTGTATTGTCCCTCAGTAAGCAGTTTTTTAAGACATATTTGTTGGTAATAATGTCATAGTCACTGAATTGTGTGTTTCTTTTTTTATTTCTTTTTTTAATAAAAACTACTTGGAAAATACTCCTGTTCATCCCACATCTATTGTGTACCATGTTTACTTGAATCCCTGTTTTGATACCAAAGATCAAAACAATCTTTAGTGCAGAAGAATAAAACTGACTCATTTTTAAAGTTATTTTTATTCTTACATTTTACGTTCTTACATTTTATTAATTCGACAAACCTTTAATACCTTTTAATAGTGCTTGGAAATTTAAATTATTAGAATTATAAAAATGTTATCAAGTTATTGTACATGTAATTTAATTAATATTACAGACAAATTGTTATCACATGTCCTATCGGTATTTTTGGTCTAAACACATCCAGTCCAGCAAACTGCAAATCTGGATTTTGCATATGGTCCATATTTTGGGATGTACTTTCAGTGTATCTTCTATTCTAATGTATTTTATTTTTTTTTATCAGAAACACAATTACCTATTTCTAAATAGTGAATGTGAGATTGTATTTGTTTTTATTTTGATCTGGATCCACCTGGTCTCGCCCTCCCGCCGTGGCCCTGCTCTACCACCACCAGCCGGTGGGGGCGCTGTCGCTCAGATCCCCTCTGAACACGCCCGTAAAAGAAGAGGCTGCCATATTGCGGTGATACAGCGACTTTACGCGACTCGATCTTCAACGCCGTTTGTTTCCTGTAAGAAACATGCTTTCCTCCCATACGTTTGAAGCGCCCGGGAAGATGAGAGACTATCACTACACCGGTCCGGTGGAGCACCGGTTCTCCCCGTACTCGTTCAACGGAGGGTGAGTGGGCTTTTCACCCGCAGGCTGGTTAGCCTGCATGCTAACGGCTACATACAAACGGGCTGTGCTAACTAGCTAACCGGCTTAGCAACCATATAAAACTAAACAGAGGTTAAGTTGATGAAAAGTACGCGAACAGAGCGGACTTTATTTGTTCAGGACATAAAGTATCCCCCTTTAATCTTAAATTAAAGATTAATGTTTACTACAGTTTCAGTTTCGAAACAGTAGCTTAGCTTCCGTTAGCAAGAGTCTGTAGAAACAGAGGAAACGTCTCCCTCTTGATGTGTTTTTCAGATGAGTGAACCAGCTTGTGTTGTGTGTTTCAGGACCGTACTCGCTGTAGCTGGAGAAGACTTCGCCATCGTCGCGTCGGACACCCGGCTGAGTGAAGGATACTCCATCCACAGCCGCGACTCACCGAAATGCTACAAGCTGTAAGTTTGCGCTGTCACCTCCCTCCACTGTCAACAGAGGCCAGATCGGGAGGATACAGACCCCATGTCAACTTTTAAAACTATATCTGGTGCCTTTACCTACTACTTTCATAGTTATTTGTAAACTCGTTGAAAGCCAGATAATTAAATATGAAAGTGAAACTCCTGAAGTCACTGCAGCTCAACTCCTCTTCTCTTAAGATGAGGATGGTAGTTTGTTCGTAATTGGGACCCAATTACTTTGTCGTGCTTCTCAAGAAAGCATCACTTGGGATCTGTTGTTAAAATATGTTATTGCTACACGATTCGAGGCCAAATGAACAATATGCTGCTCTGAGTCTCACAGATGTTTGTGCTTCTTCTCACAGGACAGACACAACCGTCATTGGCTGCAGCGGTTTCCACGGCGACTGCTTGACTCTGACTAAAATCATTGATGCCAGACTAAAGGTATGTGGTTTCAATCTCTTCTAAGTCTCATCTTCAGAAGGATCTTATTCTGCTGACTCTTAACTGTCGTGCCGCTGCTTGAAAACCAGGCCGTCTGTTGGTTGTAGTGGTTTCCAAGACGGTTAACATGAGGCTGATATTCTGATGCGTCTTGCTGTCTTTAATGAAGACAGTTGTATTTTTTAAATCTGTGTTATTCTAAAAAAATCTTAACTAAAATCTAATTGTGTCACCACAGTTAATTAACACTAAGGATGTCATCTGTGTTACCTCTCTTTCCGTTTCACTGCATTCAGTTCTGCAGACCTAGAGAGGATTTCACAGGTTACTTAGTTGTTACTAACACCTGAAACAATGTTCCTGCCCTTTTCTCAGATGTACAAACACTCAAATAATAAGACGATGACCAGCAACGCCATTGCAGCCATGTTGTCTACCATCCTGTACGGCAGGAGATTTTTCCCCTACTACGTCTACAACATCATCGGAGGACTGGATGAACACGGTGGGTGTAGCAATGCTGCAGACATTAAGAGGAGTGAATGTATCACTTTTTTTTATGCATATGCTCTGGACTGTGTAAGTTTACCAAAAAAACTGCATATTTAATCTGTCGCTAAAAATAGCTTGTTGCCTCTAATGTGCTTCATTGAATCACGCAGTAATTGTTATTTTTGTTGTGTCTAAGATGGAAATTGTATAAACCTCTGACTATATTCTTGTAATGATTGTTTTTATGTGCTATACTAATGAAGGCAAGGGAGCGGTGTACAGTTTCGACCCAGTGGGCTCCTACCAGAGAGACACCTACAAGGCCGGAGGATCAGCAAGTGCCATGCTCCAGCCGCTCCTGGACAACCAGGTAAAGAACACACTGCATGTTGACCTGTTGCCATAATCCCTTTATGTTTAGGTACGCAGACAAAGTAGTGTGCCAGTTAAGTTTGCTTGCTTTGGACACGGTACATTCATGTCTGTCTCTCTTTCCAACACGTCCTCCTACAGATTGGTTTCAAGAACATGGAGGGTGTGCAGCATGTTCCTCTGACTCAGGACAAAGCCGTTCAGCTTGTCAAAGATGTCTTCATCTCGGCCGCAGAGAGAGATGTCTACACCGGAGATGCTCTTCGGGTCTGCATCATCACCAAGGAGGGCATCAGTGAGCAGACTATACCACTGAGGAAGGACTGAGGAGGGAAATGTTCCCTTTCTCTGCTTTTCTCTTTGCGCTGTTCTTTCCACATTCACCTCTTGGTTTTTGCCCCTTAACAACAAGTTTCTTAAAATAAGAGTGTTGATCCAGAATCTCCTTCTAGTGGCCTCTTAAGTGAGGCTTATTCTGGGAAGCGGATTTTCCATTTTTTTTATATCCACTCACACTCTACATCAATTGAAATCCATACTTTTCTCCTGCTTTCCAAAGCCATCCCCTTCAGTTTCTGCTATTATTCCATCCTTGTGTTTGTGGTCTAGAAACCTGATTCTAGATCAGCACTCCTGTTCCTAAGAAGCAAAGGACTCTCTTCACTCAATCTGCCGAGACTCTTATTCTATTTAGATTTTTCATTGTTTTGGAAGGATACATACTGTTCTTTTTACATTCTTAATAAATGTAAAGAATTGAAAATGTTGGTCTTCTTGTTCATTGCATGTCCTTCACACATGGATATCCATCTTGGGTAGCTTATGCTGCTCAGTGTTGCCCTAAAATATGTGATATTGTGGCATATTGAAGTTTTAAAGTATTACTACTCACTCTTGAAAGACAATCTTTGCTCAGGATATTGTTCCCAAGTCAGCCTTTATGCACCATGAGCAACACCACACTGACCTGATCTACTATAATATGTTATACTTCAACAAAGTGTGTATATATATATATATAGTTTAATTTGACAAAGGTGTGAATGATAGGCTGCACGTTAATTGACTTGAACCCTCTTTTCCTGTTAAGCTTTTCATGGTTCGTGATAAAATCAACACTCCACTGATCTTAATTAGAAATCCATTCACAGGTTTTAAATTCATGCAAGCTACAAGTGTTTCAGATGATTTTCAATATTTTAGCAGCTATTAGCTTCAATTTGAGAAGTTTCTGCCCAATCAAAACTTGAATGAGTTGATAAAGTAAGTACTGCCAGGCTCAGAGTCCTGACTACATTTATATGAGAGGAGGGAAGGTCTATTTTTCCTTTATTTTTACACTTTAACCACATGTGACAGTGCAAAGTTACTTTCATTTTTTTTTTTAACCATTTACAGCAAATGTAATATAAAAGATACTTAGTTACTACTGAGGTTTAAATACTACCAATCACATTCTATGGTTGTGAACACATAGCTGCTGCAGCAGGAAAGGTACGGCAGGATTTCTTCCCATATTTGCTCAACAACACAAACCATTTCATAATGTTTGTTCCATCAACCTTTCATTTGGAGATTAGCAACGTGAAAAGCTCATAGAATATCCTTTCTCTTCCACGGTGTTGCATCCAAATTAAACCTGATCAGAGACGATGGGAGTTTTAAGTTAAATTAATGAATCTTTCTTTTCACCCAAAACTAATTTGTTCTTATTGGTTTCATAGTTTTTGTTTTGACTTGTTTACACGTTGTTCTAGTCCTCAGGGAGAAAGAGCCCAACTGAATTGTTCTCTGGTCATCTTGTGAGCTGATGTACAAGGTGATTTAAATCAACAACAATGAACCACCTGCTTGCATACAACAGCCCCTGAACGGTATTGTGGGCCACCGCCCTACATTCATCCATCCACGCACATCCCCAGATGTTCAGGCATCTTTAGTTACGACCACATATTACAGCCAGTTATGGTAAATGGTAAATGGACCTGTTCTTGTATAGCACTCTTCTAGTCTTCTGACCACTCAAAGCGCTTTAACACTACATGACATCATTCACCCATTCATACACTGAGGGGCGGGGCTAAGGTGCCACCTGTCCATCACTAGTAGATAACATTCACACACCGTAGGCACAGCTACGGGAGCAATTTGGGGTTATGTGTCTATCTCAAGGACACATCGACATGGGCTAGCGGAGCCGGGGATCGAACCGCCGATCCTCTGATTGAAGGACGACCCTGCTCAGACAAGTCAAACAAAAGAAGAAGATACAAGTCCTGAATCCAGACTAGATATGGGTTCTAAGCAGGTTTTGTGGTGTGTTCACAAATTTAAGTATACTCAAAGCAGACAGAATGCATACTAAATACTTTACATGTTTGAGTGTGCCGTTGATGCGTACTATTCTCCCTCAATGCAATGCGCAACGAGGAGCTGCTCAAAACTGAACTGTTAACGCATTTTAACATTTTGAAACAACTCCAAATAAAGATCTTGGAAACAAAACACAGGTATTAAATTCCAGGAAATATCAATGATATATCCTTGTGAAGTCTAATTGGCTTTTCAATGCTGCAGTTTGACATTTCACCTCACTGAGTGTCATTTCCCATCGATATAAATGCTAAAGAAAGTTTATATTTCTGTGCAACTGCTAAAACAGTGCTGTGATGATTAGTATGTGATACAGGTTTGGGACACAGCTGGTGTTTATGGCATCGTGGAACTGGGACACACCAACGGAACGAGGACTGATGAAAATGAGCCTTTAGCTTCATCTCTATAATGCATTCGATTTCAAGTATTGAGTGTTTTTATTACGTGTCGTCCCTGTCGAATAAACTTGTATGTAAATAAAATATTACAGCCAATTTTAATGTTATTAATTACACCTGTTCTTTGCCTTCAGTTAGAAAAAGGCCTTCAGCGTTAGCAAATCTAAATGTTTTTCAACTATTAACTTGGTTCTTTGCATTGTGCTTTTGACGGGTTGGTTGCTTTGTGCCCATTTTTCCTACCCTCTAATGGTTAAGCTTCTGATATGGTTTTAATAAGCTTTATGTTTTTCTAAATAAAATCTCCAGCTGGGCTCCAGACCAATAAAGACTGCACTTCTCTGATTATTAATTTCACATCGGAGCCATTATTCTTCACCACCTGAAAGAGTGAAAACACAGACGGTCCTATTAATGCTATTGATGACACAACACTTAATGAAATTGTATTTATTTTTATTAACCCAAGTTAAATCAGCAACTGTAACAAGCGTTTACCCAACAACTGTTTTAATAATCAAAGACTCTCTCACACACAAACACAGACACAGACAGTGTCCTCAGGCGTAGTACTGAAGGTTGGCCTTCTTCTTGGCCTGGACCTCCAGGATTCCCTCCATGTAGTCTTCATGGTTCAGCTCCGTGGCCCCGCGGCGCAGCGCGATCATGCCCGCCTCCACACACACAGCTTTGCACTGGGCTCCGTTGAAGTCGTCGGTGCAGCGGGCCAGCTCCTCGTAGTTGACGTCGGGACTGACGTTCATCTTGCGGGAGTGGATCTGCATGATGCGAGCTCTGGCCTCTTCGTTTGGCATGGGGAACTCAATCTTTCTGTCCAGGCGACCTGAACGGAGCAGCGCAGGGTCCAAGATGTCCACTCTGTTGGTGGCAGCAATCACCTGGAAAATAAAAATGTATGCAGTTATACTGTCGTCACTCTGTAGCACAATGCCACAGCGGCGACTAAAAAAAGACAAAAAAAAAAGTTGGTGCGTAACTTTTTTCCAAGTAGAACCAACTTTTTTTTAACTTTGTTGTTTTGAGTTTGTTTGTACATCAATTACACTTTTTAATGTGTAGATTGTTAAAATATGTATTGTGTGCTGTACTGTGTGCCTATATTTCATATTTAAATGTTAACACAATTTTGTTGTTTGATTTAACACTAACGAGAGCAATTACTATATCCGATTGCTCCCAAAATGATGATGAAATTTAACTTCTGAAATACTCAACAACAATGTAAATACATCTACAAGGTGATGCAACAGGTGTTTTTTTTTGGGGGGGGGGGGCAGCCTCTTTACCTTGACCTGCATGTTGGGCTGGAATCCGTCCAGCTGGTTGAGCAGCTCCAACATGGTCCTCTGCACCTCTCGGTCTCCCGCCTTCTCGCTGTCAAACCTCTTGGTCCCGATGGCGTCCAGCTCATCGATGAAGATGATGGATGGGGCTTTCTCTTTGGCCAGAGCGAAGGCGTCCCTCACCAGCTTGGCTCCGTCTCCGATAAACATCTGGACCAGCTGTGGACCGGCCAGCTTCAGGAAAGTGGCCTTGGTCTGAGCGGCGCAGGCCCTGGCCAGGAGGGTCTTCCCGGTGCCAGGTGGCCCGTACATCAGGACTCCTTTGGGTGGCTGGATGCCGAGGTTCTCAAACTTCTCCTTGTGGTTCATGGGCAGGACGATGGCCTCCACCAGCTCCTGGATCTGCTTGTCCAGCCCCCCTATGTCGCTGTACTGCTCCGTGGGGCGCTCATCCACCTCCATGGCCTTGACCCTGGAGTCGTACTCGGTGGGGAGGGTCTCCAGGATCAGGTAGGAGTCCTTGTTGACACCCACCAGGTCTCCGGGCTTCAGCTTCTCGGCGTCCACCAGCCCGATCACGGGGAGGAAGTAGGTCTGCCGGGTGGAGGTCTTAATTACGGCACACTTCCCTTTCCTCTGAGAGTCCAGGTCCACGTTGGCCCCGTCCTCCTCCTGGTCGTTGGGGTCCACGTCCAACAGCTCGATCACATTCGACACCAGGTACGGCAGAGTTTTGTTCACCTTTATCTTCTCCGTGTTTTCCTTGATCTTATCCTTCATGGCCTGCAGCTCGTGGGTCACCCGCAGCACTTCGCTCTTCATGATCTTAATCTCACTGTCGAGGAGACGAGTCCGCTGAACGATCTCCTCCGTGGACATTTTTAACACTTCTTCGCCGATTCCATCCTCCACTTCGTCCCAAACTGATTTGTCACTCAGCGACGCCATCTTTGCTCTAACTGCGCTGAACTGTGACACGGCGGAAGATAAAGCTTCTCCTTCCGGAAGTAACAGACGACGCTTTTTTTTTTTTTTTAAAGTTTAGTTTAGTTTAGTTTGTTTGTTTAATTTGATTTGTATTTGTTTTTAATAGCATTTTTTATTTATTTTAAATAATGTAAGTACTAACGTTAGACATCCTGATCCACACTCCATACCAGTTGGTTGTTTGCCAACCGCCAATAAACCTCAAAGAAGAAGAAGCTTTTTTATTTTTATTTTATTTTATTTTGTTTGTTTAATTTGAATTTGTTTAATTTTCATATTATTTTTAATTTATTTTAAATAATATAGCTAGCTAAGTACTAGACACCCTCACCCCCACCAGTTGGTGGCGGTAATGCACCCGTTAGTTATTTGCCAACCGCCAATAAACCTAAAAAAAAGAAGAAGACGCTCGAGAGCGCCGAAGCACCAGAGCGCGGATCAAACAAACCAGAAGCTGAATTAAATCGTTTCCTGAGCGGCTCGGAACTGCGGGAGTGAGCGTGTGAGTTGGCGGGCGATGAGCTGCGGCGCTCTGTTGAATGACAAAGTTATTTGCGCCTCTTTTTAGTGCACAAAGTCACTGTTTTAACTGCGGCCACAGGACGTTTGAGTGCACGTTAGCTAGTGCTGCTAACACTAGCTCCTCAGCTAACAGCTAGCCGATGTGTTGATATCATGCTGCAGGCTGTCAAGACGTCCTTCCACGAAACGCATGTTACTCGGGCAGAGACACACTTGTCACCAGTATTTTGCACACGCTACCATTTAAATGGTGCTTCATATATTTGGGCCTTAAATGAATGAACGAGCTGAAGTAACGTGCAGGAGTTAGAGCTAAATGTGGTGATTAGCCAGCAGTGGATGTGTTCGCGCCATACATTTGGGTTCAGGTCATTTGGAAGTTCGTCATTCGTCCCTCAAACTTTGAGGGTGCTTGGTGCTCGGTGTTCACTCGTGATCACGTGTTTGTCTGAGTTAACTCTGGTTCTGTCTGACTTCTCAGGCCCGACATTGCTGCCAGGGAGAAGACACGAGAAGAGGGTGTTTCTGCAGAGTCCTCTGTGGTTGTTGGTGCTTCTCTTCTGTATTATAGACTCTACACGCACAGCTTTGAGGCACCTGCTGTGTGAAGTTACTTCCTGCTCTTGGGTGGCAGTGAACTAACGAGAGGGGCTAAAGAGATGGACCAGAACAACAGTATACCTCCCTTCCAGGGGCAGGCCTCCCCTCAGGTAACACCGGTTTCAAGTATATCTTTTTTATACTTCAAGGTACCACCTTGATTCTGCTGAACATCTGTGCCCATCCTGCAGCTTCAGCTTACTTCAATTTAATGACAGTATTTACTCTCAGTCCGAGAGAGGAAATGCAATTCTCGCAGAGCCAAGTGAAGCCGTGGGCTTATGGAGTAACTTTGTCATTGTAATCCCAGCATATAATGTCACATACAGGAATGCGATTAAGTTTACGAGCCACAACCAGGTGCTGCAAACATAACCAAGGCTTAGCTCCACATCTCCACAGGTTGTAACAGATGCTTGCACCCTGACTAAAATCTATTTGTTGTATTGCCAATTAATTTCATGGAATATTTGAAAATAGCAAGCAAACTTAAACATGTGGCTACAATGATTCATGATTAAAGCCGCCTTTTGTTGCTACAACTGTTACGTTCACAGGTAACATAGCTGCATTTTCAACCTAAAAAAATCAACCCATACACCAGTGGTATTTAGATACCCATTTTATTTATGTTAATAAGTGAGACAAAGTGAAAAATATTGTGACAATGGAGATTCTTTTGCATACAGATTTCTCAGTATGATTTGCTTTCTAATGTGGCTTTCCTGCGCTGTCCCAAATTCATGTTTTTTTTTTTGGTGTTGTTATTTGTACAGGGTTCCATGACCCCAGGCATGTCAATATTCAGTCCTATGATGCCATATGGCTCAGGCCTGACACCTCAGCCCGTCACCAACACCAATAGTTTGTCGATACTGGAGGAACAGCAGAGGCAACAACAGCAGCAACAGGCACAGCAGGCAAACGCAGGTACAACACTCACTGCTGCCATAATCCTCTCCACCCTTTCTAAGCCTAGAGAGATCCCAATGTCATCCCTAGAATTGGTGTCCTCCTTTGAAAATATAGAACCGTAGTGGAAGTTTATCATTGGTTCATATTATAGAAAAATACATTGTTTTCCAGGTCTTCCTGGAACGTCGGGGCAGACCCCTCAGCTTTATCATTCCCAGACGGTTGCAGGCTCGACCACAACAGCGCTGCCAGGAAACACCCCGCTCTACGGCACTCCACTAACCCCCATGACCCCCGTCACACCGGCCACACCAGCCTCGGAGAGCTCCGGAATAGTACCGCAGCTACAGTATGTTTCATATCCAATGAATGGTCAAAGTATCAGTTTATCAATACAGCTAATACACACACTTTTTCCTTTATGTTATGTTAGTTGCCATAGGGAAACAATGCAAGGAACAAAATTGTGGTCACGGTGAATTAGAATTTATTTAGACCCGAAACATGAATATAGCTAACATTTCAGAGACGACCTCAGGATGTGTTTTTTGTTTTTTTAAATACCAAAGTTGCCATTATTTCCTTAAAACAGTTTTCTTATAAGTCTCGTACTCTGTTCTTTTCTCTCTGCTTTTCTTTTTTTACTCTACTTTTAGAAACATAGTATCTACTGTAAATTTGGGCTGTAAACTGGACTTGAAGACCATTGCCCTGCGAGCCAGGAATGCAGAGTACAACCCAAAGGTGAGACTGCAGTGCCACATATTACTGTGATCATCTCTATGTCGCTCTACAGTGTTACTTTTTTTGCAGTGGGGCCTTAAGGAAAATTCCTGTTCATTTCAACCAGCTGTATTTTAAATGTTGCTATAGTGACATTATGGGTCATGCTAACTGTGCATTTGCCACCGCTGTTGTAGAGATGCAGGGAAATTTGAATTCATGCAAAACCACAAAAATATCAAGGCTAACTGCATAGGGATCTGCATCCTGGTCAACTTGCACGTTGGTTTATTTGTTTACATGTGTAATTTTATCAGCTATCGTGTGTCTAGCAAAATTATTACATTGCACCAACAGGTTGCTCCTTGAACATCCCTGAGCTGTTAAAGTAATAATTCAAAAAAATAAAATAAAATGGACTAACACAAAAAACATGCACATATATGCTTTACATCTGCCAAGTATATAGGCTTTTTTTTTTAATAAAGTGCACAAAAATATGTATATTTTTGTGCACTTTTGTGCATAGCCGTAACAACTGTTGTCGCTCTTCGGCAGGCAGCAAAATATATCGTTCACCGCTGAGGATTACGGATATTGAGATGGAGTCATGGTTATAACTTTATAACAAAAATTAATAACCCACAACTCACCACGACACAACAGTTTGTGACACAAACAATTTGTAACACTAATAATTGTACATTTATAAAATTACACCGCCGAACTGCATGCTGGGTACAGACTTAGGACCCAGGGGAATGTAGGTGAAACAAACCGGAAGAGACAGAACGGAAGAGCCACGCGATCAGTTCAGTTCAGTTCAGTTCAGTTCAGTTCAGTTCAGTTCAGTTCAGTTCAGTTCAGTTCAGTTCAGTTCAGTTGGCCGGTGGTCCTTTTCGGCGCCAATGAATGAATGTGTTTACTCGAAAAAAGAAATACCGTGAAACCGCCAGAATCTTACAAAATACCGTGATATGAATTTTTGCCCATACCGCCCAGCCCTATGTGAAAGGCCCCCACACCTTGGATGACTGAGGTCGTACTGATCTCTCTGCCTCCATCATGTGTTTCAGAACAACGTTACGGGTCTCCGATGGTCTTTCCTCTACCTCCGCTCTTTTTTTTCTTCGTTTTTTTCCTGCTCTGCTCTGCGCTCAACTCAACTTTTTTTATACTCAAACATCTCCGCGAGTGGCGTAATAGTCGCGCGACACAACGAATCGATAATGAAATTCGTTGCCAACTCTTTTAATAATCGAATTTTATCTATCTATATATATATATATACACATACACATACATACACATTAATTACTTCATCACGAAATTATTCCATTAAAAGATAAATTATCATAATGAATTATTGCCCAGACCTTGATATATTTATGTTCAACATCCTACACAACTACATTTATGTGGAAGCACTGCTGGCTGTAATTCCCACTCTCTTTTTTTTGTAGCGTTTTGCTGCGGTCATCATGAGAATACGAGAACCCAGGACCACCGCTCTCATCTTCAGCTCTGGGAAGATGGTCTGCACTGGAGCCAAGAGGTCAGAATACTGTTTATTTGCTGACCTTTAATGTGCTGAAGGTCATAAAAGGCCAGATTTTCACAGTAGTGATGTCTCTAGGAAGGGTGCTGGCCTGGCCCTGTCTTTAAATAGAATGTACTCCACCTTCTTGCCTTGTATCTATATTCATCTCCTCTCTTGAATACTACATTTTCTTTTCCATATTATCCACCTCGGTTCTCTCTTTAGTGAGGAGCAGTCGAGGTTAGCTGCCAGAAAATACGCTCGTGTGGTGCAGAAGCTTGGTTTTCCTGCTAAGTTCCTGGACTTTAAGATTCAGAACATGGTGGGAAGCTGCGACGTGAAGTTCCCCATTCGTCTGGAAGGATTAGTCCTCACACATCAGCAGTTTAGCAGGTAATTTCTGTTTGTTTTATTGTCTTGTGCAGCTAAAATCATAAATGTTTGCTTCTTTGAAAGCACCAGCACCAGCACATGATGGCCGCGGTGTGAGAATGTCACACTTGTGGCTGCACAGAAGAAAAGGCTAGATGGGGTTTATTCCCGTCGACATGTCGGACATTATGTAGAAAGTTGAGAGGATTTTTCTCAACTTGAAATGGATTTATTTTAATGACTGAGCTAATACTTGTAATGATTATTCTAAAATGATTTTGTCTGTTTCAGCTATGAACCGGAGCTGTTTCCAGGACTGATTTACAGAATGATCAAACCTAGAATTGTCCTGCTCATCTTTGTCTCTGGGAAAGTTGTCCTCACAGGTAAGCCCTGATCCTCCCTGCTAATGGCTTCACTTCACTCATCAGTAGTTAGGATTAGAATGTACGACTAAGTGTCCTAATGACAACCTCGCTGGAGGAGTTAATGGAGGTTTAGTGTTCATGGACCGTTAATAAGACACATTATGACGTCTTTTGTCTGCTTTAGTACTTGGGAGACAGTATGATCAGAAAGGCTGGCTCAGTGATTGGCCTTAGCCCGGACTCACTAGAGGTCACTGTAGATATAAGAACAAGGGCTAAGTTAAAAACAACTTCTTCTTTTAAAGGCCATTTTCGTTCCAGCAGCAGTTAGATTTTTTTAATGAACACCTTTAGATGTAGTTTCTTCGATTTGATGTTTGATTTGGCATTTTCTGGTGTTATTTATTTATTCTTTGTGATGTGTTTTTGTCGCTGTGCACTGAGTCTATTGTTGTCTGTATGAGTCTTTTGCTGGCAAATGAGTTTCCCCACTGGGGATTAATAAAGTTTTTTTTCAATACAACACAACCGACCATGTTGATGGATTGGCCAACGTCTTCAAAAATAAATGATCAGATTCCTTAAAAACCTCCAGAAGAACTTTTTAATTAGAGATGGAAAAGATAATCCGGAGCACGAGGTTCATGCGTGTCATGATTTCTTCAGTCTGTGACTCATTGTGTTGGTCTTGTGTTGAAGGTGCCAAAGTGAGAGCAGAGATCTATGAAGCATTTGAAAACATCTATCCCATCCTGAAAGGCTTCCGCAAGACGACGTAGAACCTGCAGCTCCTTCTTGTACTTTTATCACCGACTCTTTTTACTGTTTTTTTTAAATTCGCAAGAAGAATCATCTATATGTTGACCTCTACAAATGGACTGTTATACAGGGATGTGAGCCGTCTATCTTTTTTTTGACCAGTGTTTCAGACTTTTTGAGTAACAGGATTTTTCCAGGTTTTTGTTTTTTTGCCTTTTTTTCATCACAAGCGATGGCGTCTTTTTCACACAGACTTCTCCATTTATTTTAAACCATTTCTCTGTTTTTTGCCCAATTAATTTCATTTTTTACTGTTGTGCCGTTCACATCCTTGATTGTACATAAGATTGTAAAGAAATGTAAAAAGCGCTGATTAGGAGAGAAACAGTCTGACTAGGACTGTTTTTAGTTTTTATTTTAAGCCATTTTAAATAGTTTTGTACGTTGCATTTTTATAAATTGCCCACTCGGTCCCCAAATTATAGAAAGACATGTTCGGGTCTGTCAGCCCCACATTCCTCTTAACAGTATTTTTAAGATTTAAGTTTGAGTGACTGTTTATCTCAAACCAAAATCTGTCAGCTTTTTGGGCGTTTTATCTTCATGTCTTTTACATTCAAATCAATCTGATCTCGTTTTAGCTTAGTCCTAATTACGTGAATGCTTGAAGTGGAGTTCCCTCTAAATTCAAACATTTCGACATGAGAAATACAGTCTAGTCTGTTCATCTGTAACTGACGGTGGATGCTCTTAAATTTAGATTTGACAGAAGTTAAACTAAATTGATCCAAGTCCTGCGACTAAAGTTGTCATCAAGTTGTTGGTTAGTTCTTTGACGTTTGCGTCACTTGGTTTGGACGACTTATAAAATCCACCAGAATCAAAACGTGAAGAAAAGCCGCCGTCGAATAGACGGCCTCTTCTTCTACTTATCTTAACATCTTGCTTCTTATATTCAGGAGCACTAAAAGATGTCTGAACTAAGCATCGTGTTGCCATGTTTTTTTTTTGTATGGTTTTAAGGTTGTTTTTTTTATTTGCCCATTCAAAATCATATTTAAATTTGTCTGAAATGTGTATCGGTCGTGGTTTGTCCATACTGTGGGCTCAGCCACGCGCTCCAAACAGTCGTGAACATTCTTGGCACTTCGTGGTGAGCCGGTCGTGGTGACCGTCAGTTTCACCGTCTGTGCGTCTTCCACCCTGCCGTCTGGACGGGCAGCAGAAGAGACGGGGGATTAATCAATACGTTCCTCTGGGACTACAGGAAGCCCTGTCACACCTTTCAAAGCAATTGTTCTTCTGAAATTGTTAATGTGCTGCACTGTGCATTAATAAATGTGTACATACAGGCTCCCTTGTGAAAGCTGCTTCTTTTACTACCGTTTCTGTAAACCTGGCACCGACAACCGTTCAAAGTCACTTAAATCACCTCTCTTCCCCATTCCGATCGTCTCCACCACGTCTACGTGCCTCAATACATCGAGTTGGCTGATGAGACGTTAACGAGCGACTGAACAGGTGATACTAATGAAGTGGTGAGCGGCCTTTCACCCTGACAGTGAAAGTATAACATGAACTGTGTATGAATGTGTAAACCTAGATGCAGTTATCCCACCGGTCACTATTGTTGCCTTCAATATGTTCTCATACTATAACCACACGGAACAAAGTTGAGTAATTGCATCGTAATAGACACTTTAATGTGTACAAGTCTTATCTTTATGTTCAAATACTTTACTAAGTTTTGGTGCAACCAGGAAGTAAACAGCTCATGTTACAACTTGGATTAAACTTGCAACACTGCACATAGACACTTTATTTAAATATTTTTCTGGGAAAGTATTGAGAAATCATTCAGTAACATTTATAGAGCGTTTATTACTGGAAAAGTTTTTATGGTGACCAATGTTAAGACATGATATAGTTGACAGTATTTTGCCAATTTTAATATACTTGTCTCAAACCCACAGAAAAATGTTAAGCAGATAAACGCTTCAGGCACAGGGTGATATTCTATTTGTTTTGCTATCTGCTTCAATAGACCTACAGCATAAATGGTATGTAGCACTGAAAATGGACATAACCCACAAACCACATGGGTCAGAAATACCACTGAAACATTGTTCTTAACAGACAGAATTCAAACGTATAAGAGGAAATATTTGGAAACCAGTGAGAAACCAGAACTAGAAATCCTGTCTAAATTTTTAATAGAACAATTAATACAAATAGTGAATTTCTGCCCTTGAAAAACATCTTCATTGTCCTTGATAGTCTTAGAAAGATTCCTCCAGCTTATTTATACACTGATTTTAAATTTGTTGTTTAATCACAACCAGAGTGATGTCACTGCTTCCTCACTGCTGAGCTTTCACGTGCATCAGTGTGTCCTGAACTCCGTCCAGCAGCAGGAAGCGGTTATGTGGGTTTCATCCGTGTGAGGTCTGAGCCGAAGTCCTGCTTCCAGATGAACTCTGTGCGGTACTGGTCGTCATGGTTACAGCTGGCAGAGCAGGTATAGATAGCCAGCGTCCCCCAGTCGATACTGGCTCCTGCCGAGTCCACACACAGACTGTTTAACAGCTGTGGCATCACCTGGAGACACGGACATGGTTATTACATGGGTATGAAACACGGACACGTGATGCAGCACCCTGTTGTTCAAACGAGGAACGTTTTCACCTTTTTCATCAGATATTTAGTGTTTTATATTTTCTATCCTACATATTGCATGTTGGCACATTACCACCATGATATTGTAAGTTATTAAACCACTACATGAATGAGTAATAATCACAAACATCTTCTACTTTAGGCAGCACACGTAGAGGTTTTTTCTCTTCTTGCTCACAATGAACCGTGGAAAGAAACCTCGGGTCACAGTTTTCCAAGACAAGGCAATGTTTGACTTAATCAAACATTGCTATCGTCAGTTCCTGCACCAAATGTTGGACATTTCTGAACCTTTCCACAGCTAAAAGACAGGTCTCGGTCCACTTAGCCACTCCTAATAATAAAGTAAAGCTTAACTTGGCACCTTTATCACCAACCTGCACACACAACTTTATAAACTTGGCACAGAATAATAGCACGCTGGCATTCAAGACTAGTGAGTAAGAAGGAAAGTGAGTAAGAAGGAAAGTGAGTAAGAAGGAAAGTGGTGGGGGGAACAAGAAGATCGAGAGGGAAGAAAGGACTACCTGAAACTCAAAAGTCCTCTTGGCGCCGCAGGTGCATGCTGGGATATCCTGATCGCAAGGGATGTGCTGAGAAGAGATCCACAAGGGGGAGCCCCCTCGACTGTAACGCACCACCTGAACACAAACACAACACCGTGAGATGCGCAGAGGAAACTGGAGACGGTCCTTCTGACGTCACGTCGGCGGCGTGAGGAGGGACTCGACTTCATTCACGTCTTTCTCCGTGTGAGTTTATAAGTTAACCTGCTCCGGTTCTGGTGCGACCCTCTTTTTAAACCGCTGGAACACTTCGTTGTCTTCAGTCTCGTGCAAAGCCATCTCCTCCAGGTCCGTCTCCGCCAGGGCTGAACAGAGAACAGTCAGTCAGAAGAGACGGGAAAGATCAGTGAACTACTGCATGTGGCCAATAATGTTTTATATAGTGAGAAGAAATGAATTGACGGCTTACTGTCTGCTAAGGAGGAACACGCTTCACTCTCTTTCTCCTCTTCTTCTTCTTCTTCAGCCTCCTTTGTGTCTTCCTCCTCAGGTTCAGTGACCAGCTCAGACTCAGGGAAGAGGAAGGTTGAAGTTGTGACAATGGACGCTTCTGTACAGACAGACAGAGACATTAAGTCTTCATCGCGGCAGGAATGAGAACACAACTGCTCAGAAACACACACGCGGTTTAAATTGAATGCATCACGCACACCTTGACTGCAACACTCCCTCTTGTGTGAGTGTTTCCAGTGGAGGGTCTGGTGGTGTTTTCCACAGTAGCTCACAGAGTGACAGCGGGAGCAGGCTTTGTTGCCGGGACAACCGCACACCCAGCAAAGTTTAATTCCAGAGACGGGCAAAACACTCTGGTCCGGTTCAGCGTCGCTGGAGGGTTGATCTTCGGGAGGGAAAGAAAGACGAATGAATCATAGCGAAGCCAAGTCACTGTTGAAATATATTAAAAAAAACAAATTATGTATGAAAATTTAAAAAAAATCGAAAAGAATCCCCTGCAAATCATTAAAAAGTAGAACATTGCATCATACCTAACATACTGTATCAATACTTGTGTATGAGCTCACGAAACATAGAGTATGAGTATTGATGAATGAAACCTCTCAACTCAACCTTATTTATAGTAGGAGGTGACAACTAATTATTCTTTTACTGACATCCTGTAAAATACACCCACCTGGTGGAGGATGGTAGGGGTAGAACTCATTCCTCCTCTCTAGCTGGCACCTGAAAACTAAAAAGGAAAGGAGGACAGAACACAAGCGGTCAGAAAATTTGACAAAATTATATTTACGCTTTTAAAAAAAAAAAAAAAAAAAAAAAGCACCAGACAAGAGATTAGAAGTGTTAATAAATGTGCAGAGGAGAGGACGTGGGGAAGGGTGGAGAATAACGATAAAAGACTAAAGAGTCCTGTTAGCATGTGACAACAAACACGACGAATGACAGACAACGATGGTGACCGGTTACCTTTCACACAGCGGCTGTCGTTGCATGTGTAGCACTCACGGGTTTTACAGCAGAACAGAAAGAGCGTTCGGTGGAAACTTCTGTCCTGACCAGGAATGGGTGCATACACCTGCACGAAAGATGGAGAGGGGACCGTAGTCCTTTACCTGGTTGTATAATGGGTACAGAGAAGTCAAGGACTGGGCAGGACTACGGCGAGTAGAAGTCAGTTCGGGGTTAGCTCTTACTTTAAGAGAAAATGTGTCTGATGTTATATTTATGATTTCTCTGCTCCTACGTGGTTTTTCAAATCCCCTGAGAAATGTTACATTTTTTTTTTTTTTTACCCTTTTCCTCTTGATGATGCCTTGTGTGTGATACTGTGTTTTCTATCTGGGAATATAAACCTATATTATTTAAAATTAGTTTAAAACAGTACAATCTAGTTTATATTCCCAGATAGATTGTACTGTTTTAAACATGAAATAATAGAGAAGACAAATCAGACTCAGCAGATGATACTTTTTGGATGAGGTTCAGCTGAGAATAAATAAATAGATTTATATCAACAAGACTACTGTCCAGCAGTTTGTGCTTTCCACCATCAGGGTGACATCATCACTGACCAGGTGCAGCTGAACACTCCCTCTCCTCTCCTCTCCTCTCCTCTCCTCTCCTCTCCTCTCCTCTCCTCTCCTCTCTCCTCTCTCCTCTCTCCTCTCTCCTCTCTCCTCTCTCCTCTCTCCTCTCCTCCGGGGCACTAACCTGCAGCAGGAAGGCCAGAGGCAGGCGGCATCTCTCACACTCCAGCCCGGGTACTGAGGGCACGCCCGTCTGGCTGAGCCACGCCGGCTTCCCTCCGACTTTACTGGGGAACTGCGGGGCCAGGAGCCGCCACGGCTCCGCGTCCTCCAGGAAGCCCAGATCCACATCGACCTCCGCCGAGGACCGGCCGGGGTCACCGGGGTCACCGGGGTCACCGGACATACCGGGGGCGTCCGTGCGTGTCACGGGGCTGCGTTCAGATAATCACTGTGCAGAAGAAACGGAGTTCCTCCAACCACCCACAGCACAACACATGAGCCGCGAGTGCAGCTCAGAAAAGGGTCCGTAAGGAAACACAGGCCACACGGTGCTTCGTTCCGCACGCCTATTATACTCTAGACCTGAGGTCTTCAACACGGGGTCCGCGGCCCTCAGGGGGTCCGATCGCGACATTTTTGGTTGATTAGACAATTTTTCATTTTCTTTTCAATTTTGTTCCCCACAATTTTTCCCCCACAAATGTAAATGTATTTAAATACACATTAACATTAATCTAACATATTGTAGCGAATGGATAAATGGAGGCAGAAGACGTTATCTTTCAGTAAATAAACATATACAAAATAAAAATTAAAAACGTCAATTTGAATAGCTTGTATGCATGATTATCATGCAATTGACAGACAATGTTGATCTTGGCATTGGTATCAGTTGACAAGGTGTGTTTATGAATGGCAGTGGCACGGCCTACCTACTCACTGTACCTTGCACATGTTTAAAATAAAAACATGAATATATGAACCTGTGTATTATTTGAGTAGCTTAGTATTGAATGCACAATAACAAGATATGTTTATACACTAGGCGCAGTTTAATATAAAACACCATTGTATACAATATATATAGTAGGGGGTCCCTGCTCCATCTCTCTATCAGTTTGGGTCCTTGGTCCCTGCTCTAAAGACTAATCTAGATTTACATATGTGGGGAAGGGAAACATGGTCTTATCATGGTTATCATGTTATCATGTTTTTAAATACGTTATTTAGATTACCTTTTATTATTTTTTAAAGCATTTTAATTCAGCTGACATCAGACATGTCCATCTCCGGTGGGTAACATTCCCATGTCGTCCAATATCTTTCAACCCCGTCTTTCTGTAGGTTTTATTATTGTCGTGTTTGTTTTCCACGCTGTCCACTAGAGAGCGCTGATGTCCTGTCAGCAGTCTGTGAAACAGTTTGACAAGGAGTCAAATCTAATTCAATCTTACTTTTTTGGAGATTGGAAGAGCTCAGTTCGACAGCAGTGGTGGAAAGTAAGTACATTTTATTAAGTACTGTACTTAAGTAGCCCTTTGAGTTATTTGTAACTTTCTAATTACATTTCATATTCAGATGGCCTTCTTTGCTTGTGTAATTAGATACTTTCTAGTGCACTTCAGAAGGACACATTGCACTTTCTACTCCACTTCATTTATCTGACAGCTATATTGTTGCATTGCAGATAAGGACTTTGTTATTATTATTATTATTATTATTATTATTATTATGACATCATCACTGACCAGGTCTCTCTCTCTCTCTCTCTCTCTCTCTCTCTCTCTCTCTTCACACACACACACACACACACACACACACACACACACACACGCGCGCGCAGTGATGTCATTTGAAGGGGAGTTTGGGACGGGTCTGTCCGTGGGACGACAGAACGGACACAGACTGTAACGAACAGCCAACGTTAATTGAATCCCGGCTCTTTTAACCTGATTTCCCCTCAAATCCACCATGAAGCTTGAACTGGACACAGACTCAGGTTTGGGGCAGAGTGGAGGTTCAGACTTGTTGTGATTTAACTATGGAAAGTAAAAGGAAGCGGACAGCAGCCCAGAAGCCCGTTGACACCCGGCAGACAGTAAGGGAAGAATGGACGATGTGAAAACTGGCCCGAACCGGGACTGAACCTCCTGCCCGGGGCTCCTCCCGCTCCATGTCCCCCTCCTCTCCGTGCCAGATGCCTCTGCGGGGCGACGGAGGCTACAAGTCGGCCGCGGGGTCCCCCGCTCCGCCCGTCCCACCGAGGAGGGTCCGGGGCTGCGGCAGGACGCGGCGGTCCGGAGCCGGAGCAGCGGGGGCCGGGGCCGCGGAGAGGCGGGTGAAGTGCGTGCTGGTGGGGGACGGAGCTGTGGGGAAAACCAGCCTGGTGGTGAGCTACACCACCAACGGGTACCCCACCGAGTACGTCCCCACGGCCTTTGACAACTTCTCAGGTAGGGGACCTCCTCTCTTGGAGCATTACTTTGTTATTGTGTTTATCTCTTTGTTTTGACCTGTACATATATGGGCCCTAATAAATACAATACATACTTCTTACAGCTGCTCCAGACACTTTATTTGTGGACCAAGATTACATTTATTTAGTTATTTCATCTTTCAATGTGTAAAATTCTGTATAATTTATATTTCAGTTCATGTGAGGTTAATAGTTTATTTCAACCACTTTGAAGTTGTGACTAGAAATTGTTTTTGATATTTGACTTTTTTTAATGACTTAAGCAGATGCTCAGTTATCAAATGGAATAAATTAATATTCTGTAGTTTGACCAATCAGTTTATTGACTAATCAGCCCTTTACTGTATTCATTGTTAAGTATTAAACAGTTACCAGCTGGTGTCATCAGATTGTGTGATTGTTGTAAGAAAGGAATCAACCTTATGGTTTTTTTCTTCAGTGACTATCTAAACTACTCTGTCTACATTGTCTTGTGTGTGTGTGTGTGTGTGTGTGTGTGTGTGTGTGTGTGTGTGTGTGTGTGTGTGTGCGTGTGTGTGTGCGTGTGTGTGTGTGTGTGTGTGTGTGTGCGTGTGTGTGTGTGTGTGTGTGTGTGTGTAGCGGTGGTATCAGTGGACGGTCAGCCAGTCAAACTACAACTCTGTGACACAGCCGGACAGGTCAGTGATCTCAACACAAACGCACACAGCATACACTCAGGGGAGAGAGAGCAGCAGCATTTCCTGTTGTTGTTTTACTTGTGTTTGAAACAATGCCTCTAACCGGAGGAAGTGATGGAACTATCCTCTTTCTTTCTTTCTTTCCTTCTTTATGGTCTAAGTAGTTTACTGAAACACAGATTCTGTTTTTTTTATTTTATAATTGACAGTGTAAAGCTTCACAGGAAACATGGAAGGAGAAAGACAGGCTTTAGTTGGAAACTAAAAAAGTATTTTCCTCAACCTGATAAAGTTTTTGGTCATGGCAACTACAAAAACATTGGTACAACAGTTTTCGTATAATATAAATACGATTAAGTTTTGCTGTGACAGAAGAATGACAATCTGGTTGGACCAACATGGTGCGCATGAAGATAATTGGCACATAGTTTAAGATAATGTTTTACACTGGATATCTCAGTTACATTTGATCTTACTTTTGCTGGACTCCTTGAAACTGTCTGCTTGGACTTTCCGAGGAGAAATGATCTGTCACACGGGAAGTGATGCATTTTACATCCTTGTTTATAACAGAAGCAGCTGTTATCTGAAATAAAGGACAACTGTCTTCTCAGAATGAGCTACAAGTGGTTAGACATGGAGCTAGTGTTTACTGTTTAATGTCCATCTCATACAATTAATACAATAATTAGAAAATAATTTAGGTCAGCACTCCTGATATAAACACTCAAAAGCAGTTTCTCTGTATCAGTGTGTTTTCAGATATGATGGCAGAATAAATGTGAGGATCACAAGCAGAGGAAAGAGATCTTATAGTTTATTATCTGTAATTAAAACAGAGCACTCAGTAGCACCAGTGATTGTGTCAGGATGTTGTAGATTGCTGTTTATGCTGCACCAATAAAACTTTATTGTCCAAATACTCTTAAAATCACTATTGTGCTGATTTAAAAAATTCCTTCATCCTCAACACCTTTCTCTCTCTCTCTCTCTCTCTCTCTCTCTTGATCTTCCCAGGATGAGTTCGACAAGCTGCGGCCTCTGTGCTACACCAGTGCAGATGTGTTCCTGCTGTGCTTCAGCGTCGTCAGTCCCGCCTCCTTCCAGAACGTTCCTGAGAAGTGGATCCCAGAGATCCGGAGACACGCACCCTTCGCTCCGCTCGTCCTCGTTGGGACGCAGTGTGACCTCCGAGAAGATGTCAAGGTGGAGTACAATCTGCTTTACGCCCCCCAAAAAGAATAACCCCTTAATTCTGTCAAATGTGAAACAAATACCCACAAGCGTTAAATAGAGGCTACACGTCTTTATGACCAAAATGACAATTTTATAAATTAATTGCCTTTTTCTGTAATCATTAACAGATGTGCTTTTCCTTTTTAATAAGAAAATTAGCAGCATATCTGACGTATAAAAACACATTGTAGGATTCTTACCAAAAGCCCAACATTATACAATGATTATTGATGGAAGAACGTATATTAACATGTTCTCTTTAGGTTCTTATTGACCTGGCTAAGTACCGGGAGCGACCCGTGGACCCAGCAGACGCCCGGGACTGTGCGATGGAGATTGGAGCTGTGTCCTACATGGAGTGCTCTTCACTGACCCAAAAGAATTTGAAAGAAGTGTTTGACACGGCCATACTGGCCAGCCTGCAGAACTACAGCTCCCACAAGCACCCGAGAGGGAAACAGAAACGAAGAAAAAAGCAAAGGCAGACGCCAGACAAGATGAAGAGTCTGTCCAAGTCATGGTGGAAAAGGTACTGCTGTGTGGCCTAGAGCCGTTTGGGTCTAAGACTCTGATCCTCTGTTGACTTCACTGGGTTTGGGTTCTGCCTGGACTAGCTTTCAGTTTGGGTTTCTCTCTGATGGAGCCTGAGGTTTGACTGGATCGTTGCTGGGAACCAAAGTAAGACTGTCACGGATCTAATTTTTGTAACTTTTTTTTTTTTTTTTGAAGAGGGGTTTTAGTCTTATCATGCCTTGTTCTAACAAAACCTGCTCTAAAAAAACAGCAGTCCTGACATATCTTTTCTAACCTGGTTTCAATCTTAGCTGGCCTCCAGTATGATCCATCCTGCCTCTCCAGGAATTAAACTGGTATGTACTAGGACCAGCAGGAGACCCTCTCCATGTCATGGTGGAAGTGACAATGTTGCTTATGATTAGACCGGTGTAGATTTGAACAAGAACAAGTATCGTCTGTGGTTCACACATATAACGGAATAGTGTTTAGTCTGGTGTTCTCGTAAACAACCTTTACCGACCTGGTATGGATTTATGTGTGCTCGTCATGTAGCTGGATCGGAGCTTGACTCACTGAAACTGCATCTGAACTTCCTTTGTCTCACGTGTTTCCAACATCCATGATTAGAAATAACTGCTGACTGAAATAGAGCATCTCTCTGATCAGAAATTGTCCTCATTTACATTATTCACATGAAAAGAAGAAGTAATTTTGTATTTTCTGACGTGATCACCAGGCATGATTGAAGTCAGAAATCAGTCAACAACTCCAGCCCGTGGTACATTTTTCAGAACTTCTTGTTATAACTGGGATCATTGTTGCGCTAATGAAAGACTTTATTAAGCAGCTAATCATTGGTCACATGCTCAGTTTACCAGGTGCAGCCTATAAACCTAATCTGAGACCTGAATCATGGTTTACCTTTTATTTTAGTCTCGGTCTGACCTTTCATGGAATTACGTCTGGCTTGGTTTTAGTGCGGTTTTCTTCAGTTCCTGCCACTGTTGAATACCAAACTTCACCAAACGTATTAACTATCTGCTGAATGCAGCCAGACAGTGAATATGTTTGGTGAAGCTGAGGTGAAAGGCTCATATATTGTATCTTATTGGAAAATAACTAATGCTGATGTCTTTTTCCACGTGAGGGTAAAACGTGGTCATTCATCATCCTCACCTATCCTACATTAGTGCTGAAGGACTCTGCAGTCTGTGCCTTATTAATGTGGTTTGGTTAAACAAAAATATGTGTACTGTGGTGGACTGTAGACTGGCCAGCTCTTGACCTTGAGCGGGCATGAGGACATTTATTAATTTAAGTGTTTTTCTTTGCTTCATCATGATCATATTGTTCCACAGGCCCCAGCTTTGCTCAGTATGGCAGAACCAGTAACCAAGGCAGATTAATAGACAGTTAAACAGCCTTACTGTAAGTGTGAGCGCTTCACAGAATTAGATCAACCAAGTGCTCTTTGCATGGGTTTAAAGTTACAAAATTGAGTCTGCTGTTTATTTCTGGAGGTTTGTAGCTAGAAAATAACTCTGAAAAAAGATGGGTTTCTATTTCTGAGCTTTTCAATGCAATTGTGTATCTAAGACTGTGAAGTTTGAATTATGTACAAATTCAGTGAACTCTCTTCTTTGTAGTTATGAACTATAGTTAGATTCATCATGTTTGTTGCTTTGCGTTTGTTCCTTTTACCCAAAATATGCATATTATTATCACAGTTGTAACCATTGATCAATTCTATCTTTTTTCCGCATCCATAATGCTTTCATACTAGACATCCTTTGTCCGTCCTATGTCTTGTATGCTCTGTTAGTTCTGCAGCCTCTTCTCTCTCCAGTAGATTAAGTTTCATATGTTGTAAAGCAGAAATAAAAAGGCAAACCAAAACATAAAATGTGTAGATGTCAAACAGTCAGCAGCCACACCTTCCTTTGTACATTGTAGATACTAAAACAAGAACAAAACCCAATAATCTACAACTATTTATCGACAGGACCTTCATCTGAATGGCTCTTTGTGTTAGAGCCACTGCAGCAGAAAGAAAAAGGGTGCAACCAGGTTTCAGTCTGTAATGGATTCAAGGCAGATCTGCTAATAGTTGGTGTGCATCATACGTTTTCATATGGATCAAGCACAGATAATAATTCTCACTTTAACATTTCTTAGCCCCGGGACGATCTAAACTTTAACCTAAAGCCCTGTCTGGAAAGAAATCTAGGGACAAGCTAAACCTTTGTCTGATTAGTAAACCAAAGGTTATAGGAGAAGGTTAAAGGTTGAGGGTTAACATCTTCATAGTGTTAACAACATTTAATTTGACAGCTAACATTCTGATGCTTTTGTTCTAAGTCATTTATACCAGTTATCTTCACCCTTTGTTTCTTTTAGTCAATCCTGGGCCGAGTGTGAGGGGAAAATCCTGTAATCTTTGCAATATAAGACAGCGTGGTTCAAAGTCACTTCTCTGCTGGTGCTAAATGGAGTGATCTGTGATGTGCCTTGAAATTCAACGAACAACAAGTCCTTTTAAATTTAACTGCGCTCAGAAGAAAATATGTTAAAATTGAAGAAATGTTCACAGTTTGGTATTCGTGCAGTGTTTTCAGTCTAGTTATTGCAAAGTGAGACGATATTGACCTGATATTGGAACCAAAGTTTGGTTCTTACGAGACTTTTGTGCAAAAATGACCTATAACCCAAACTGACCTGATGATTTAGCCACAAGTTGTGTACTAATACACACAGCGTTGTTCTCTAGGAGCGAACGGAGAACTTAATCTAAAACGTCTCTCAACTCGAAATGTTAATTTTAGGCCTGAGTTTAAAACTAAGACTCCAGATTTGCAGACAATGCTTTACTGGAGCTGTTTGGTAGTTTCCTGCTGAAGACGTTACAACTGCGACTGAATGGGTTCACTGTGTCTCGATGTTTTACTCATGATAGCAAATGCATTGTTTCGTGCTTTGGGGAAAAAAGGCATAATAAGTTGCTTGTCTTGCTGTTTGTGTGCAGTCTTGGCTGATGTTGGATTTAAGTAGGGTAAAGGTCACACAGACCCTTATGATAGCTGGCATTTCCTCTGTCAGGTCTGATCCATTTTACCGACTTACATGTATAATTTATAGAGAGCACATGAGTTTCTCATCACAGTCAGTTAGTTTGCATCCAGCATGTGGTTTGGGCCTGCTTCTATACAGAGACAAATATAAACCTGTTGTGTTAGTTTATTCCTGTCTATTTACATTATAACAACATAAATGATGAAAACAATAACCTGCACAAGGACTTGAGGAGGATGCCATCTTTGTTTGGTTCTCCTCTCTCTATCCTCTTACTCCAGGTAAATTAAGCATACGCTTATAATTCTTAAAATCGAGCCCCTGCCGTCCACTCTTGCCGCAAGTGATTATTAGTTTAATAGTTAAAAAAGAGTCATACGTTGTTAACTGAAGTTATCCAAAGCTACTGGTCATACCAGACTGAGTAAGGCTGCAGCAGTGGAAAAATTGTGCTTTTCTATTCTTATGAATTAAACTTTTTATATGTAAGACGAAGATTGTGTTATTTCTTCTTTAAAAAAAGGACATAGTTTTGCTTTAATTTTTTAACTGCTTGTCAAGACCCAGACTTGGCTGGTTGATCCGCAGCAGTGTGTGTGTCTAGTATGACCGACGAACGGCTTTGTTATGTTGAACAGATGGGTCTCCGAAAGTGAACTATTGTGTTGAAAGAGAGTCAGAGAAGAGACACGAGGGGGACCGTCCACTCCAGGTAGACAGAGTATTGTGCTGCAAAGTCTGTGTTTTGTTGAAGGTTAGACAGAAATGTTAATGCTCTGTTTTTGGGACAGGTGCAGAGTCTGTATGTGGATTAGAAAAAAATATGAGTGTGAATGTAATGTAATAGCTGACTTTAGCTATTGTGATCAATTTGGTGTTGGAATTTACAAACCAAATACAAAATGAAACAGTGTCTGTATGGGAATGACCTCGGATTACTGGAAGCAAATCCTTTTTTTTTTTTATAGACTTACTTGACAATTAAATCCCACACATTGAATACACAACAGTATCCCATGTAAAGTCCAGCGAGTTTAAACCAAAGCAGACAGCCTGGGGAAACAGACAGAGAGGTTCATTCTTGAGATTTCATTGTTTTATTGAAGTTGATACCCCCTGAAGCACACCTGAGATTACTCACATGGGCCACCAGCTGGGAGCTTCTCACCCCACTCAGCCTGCGTGAAGCATCATTTTTCCTGCATGTAAAAACATTGTAACAGAGAGCACGCTGCTGTAATCTGCTCACACTGAATTCTCTGTTTAACCGAGTACGTCAGTCAAAGAAAGACGTGTTTGTACAGAAGTTTTATAGCCTGAGAAATAAAAAATATTTGGTATAACACATGCTGTGTTTTGTTGATTTTGAGGCTTGGCGCTCAGCAGTGGGACTGGGAATGTGTGTGTGTTTAAAACCTCCTCGTGAGAGCCCACAGGCTGCATATGAGAATTTTTTGTTTTTGTTTTTGGATATAGAGTTTGTTTGTATCATATGTGTCTCCTCACAAACACGATTTCACACATTTTACACATCAAGAGACTTTAAAATAACAGTCAGGATGATCAGTAGCAGATAAATGTACATAAAATAGGCCCTCAGCTCCCTCTTTTTAGGGACGTTGGGAACTTTGAACTTGTTTTTTCCACGTTGTTGTGGCTGAAGTAATGTTTTGGGATTGCACTGTGCACTTTGTGATAACCAAGTACAACAACAATCCTGAGCTCAGCTGACGCACATCAGAAGAGAGTTGATAAGATGAGAGCGATGTTTTGGGGCATGGTCACACCCATACTACCACACACACACACGCGCACGCACACACACACACACACACACACACACACACACACACACACACACACACACACACACACACACACACGCGCACGCACATACACACACAACACCCACAGAAAGTCATCCAACTTCAGACTGGATCATTGTAAACAGACTCTTCAAACAGCTTCCAGGCCCTCATGGTTATGCAAGAGCTTTATTTTGAAGGCTGTCATGTGACATTTGGTTCGTGGCATGTCTCTGTTCTTAGAGGCAGTGTGTGTGTGTGTGTGTGTGGGGGGGGGGGCATACCCTGACTTAACTCTGTCTGGGAAACAAACTGCTTTGCTCTACCTGACAACACGGAGTTAGTACATAATGAGAAGGCCGACTTTGTTCTGGTTAGATTAGCTGCTCTGCGACTCAAGCAGTGCCAGGTCCTTATTGATACAAACACTACCTGATACATAGCTTGTTTTCCAATCATTATCTTCCTAAATCTAATTATCATGAATTGGAAATCTGCTGGGAAAACAACACCAGAGAGACTGTAAATGGTGTGCAACATTATTTTTTATCGTCTTGGTCTCCAGTCAGCAGATTTTCAGCTTTTATTCAATGCTTTTTATTTGCAAACCTCACAAGACCTGTAACAAATGATTACATAAAAACAGAAAATAATCAAATATTTAGGCAAAAATAGATAAGTTTTTAGATCTTATCAGTTGTATTAATGAACCATGTAATAAAACCTCACAAACTGAGCAGATGTTGATACAATAAATGTAACATCTGTAAACACACGTAGCACCAATATGAAAGTTGAAATGTCAGTAGTTTTTTGGAGCCTCTGCCAACATCATATATAAAATCAGGCCCTAAAATGTTTGCGTTATTAGTTAAAAATAGTTTCTAAAGCTCTTCTCATGTGTTTTCACCATGTCATTACACCATGTTGTTTAAGTCTTGTTCTTGTTTAGAGACACAAACTTTGCCACATCCTGTGTTTGATTTATATCAGTTGAGTTTTGTCCTTTCCAGACTTATAATTGTGGAAAAACAACTTAACTGCATTATCCAGGGATCTATCATGTGGCAGCTTTATTACCCAAACATATTTACTCAATCAGACAGGTGTTTTATTATTGTGGTGGTATTCACACATGGAGAAACAAGGCAGGAAAGACAGGTTTACAGAGGGATGTAACATACAGTATATTTATGTTTAACTTCTTATTGCGAAATGTTACAGTCACATGTGCACGCATACGCACAAAGCTGCCAGTACGCAAGGCGGCGGTCTGAGGCTCAGTTCCAGCCCATTTTATAATTTTATAGCCTCTCTCTCTCTGTCTCAGTGTGTGCGTGTGTGCGTGTGTGTGTGTGCGCACGCGCGCGTGTGTGTTACGTAACATAAAGAGGGGCCAGAGTGACATCAGTGCTGACTCTTAACGAGCAGAGCTGAAATACAATCTCCACTTTCCTAACAAGCTATGAACCCAATCAATGTGAGTGTAGACAGCTGCTGCGTGTGTGCGTGTGAGTGTGTGTGTACTCATAAAAGAGACAATGGTTAAGAGAAAGTGAAGAAAAAAAACGTTAGAGGGGGTGACAGACGGGAAAGAGGAGAGAGAAAAACACTACCAGATAAATTATCATGTAGAAAGTTACAAAACTTCACAGATGACCACGACATCAGAAACTCGCTGCTACATTAATCAGTCTGGGAAGCAGATTTGGGGATTAATGGACAACAAATGTTCTGGAGCTTCAGACGCAGCAGTTTGATCGTCAGATGTCCTTTAACATCTGAGAAAAGTGAAATTGTTCTTTAGATTCAAACCCTTTCTGTTTAATAATCACTACGTCGAACTCAAACATTTAGTGCTGCCTTTTGGGACATTTTCTTTCTTGTGTGAAACTATTTCTGCACTTTGACAAGTTTAAGTTGTGACGCTTTTTGTTGTTGACTAAATTGTTTTCAGTTTCAGGCTCTTGGTTTTGTTTATGGTGGTTCACCGTCACACTGCGACACTTGAATAGAACAGAGACAGTGTTTGTTTTTAATAACACCAAAGCAGTCTAAATGTCTGATTTAAAAAAAGGATTATTATATATTTAGGCTTCTCTGTTGCCTGAACAAGTGAATGAAAAAATAAGTGACCCAAAATAGAGACTATTTGTCTCATGGCACTGGACCATAAAAAGACTCCACGTTCTGTGTTACCTAAACCAGACCTGACCACTAAGGTAATTACCACTGCTCAATTAATTATTGGTCTTAATCCTGCATTGGGAGGTGAGTCCTGAAATTGGGACAGAGTTAACGGATTTCCTTCCCCACAATGTGGTTGATGTAAGTTCACCAACAAAGCTACCGAAACAGATTCAAACAGACTGACACACTGTGGTGTTGACTGAATGTGCTTTATCTCTTTCTAGCACTCTCGTGCAAACACTCTTTTCCTTCCTTTGCGTATCACTTTTTCTTTTTTTGTATTTTTCTGTCAAACACACTCTTTATCTCACTAGGTCTCTCTCTCTCTCTCTCTCCTCTCTCTCTCTCTCCCTCTCGCTCTCTCTCTCTCTCGCCCCCTCTCTCTCTCTCTCTCTCTCTCTCTCTCTCCCTCTCTCTCTCTCTCTCTCCCTCTCTCTCTCCATCTTCTCCGCTCATCACACAACCCCTCGCTCTTCATCTCCACAGGTTGTCTATTTGAATAACCTGTTGACGACATATGTGTGTGTTTGCATGTGTTCAAAGTTCACAGAGTGTGTCGTGTGGCATTTACACAGTTGAGAAACAGCGTGACACACACAGTTTACACCCCCACCGCTCCCTCCCACTCTCCGCCTCTCCACATACGTCTTTCCTGTGGACTGCTAACAACAGCTGACCACTGCGTTTTCATCAGCACATTACTGCAGATAACACCACATACATCACGGTCGAGGTCAGCAGGCACTACATTATGAATACACATAACATGTTAAATGTCTTTATGGAATATGTGCTACGCAGAGAAAGGTACAGTATTTATTTACAACATTTCTCAGATAATGTGAACACCTCCCAGTTGCTATCTTAGGGTTTCTTAGAACAACTGAAATAACGCCACACAGAAAATATGTAAAAAACAATCTCACCGCCCAAATCAGTTGAAGGCCTTTACTGATTTCAATCACTATTCTAAAACATTTCTTTAAATAAATACCAGTTTACTTAATAGGAAATGTATATTTCTAAAACTAGTTTCAAAGAGAAATTTACAAAAGTACATGATATAATATACGTAATATACAGTTTAATACGGTTTTGTTTAAACCCACACAGGTGTTTTCACTTATTCTGGCTGATTAGACCTCTGCACAGGTGGACAGAGCTATGATGGGAATAATGAGCAGTCACTGGATTTACCAATGGTCTATATAAAGCAAGTATCTCTGCCTGTCTGTCTGTCTGCCTGTCTGTCTGTCTGTCTGCCTATCTGTCTGTCTCTCTGCCTGCCTGCCTGTCTGTCTGCCTGTCTCTCTGTCTTTCTGCCTGTCTGTCTGTCTCTCTGCCTGTCTGTCTGCCTGTCTGTCTGTCTGCCTGTCTGCCTGTCTGCCTGCTGTCTGCCTGACTGTCTGCCTGTCTGCCTGTCTGTCTGCCTGTCTCTCTGTCTCTCTGTCTGTCTGTCTGTCTCTCTGCCTGTCTGTCTGTCTGTCTGTCTGCCTGTCTGTCTGCCTGCCTGTCTCTCTGCCTGTCTGCCTGTCTGCCTGTCTGCTGGTCTGCCTGTCTGCCTATCTCTCTGTCTGTCTCTCTGCCTGTCTGTCTGTCCATATGTGTGTATATGTGGATGCAGATGTCCTTCGCATTCCTCGACAACCGTTTACTTCACACTCGAGTGCATTTGGACACCAGACACTTGTCCGGCGGAGGCGGGGCTTCAGGGCTGTGAATGCTCGAGCATGTCGTTGGACAGACCCAACACTACATGGATGCTGGATAACGATACAGCCAGACTTTTCCTCACCTCCCTGGAGTCAACGAGGACGAGCGGATATCCTACAGGAGCCACTCTGCCATTGCATCTCAAACTGTGTACGTTTTTGCCTCACTAACCTACACTTCACACTAATGACGTTGCCACTGGCAACAGAACTCGGGCACCTGTGCTTCCTCTGTGTGCATCCCGCTGGATGACGTTAGCTAACGGCCGCTGCTCTCTGCACTGTGCTCATGCTGTGGTTAAGTTACCGCTAACTTCACAGTCCCAACTCACCAAGTATTCAAGGAGGAACAACGACCACTCTCTGCTTCCTCCCCAGGGTTAACACTTTTATCTCTGTCAGCATTGTTGATGCTGTAAACACTGTCAGCTTCTAGTCGCCATGTTGAGCTGTGTGAGGCGGTAATCTAGGCCGACACTGACTGAACACCGTGTATAGCTTAGTTAATAGTAAAATAAATAGTAATAATAAATCTGTTTATACCACAATACTATATTATACACAATATTATTTTCATTTCAAGTGAAGAGGCATTATCAGAGCAGTGTCTGTTCAAGGTGGTGCTTTCAATTCTAATACAATGCTGGATATTGAATAATAATGCATCATATTTGAATTGTTATATTTTGTGAGTCAAATCTGAATCTGAATCTGAATGAGTTTGGGTAAAGAGCTGAGTAGTTGGCAGGTCTGTAATAAGGAGGGAAGGTTAGCACAGACATTAATCAGATAAAACCAGACGCATAAGAGGAAAGAGGAAGATGGAGAAGGTGCTGCCACGACATTTATCAAATTTAATCCAACAACACATTTCATCATCTTAAAATCTTAAAATGTATCATTTTAATTTTCTTCTTTTCTTCAAAATTATTTGGATGGTAGGGACCTCATGAGCTATCCCTGAGACACACACACACACACACACACACAAAAGCACACTTGTGGGAAACAGGGATTAGTAACTGATACTGAGAGGTGGGAGAAAGCAGCCTCCCTCTGTGGCCTCTCTTAAACCAGATGTAACCAGCTGGCATACACACACACACACACACACACACACACACACACACACACACACACACACACACACACACACACACACACACAGTTCCCAGTGACCAGGCTTGTGGCCAGAACTTTTGTCCTTTTCTCAACTGTGAGCTGACACACATAATGTAGAGAGAGAGAGAGAGAGAGAGAGAGAGAGAGAGAGAGAGAGAGAGAGAGAGAGAGAGAGAGAGAGAGAGAGAGAGAGAGAGAGAGAGAGAGGCCCACCTTCAGCTGTGCAGAGTTCAAAGACGGAGCTTCAATGCATCTCTGTAGCCAATGAATCTCTGTGTCAGAGGACAACAGCTCCGTGAAGGTCTTAAACAGTTAGACTGTCAGATGGTTGAATGAAACATTTGAATAATTATCTTCAAATAGGAATAACAGACAGGTGACTTATCAGAAATCAAATCCTCAGATGCAGAGAAAGTGATGGGATGACCTGTATGCGTGTGTTTGTGTGTTGTAAGACAGAAAGAAGAGTGAATCTATGAAGTGTTACTTGTTTGTTTAAAACAAAGCGGACAGTGGGGGAGAGAGAGGCTATGTGATGTTGAAGTAGTAACTTCAGGGAGTCAGGTTCATCAGATAAGCTCTGAGTCATGGGAGGCTGGTCCTGGAGCAGTGGGAGGATGACTCTCCACAGTTTTTATGTTTCTGTTGAAAGAAACGCAGTCTTGATTAGTGTAGAAATAACACCTGTGATTTGTTAAACATTTTATCTTCAAATGTAACAAGCCTTTTCTGTATTTACTCCAAATTGGGCAGTCTTAATACCAACCCTGAGTTAGGAAGTGGTGTTAGAGCCTTACTTTGTGAGAGACTCACTACTTTGTTGGATGAAATGACCTTCTGCGGTTAAAAGCTGCTTAAAACCCTGAAAATTAAAAAACGCTCTTTCCTAAAGATGACTAGTTGTAATGCCCCGTAACAAGGCACTGATTCAGTAATGTACTAGATAATCTGGCTGGATATAGAAATATTAGGGTTTTTGAATAAAATGGTTTTCCAGTGAGTTTTATCTATGAAAGAGGAGTGGCTATGAGGATGGCAACGTTGTCGGTCGACGACTGGATGGATTGTAGAGACGCCACAACGAATACGTTTCTATTGATTTAGTCTATCAACTATTTTACTGATTAGTTGATGAATCTAAACATTTAACTTTCCTCCTTCCTCATTTAAGTTCATTTTACTTTGGCCAACTGTATGTGGTTGTAAGATGTAGCACAAAACAAAATAAATAAATATGCTGAAATCTTCAATAGAGATATTGTAATAGAGTATCAAAATATGCTGCCCATATTCTTACAGTACACTTATCTAGAAAAATGGGTAGCATTTAAAAAAAAAAAAAAAAGCAGCATAAATGGTCATAACACCTGGCTCTGACACCTGGCGGTAGCCTACATGAGGATGAACACCGATGGAGGGAAGCACCGATACCAGTATCGATCTATCTGGTCCCGATATCGCTACGGCAACACGACGTTAACGTCTCATCAGTTGAGCCCTTTAAGACTCTCAGCTGCAAAGATACACAAGATGCGCAAAATCCATGAAAACAGTCTCCAGGTACCAGTGTGGGAGAGTTATCCCAACGACGCTGGAGATCCTCCGGTGTTTCCTGGAAGGCTGCCGGCACGTCGACGTTTGATGTTTTGAAATAAAAAGTCTCGATAACTGTGAATTTCCATAAATTGTAACCACTTCCCCTGACTACTTTGTGCCACCATCAGCTCAAAATTTAGATTTGGTCAACACTTTGGTTTATAACAACCTACCTGAAGGACTGATAGTTTCATTTTTTAAGGATTATACCATTTTCAGTATCATACTTTGCTGTATAATAAAAGTTATTACTTTCTTAATATGCTTCATGTAACAGATCACTGACCCTGCATGTCTTTGTCCTATTTTAACTCATTAATTGTGAAACTTTGAAGAGATGCTATAAAATAATCTAAAAAAAAGTGTACAAAGTCGCTTTTCTTGGTTAAATAATTATCAGCGATGGGTTCAGTCATGAGATATTACACGTCTGTGATCCAGAGCTGTGCTCCATATAGACCACAGAGCTTTTGTTGCTCTTACTGGAACTGTGGTTTTCAACCCGGTCACAAGATGATTCAGCTGTTGAGGAGTAAAATGTATTCAATCACAAGATGGGAAAACAAATATCTATTTCTATTTTTTTTCTTCTAAGTTGCTCTTAGTAAGTGTTGTATTCTTGTTTCAGTGGACAAAGCTCTCGATTAACTAATGGCCCTTGATTGTAAGATAACATAAGATAGACCGCGTTGTCCCTCGGGGGATCCGTTTGCACACGGCAGGAAACAGAAAGAAGGTCCTCTGCGCCTTAACGCTTGTGACAGCTGAACAACAGCTCCTTCATTGACAGCCAGCCGACATGTAGGTAAC